>ML776746.1:974858-985008 GCA_009831015.1 Picea engelmannii | reverse complement strand
CTTAATGAACTAGAGGAGAAAAGACTAGATGCCATTCAGCAAACAACTGTAATTCAACAGCAAAGATCACAATGGCATGACAAAAATATCAAGAACAAGCAGTTCCAGAAAGGTAATTGGGCTCTACTGTATGATTCCTGGTTTAAAGAATTTCAAGGGAAACTGCGCACAAGATGGTTAGGACCTTACGAAGTCGACACAGTTTTCCCTAATGGAACAGTAAGGCTCCTCACAATTAATGACTCCAGAACTCCGTTACTTGTAAATGGTCATCGGCTCCGTCTGTACCAGAAACCTATGTCTAAAGAAGATTTTAAGGCCACATGCATGGCAGACGCTCATTTTCTCTTCATTGAGGGGGTTTCTACCCCTAATAACAATTAATTCTTTCAAGATTGATTTTCTTTAGTATTAGCTTAGATTAGATTTTGTTTTTTTAATAATCCCTGTCACAAAAATACCATGCTACAGATGTTTTGCAGATTCCCGATCAAAGCACAGCCACCAGAAGAGGACGATTCCATTTCAGAGAGATGAGCCTTCACGATGCTGAAACACCGCTGTTCAGTTTCATGATGCTGAAACACCGTTGTTCCACACTAATGACCTTCATACTGCTGAAACACCACTAGGCAACCCTCTTGACTTTCTTCTGAGACCGAACAACCACCATTCTCCACTTTCTACTTTTCACTATTGCCGGAACACCACTGTCAGAAATCCGCCCTTCTTCTCCATTACTGAAACATCAAACTCACACCTTTCTTTCCCCCACTACAACCCGACAACCTTCTTATTTCCTCATCATTCTTCATTGATGAAACAATTCCGTCCAGCAATTATTTCGCCCTTCCCCTTCCGATGCTGCAACACCATTGCTCAGCACTGTTGACTTTTTCCCCAATGTTGAAACACCACTCTGCAACACTTTTTTTTTTTTTCTTCCCACTCCCAGAACACCACAGTCCATCATTTTCTCACCCTCCATCATTTACGAAACAATTCCGTCCAGCAATTGCTTCACCTTTTTCCGTTGCTGAAACACCATTGTCAGCAACCCTTCATCATTCTTTTTCACGATGCTGAAACACCACTATTCAGCACGTTTGACTGTTCTTCATTCACGATGCTGAAACACCACTGTTCAACACATTTCTGATGCAGAAACACCACTGTTCAGCATGTTCGACTTCTCCCCGCTGCTGAAACACCACCGTTCAGCACTTTTTGACTTTCTTCTGATACTGAAACACCAGTCATCAGCAGTTCTTCATCTACAGCAATTGTTTCGTTCTTCTCTGTTGCTGAAACACCAGTCTTTCACCACCGTCTGTCAACAAGACTCCACGCCCTCATATTATAGTTCGTCCTCCTAGTCGGCAAACCCTCGACGATCTCTGCCACGACAGCACCATCTCGGACATGCATGATATCTAGTTGGCAGAACGAATCAAATGGTAAGACGAGGTATGTAAATTTTATGTAACTCGGATTAGACTATAGTTAATGAGAAAGATTTTAAGCCATTAATACCATTTAAGTGCCATTACTACTAAGCACACTTAACGGGAGGGGAAGTACACGTCAAATCTGCGATCCCATCATTTCCTCCAATTTTATCGCCGCCATCCCCATTTCATCACCTTTTTGCGCATTTAACCACTATTCCTCCATATAACCCCTCGAAAAACTTACTCTGTGCCAGAGCTGATACACAAACTCTTGACGCCTGTATCTTACTAAGCTAGTATCCATGGGAGGAGCTGTCATGCGCAAAGAACCTGCTACCACAGCACTGCTCGAACACTATCCAACAGCATATCAAATCTTCGAGCAAGCAGGCTGGCTTAATTACTTCCACAGGCTTCAAGGATATAATGAACGACAAGTACTACAGTTCACCCGAAATCTTCAGGAGAACCATTCTGTCATCGCATGCATCCGAATCTCTGTAACAGAGCAAGACATATCAGAGGTCTCAGGCCTCCCCATTGATGGCACTCGACAGTTCAGTCGGAAGCATGTCATCGGGGATGTCCAGCAAAGTTTCTTCCTGGCTGGAGAAAGAATTGTACTGAAGGGTAGAGGCGTTCAGCTCAGTTCACTACCACCCCCGTGGCCGGAGGTCGCCCGATTCATCAAGCACTACCTGACCTGCGAAGGCCGCTATCAGGTAGTCTATCAACACGACCTCCTTTTGCTTTCTCATTTAAGACATAACAGAAGGGTCAATATTCCATATTATTTGATGGGCTGTCTAAAGAACATGGCACATTACTGTCGAAAGGCAAAGGATCCAACCCAGTCACTCACCCACCACCGTCTTGTTCAATTACTCATCAACAGGGGTTTTGAACAACAAAACCGTCCACTAAACAACCCGCCCATAAACCCTCAACCAGCTGTTGAAATGCCCCAACAACTGCAACAACAAAACCCCCCAGTAAATAACCCACCTATAAACCCTCAACCAGCTGCTGAAATTCCCCAGGAGTAGCAACAGCAAAACCCCCCAGACGCCCCCGAAGTACCCCATATCCCGTCCATAGAACCAACCAGCCCAGTCATTTCCCATACCCCACCTAATCCACCACATACTCTACCAGAGTCATCCACTCCTGCCCTTCATATTCTCAGTGATGACTCTGAACCAGAAAATGTTCCCTGCCCTATCAGTCAGAAAAGACCTCCACAAAAATGAAAACAAACTGCCCCCTTTCCACCCTTCTTGCGCAAAAAGTGGACAAGAGCCTCAATGAGGCCACCTTTTATGATCACTACCCTAGACACCCCACCTATTCGACTCTTACGCCGTACATCTTCAACTTCCCAAACCCCGGGATCTTTGCCTCTTCCACCCACGGGCGCTGCAACACAAGAACCAGACGCCCCAGAAACTGTAACACCATCTGTCTCACACAGGGTAGCTGAAACACAAGAACCAGTTACCCACTCAGTGGCTGAAACACAAGAACCATCCATGGATGAAACACAAGAACCAGTCGCTGACATTGAAATTGAGTTACAGGAATCAGACGCCCAGACATCATTTGTTTTCAATAAAGAAGCTGAAACACAACCAGCTACCCATCCAGTGGCTGCAACACAAGAACCAGTCACTGATGTTGAAATTGAATTTCCGGAATCACAGGCCCAGGATGCTGCAACACCACCCTCATCAAGCAAAACAGCTGAAAAACTAGTAGCTGCAACACAAGAACCGGTCACTGATGTTGAAATTGAATTTAGGGAATCACAGGCCCAGGATGCTGCAACACCACCCTCATCAAGCAAAACGGCTGAAAAACCAGTGGTTGCAACACAAGAACCAGTCACTGATGTTGAAATTGAATTTAGGGAATCACAGGCCCAGGATGCTGCAACACCTCCTTCATCAAGCAACATGGCTGAAAAACCAGCCACCCATTCAGTGGTTGAAACACAAGAACCACCCACTGATATTGAAATTGACATACAAGAATCAGAGGTTGAAGGTGCTGAAACTCTACTGTCTCTTCACCAAGAAGCAGAAATACAAGCAGCAGCTACCATTCCTGCTACTCCTTCCCAACCACTAGAAGTAACAATGGCATCTCTCTTGCAGGAAAACAAATTTCTAAAATCAGAACTGGAAGCATATAAGCTGGAACTAGCCAGAGCCAAGGAAGCATACGAAAAGGAGCTCAATTCATACACTGCAAGCCGTATTGCAACCCGGGCAGAACAAACTACAAAAAGCATATGCGAAGAATATATGTGTTGCCAGTGTGGAGACATTTATTATCAGGCAGGGTATAAGGTGGTTCAAGTTCCAGTACTAGGAGCAGTCCCTCCTCCTTCCCCTTTTGAAGTCAAGACTGAACCTGCTGCAACACAAGAACCAGTAGGCCCTTCCAGGATTAAGAAAGAATCCCCTACTACTGTCAACAAGGCTGTGCAAACAGTGCCCATTGAGGAAGCCACACCTTCCAGTCAAGTCAATCTCTCCACTTCCAGGGAACAATCTACCCAAACCCTGCCTAATCCCACTACTGCCAACGCTGAAACACAAACTCGGTCGTGGGATGAGCATGCAGAGATACAAAAGTGGAAGAAGGAGTATGTTGAGACACAGTCCCAACATCTGCAAGTACACAAGAAAACCTGGATGAATCACACCTTCTCAAATTGGGAAGCATTGGATATGACACGCCAGGAAGTTCATTAACTCAAGAAGAAGAACAAAGATTTAAAAGGTAGACTGGTCCTCATCTTTGATCTGATGCAGACACTAATGGCCATAAGGAAATCGTCTAGTAACTATTCTTTATTTCTCATGGAGAGACTCACATGGTTCCAAATCAAATCAATTATAGAAGGAAAATCCCACGAAGTAATACAACCAACAGATTTTGTCAAGACTTTCCTAGCAGCCTCCACCAGGGATCAGCACCTCTTATGTGAAGCATATTTCCATAATGAGGCTCTTCCCGAAAACAGGCTGCTCAATATAAATCCTCTTGTTGGAGATGTTCAACTTCGAGCATTTACTTCTTTTCTTTACAACCAAATTTTGTGGCAGAGTGACTTTTTGGCTGCCAAGCAAAATGAGGACAATAAAATCTTTTGGATTAGACCAGAACCAGAGAGGGCAGCCAGATTCATTTCAGAATATTATGAGGTCTTAAAAAAACCAGGAGTGACTGAGCATGTTCAACAACTACAGTCAGTAGTGCTTCAAGAGTGTCAGCACAGCATCAGTGCAATAGAGATTCCTGCCCTCCAGGCCAACAACCTATTTTGGAAGCAATCCAGAAAAAAGAGACAACAACACAATCCTTTTGGTCCGACCAACTTAGAAGCAGCAATTTCAAGGGTACCCAGCTACATCCAGTGTGTTAGACATTGTGCTGAAAACTGGATAGGGTACAAATTTTACTTTCCCCTCCTCTGGCTGCCAATAGAAACATATCAAGTCAGTTATAAGCTGCCTAAAAAGGCAGAAACAACAGCGTGGCAAAGATTGCAGGAAGTGTAAGGGTTCAAAACGCCAACAGACAGTACCGCCCGGAGTTACAGCTTGAGTAATTTACATGATTAGAGTAGGTATCAAGACTCTGATTCAGAGTGAGTTGCCTGAGGACATGCAACACCTTGAGTTGGGGGGGATGTTAGGACCACATAATGTACCTTTTTGCCATTATTATACCCTTCATCACTTCTATTTAGACTCATAATATCACTTCATCTGATCATTCCAAGGTATACAACATCCTCTCTCATTACTATATGCTTAATTTGTTTTGCATAATATTTTACATCACTTCTGTACTTAACCATTGATTAGAAATGCATAAGTGTCCAAAACTGCAGATTTTCATTCAAGGCCTATTGTTGAAACACGGAGCAGATACACAGTCCGAGGTCGCAAGATGCTAAAACACGGAGCTATTACACAGTCCAGAATTGCAGATGTTGAAACACAGAAGAAACTGCCAGAACCGACGATGCTGAAACACAAGCCACCACAGTCAGCAGTCAACACAGTCAGAGTGCAATTCACGTGGCTGAAACAACCGTGAATTGCGATGCTGAAACAACATCAGCAACGATGAGAAGAAGCTGTTACACCAGCCGTAACAACAATACCTCGTTCAGTTCCTATAATAGCATTTGGTTGCGTGAGACTAGGACATCCTATGCTGATTTAGAAAGAAGATCCGACTTAGGATAGGATTCAGTTATGTATTGTAATGATTGTATCGAAGGGATTTCCTCTTTAAATTAGAGTAAATCACCATTCGAGGGAGCGAAGTTTTGATGTATTGAAGCAAATCCAGAGAGGCGGGACGTATTCTATTCTTTCAATTTGTAATGTGATATTTCGACAGATGAATATAAAACTGCTTTGAGTATCCTTCTCTAGCCTCTCGTCCAGGGGAATCTTGTGAGAAGGGAGGGCCCACCTTCATCACAAGATTCACCCATTAGTTAGAAGTGTGTTAGTATAAATTATGTTCATGCTTTGTTTAACTATTGTTTACTGAAACACTGTTTTAATGAATTTCACTTTGTTGAAACACTACTGACTCTGTCTTAGTTTATTGAATGAAATTTGTAATTCTTTTTACCAGCAATCTTGTGTGATGATTTTAGGAGGCTAGCAGAAATTTTGTTAAAGGTTCCTGCTCAGACAGAAAGGAATCAGAACATCATACCCTCTGTAGAATTCATTTACTGTTGCAAGTGTGCTAGCCATAGATTTGGTTAAAAGGGTTCCTGCTCAGACAGGAAGGAATCACAACACCTTGTCTTCTGTAGATTTCCTTTACCTTTGCAAGTGTGTTAACCAGGGATTGGGTTAAGGGTTTCTACTCATAAAGGAAAGAACCAAAACATCCTGTCCTCTGGAAACTTTCATTAGTGCTAGCCAGAAACTGGGTCAGGGATCCCTGCTCAGAAAGGAAGGGATCAGACTGCTCTGTTCTCTGTAAACCTCAACCTCACAAAGGTGATAAACAAAAGTCAGGCTCAAGGCTCCTGATTAGAAAGAAAGGAACTAGGTGGCTTTGTTTTCTGTTAGATAGAGTTGATTGTTTTCTGCATTGTTGTTTTTATGAAAGAGTGTTAATGCTGAAGTCTCTGTTGAGAGTAAGGGTCCTGTTCTCTGATTGCAGAATAGTTGTTCTTTCCCATTGCAAGTATTAATTCAAATGTAATCCAGGATTATTAGATTGATCTTTAAAGGTTTGCAATAGGGAAGTTACTCTCCTGTGATTTAATATAGAACTTCAGTTTATTTGAGCAAGTGAAATTAGTATAAGTTTCTTTACTACAACACTAAGCTGCTTTTGGAATTGAGCACATATAGTGCGTGGTTATCTTTGAAATAAAAGACTTCCCTAGGTTGATAATTTATGTTTCACTTGGTTGTTTGAAATCAATTAAGCAATTATAGTGACCAACAACCATGGCAGTCACTTTCAGAATCACATGATGTCCGAGTTAACATCAAAGCTTGGGTTACGGCAAGAACATTCATCACCTTACTACCCCCAAGCCAATGGGCAAGTGGAAGCTGTTAACAAAACTCTTAAGAAAATGCTACAGCGAACCATCAACTCAGCCAAGTCAAACTTGAATTTGATGTTATATTTGGCATTATGGGCTTACTGAACATTAGTTAAGACTGCAACCGGTTTCTCCCCTTTCCAACTCGTTTATGGGCTGGAGGCAGTCTTTCCCATCGAATGTCAAATTCCATCTCTGAAATTGGCAGTACATTTATTGCCAGATACTTCTCCACTTGAAGAACGGTTAGTACACCTTGAGCATCTTGATGAGCAGTGTCGCGATGCAGCCCTGGCCAACGAGGCTCATAAACATAAGGTTAAGTGTCAATATGATAGGTCCGTTCGTCCTCAGATTTTTTCTGAGGGCGACCTTGTCCTGGTTTACAACCAAGATAAGGACCCCCTGGGGGCAGGCAAGTTTAAACCCATGTGGTTCGGACCCTTCATTATTAAGGAGGTTTTAAAAAAGGGCACTTATCATCTGGTCAATTTTGAAGGGAATTCTTTGGCGGAGCCTAGAAATGGTCTCTACCTCAAGAAGTATTACTCATAGCATGATTACTGTGGGTAACTTTTTGTAACATATGTATAGTCTTTGTGCTATTACTTTTTAAATTTCTTTTGGGAAAAACCGTGTTATGGACGTGTCATTGATGTTATCTTTCGTCACTATGGCAGATGTCAAGTGAGTCTGAGGTGTTCATTGGGTATGCGGACGGTGCTAGTCGACACACGCGGAGACTTGCCTCCACAGCTTGGGTAATCTTCACACCACAAGGTCAGTTGTTATCTTCTAGAGGGATATGCTTAGGTGACACCACAAATAATGTTGTTGAGTATACTGCAGTTATTGAGTTGCTTCATGACGTGTTTTCATTAGGTATCTCTCGTCTCTAGGTCTATCTAGACGCTCAACTGGTTGTGTCGCAGCTAAACAGAATATACCGAGTTCACGATCCAACTTTACACCGACGATTCCTTAGGGTACGTCTCTTGGAACGCAACTTTGATTATATTACATATTTTCATGTTCCTAGGAATCTAAATCAAATCACAGATACTCTAGCTAATCACATTTTTAGATTGGCATCTTGCTCACATATAAAAAGATCATGATCATACACATGTAAATACATTTTTGTACACATACTCCATAAGACACAAAAAAGAAATAAAAAACCATATATAAACATGATAAAATCCTCAGAGTACATAGATGGGCACAAACGCCTCAAAAAGTGGGAACCATAACGAGCCGATGGGCTTACGCCCTTAAAAAAATATATACATATCGGTGCTCGTGGCACATAAAAGTCTATAAGTCTGTTCAGGGCCTATGGGCCCTGTTATAATCATATACAGCCCGACCCAAATGCCTAAACAATCGAACCCATGTCCGAGGTAACCCCACCATATGAGTCTGCATGGAGGGCGGCAAGTCCTCTATCCCTATCATGGGAACTGTGCGAGTGAGCTCAGTAAAGTTCCGCTCAATCCACCTAAGAGCCCTCTCAGCCTCTCTTGTTGGGGGGTTCCCTGCTACTGCTGCCCCCCTGGCGGCGGCAGCTGTGGCCTCTAGCTATGGGCGGCGCCTGTTCCATGCAAAATCGACAGGTCGCACGGGTCCCACATATACACACAACACAAGGTTCACCCATCAAAAACTCTGTTATATAAAAAACATGATATATATATATAAAAAAAAAATTACATATGCAAACAAAAAAAAAACTAGATAGGCGGAGACTTACCCATCTCCCCTCGCTCCTCACCAGGAGGCACTGGTATCGCTGGATCTCTGGAAAAATCAATCCCTGCATATGGGTAATCCTCAATCGCAGGGATCTGTCGTGACAGCCAGGCAAAAAAGTCATCATTGAAGGCCTTTATGGTCCTTCCACCACCCTGTCGCGGCAACAACGCTATCCATCTGCACACTGCGGGGAAAGTAGCCAGATGTCCTCGAACTATCAATCGAGGACTAAAACATGGAACTCTCTCAAAGAAAAATGAACACAAGATGGTCCCAAACCCGAAGTTCCTGTGTGTCCACTGTCGGCAATCTGTCAATTGCCTCTTCATGTTCTCTAACAGTGTGGTACTCCAGTCGAAAATTTGTGCATTCATGCACTGAATTGCATAGTTCATCTGTGCACGCGAAGCCTGATGCATGGCTGCAGAGCCGGTAATCTGCCCAATGAGCGATAAAATAGTCTGCAGGGTGAGTCTGGTGATCCTACTAACGGGCACCGAGGAAGATCTCGGATCGGTCCCAGCCTCGCAATACTCTGCTATCAATTCCAAGACTTTGCTCGGCCCTGTAGGAAAAGTCTGAAAGTTGACGGGTTCCCCTCTCCTCGAGAGGCCCATCAAAAAGTAAATATCCTCGGTGGTGGGCACCAAGGATTGCCCCTCTATCATGAAGGCCTCTGCATCAGGGTGCCAATAGTCAACCAGGGAATTCAGCAGCCTTGGTTGAGCGTGCATAAACGGACACAGAAAGAATTTCACTAACCCACACTGTGTCAGTACGGCCATAATATTCGGATCTGCGGCCATTGCCTCATTGGCAGCCTCATGCTCCCTCTCTCTCCAATGAACATACATCCTGCAAAAATCACAAGGCAAAAAAGGAGAGTTTAGATCTTGCACACACATTTTTTCGTTGTGCGGGGGGTAACCCACGGGCTGTTGAGGCGACAGTTGTGGGTACCCACGTGCAGTTTTGACTCTGCGCGCGGGTACCTGCGGGCTATCCCTGGACAGCCCGCGTTTTGCTAGGGCCGACCTCTTAGAGTTCAATGGCCCCCCCCAAGACACACTCAAGAAACACAAATGAAGTATTGAAATGCAAGATGAGGGAGTTTGTACTTACTTGGCCCGAGCAGAAGTCCATTTCCTCCACTGTAGCTCCCGGAATCACGATCTTTGGCAAAGGGGTTCTTTTGGCTCCATAGTCAATTTCCAAATCAGCAATGGTGATAATGAGCTGCCAGCTTCTATTTATAGAGTTTTTGGCCTCTTTTTGTCACTTTTTTGGGCCCTTTTATCAGTTTCTTTATACCAAAAACCATTTTGAGTGGTTCAGGAGTTATATG
>ML776746.1:949962-963527 GCA_009831015.1 Picea engelmannii | reverse complement strand
AAAATTCACAAACCTACGTAACACATGAAACATAAAATTAAAAAATATTAATAAAAACAAATAACATATAACATGAATTAAAAACCAAAAAAAAAAACTAAATATTAAAAATAGCCTAAGTCTAAACCTATCCTACCCCCACGTACCTTCTACCCCACCTACCCCACTCAACACCCACCTACGTCACCCCCTCCTCATTCTCCACTACCCACTCCCCCTATGTCACCCCACCTCACCATCCACTACCACCTTATACTCCCACGCATTTTCCTTTACCCCGCCCCCCATCTACTATACCCCAAAATAATCAACGCGCTTTATTCAATTCCGGACCCCCCCGTGAGTTCGACATTTAACGAGGGGGGGGGGTCCAGAATTTAAATTAAAAACCTTGCAAATCTAAACGGCTCAGATCCGACCACGGAGATCAATGACCCAGGTTCAATTCTGGACCCCCCCGGGCATTTTGCATTTAACGAGGGTGGGGGGGGGTCCGGAATTCCGTCTCCCGCCAAAAACCTCTTTTGCATGTTTTTACCATCTTTTGCCAGTTTTACCATGCCTTCTTCCGGGGGAGATTCTGAGCAAACAGAGGCAAATTTTAAAAATCCGAGAGAGGTTCTTTCTCATCATGGGCTGAGGAACAAAAACCTCTTTCATTTTTTTCAGCAGAGTCACGAGAAGAGATATTCGAAGGCATCTTCGAGGCCTATTTTTCCAGATTTGTCATTTTCCGTTTCAGTCCCGATCTTTCAGGAGCTTTCACGGCCAGCTGGGGATGAATTCGGCAAAACCGAAAGAGGTTTTTGTCCAGAACATGCCCATATAGAATAACCTCTTTCAGTTTTCGCCCAGGTGTCATCATTGAATATAAAATCGCGTCTGATCGGACCCCTGTTTCGCAGAAAAACGGTCAATTTTTCATGGCAGAAAACTCCGAATTTCGTGGGAGTGGTGGCTAATTTTGGCCGAGGCGGTTAGAACAACTTGAGAAACTTGTTGGGGTGATTTATCTTATTTATTGAGATGATTTGAATGTAAAAGGGTTGGATCTTCACGCCCTGTGGCTATCAAGCTGTAACATTTTTGAATAGATCTGTCATTAATGAAAGAGGCACTTTACAGGATTCCTGCGCATGTTCACTGGTGATGTGATTTTCTCAGTTAAATGTTTTCTTGCTCTGTAATCATCTCATTTTCTGAAACTAATCTTTAAGAGTAGCGTATGTCTCAGGATTTATCCCCGATACCCTGTTTCCGATTCTAAAGATTTGAATGTTCATCTTCTAAATATCTTCAATTAAGAGATTCTTAAGTGCTTGTTAGTTGGAGTTGTTTCCCTTATCTTTTCTTCTGATCATCATTTAAATTATTAAAGATCCAGTGAATGTGTTATCTCGCCTTGTGAAGGATTTCTTCAGCGTTTATGGTTGTATCTCAGATTTTATTAAATACAGACCCCATAGCCCAATGGATGTGTAGTTTGTCTCAACCAACTTCAAAAACCCTTTGACAACAAAGCCCATTGTTCTTCATAACTAGCCTAATACCTCTTCAAACAAATCTATATCAGACAGAGAGATCCCTCTCTGGGTCTTGGAGGGCTAGATCCAAGACTCGAAGCGGTTTTGATGTTGCCTCTGTGATTGCCTTTCAGCCTTGGGCAAAATTACAGAGCGCTAACAATTTCTATCATTTCTTCACTTGAAGAGTTTCATGCAGCTTTCAATATTCATTGTCAAAAGTTTTATTCCTGTAAGTTCATTTGTCATAGTTTTTGTCAGGATTATAAAGATTGTGTTCAGGATATATTTGATTCTTATGAAGGCTATGAGAATGAAGAAGATACCTTGGATGAGGAATCAATTTTTTCTCTTCCTTGTTCATCTACATCTGATGAAAACTTTGTTTGTTGTCTCAATAAGGAAAGTGTAGAAATTGAGTATGTTCTGGAAGATGATATTCTTTGTAGCCCAGTCTCTAAAAAGTCTAAGTATGAGAAACCTATTTTTGAATCATATGATGATGATAAGATATCGCTTCCTAGATTGAATCTTGAAAGGCAACTTGTATTTAATAATGAAGAAAAATTTCCTCATGTTGGGAAGAAGATACTTCTTGGTATGTCATTCGAGGCTCCTCCTTTATTTGATCATTATGGAGACAGTGATGAAGATGCTGAGGTGTTTTTTTTCTTAGAAGAAAAAAGAATTAGCAACCATCCTTCTGATGAAAATGAAATCTTCTGCCAAAAGAAACATGTTAAAGAGAAAGAGCCATCCATTGATATACATGAGAATATTTCTTTCCACAAGCTAGCAGATGTTATCAAAGAAGATAAAAGAGAAGTGGATCAGCAGCGTGCATCAGCCTTGCACTCACCTATGCTTGCCACAGACATTCAACCATATGTGAGAAGCTGTAAAGCAGAGAAGGCTTTATGTTACCAACCCAGTAATCTTTGTCACTTATTTTATGACCCTGTAGGGGAATACATGGAGTTTCATTTCCTCAATGTATTGAAGCCTCCAAGATTTATCTTACCTTCATTATGGGAGGTAATCTGAAGAATGTAATTAATTTGTTGTCACAGTTTCATTGTTCCTTGTTGATCAATGACAGAGTAAATAAGTTTTCAGTTAGGAAGTTACTTGAATGGATTTGGTGGAAGTTTGTTTTCACCTAGCGCTTTGTAAAAATCAATTAGTCTAGGATTGTACATAAATAATATCCTTTTGGAGCACATGTATTTGTTTTCTTTTTGTAAGTAGAATAGTGTACATGTCACCTTGTTGTCTTCAGCGAAATGTATTTGAGCTCGACTCCACAACCCAACAGCTAAGGCACTGGAACTGCTTGTTCTTGGAAGCTTACAGGGAGCATGTCATCCCCAGTGGAGCCAAATGTTATCACATATAGTTGTCAAGGGCAGCAGGTCATCCTAGTCTATTGTCTGCACATGAAGCATCCAAGCGCAACATTCAAAAGAAGTCCATTTCGGGCTGAAATACAGGCAATCAGACATGTTCATGTTTCAACAACAGAGATCCTGTATATATTTCATATTAGTGGCTCTCAGACAGTTGGAGTTTAAAATTCATGTAAGGATTAACGACTATCCAAGCATCCTGAAGTCCCAAAGTAAATCTGATCCATTGAAGGTTGAGGACACGCGTCGACAGATCTCACACTTCGGGAATTTGACACTTCGGAGAAGTGTGCGAGAAAGCAGGAGAAAACTCTCGAAGGCTGAACTCCCGAAGTAAATCTCAATCGTCCAAAAAAAGAGGCCACGTGTCACCAGATCTCTCACTTTGGCAATTTGACACTTCGGAGGATTGCACAAGAAAGTAGAAGAAAAAGGACTAAAGCCTGAATTCTTGAAGTGAATCTCGACTGTCGAAATCAAGAGGCCATGCGTCACTAGATCTCTCACGTCAAGAATTCGACACTTCAGA
Organism: Picea engelmannii; assembly: GCA_009831015.1. NCBI lineage: Eukaryota > Viridiplantae > Streptophyta > Pinopsida > Pinales > Pinaceae > Picea > Picea engelmannii. Next base: position 960,069 of record ML776746.1, on the reverse strand, counting down.
GGATTACAAGAGAAAGCAGAAGAAAAAGGCCCGAAGCCCGAACTCTCAAAGTGAATCTCAGTTGTCCAAATCAAGAGGCCACATGTCACCAGATCTCTCACTTCGGGAATTCAACACTTCGGAGAATTGCACGAGAAAGAAGAAGAAAAACTCTTGAAGTAATTGAGAGTCATTGATATTTGTAGTAGGAATCAAAGTCCATCCAAGAGCGGCATGTGGCAACAAAAGAGGGGCTTTCCCAGATCGCATATTGTGACCAGATCAATGAAAACGCTTCATTGCAGGGACGAAACATGCTCGAACGATAAAATTATTGAGTGGTCATGCAATTGAAACTATGGTATAGAGAAAGAGCTATGTGGAGGAAGGTGGTGAATTGTGGACTCAAAAGCAGTGTGGATCCAAACCTCCTTCGACAACCCCACACTCACATCCTTATATAACGCCAAATCTAAGAGAAACATGTGGTATCCCCCTGGGCCTTAAGCCTCGTCATGATACCGATGATTCAGTTAATAAAATAAAGGACTCGTGGTTGAAGCCTCGACTCACTTAGTAATTAGAAAGCATGGAGGGTCTGGACATGGAGATAGAGTTGTCAGTATGAGGTACCATGATGGATGGTTTCTTCTTGCAGACCCATACTGATATGAGCTTGTGTCTAATAGGAGGAAACACATAAAGTCTGAAATAAGGATGCATAGACAAAAGCTTTGAATGGGATGACCAAATCACACTCTTGGCAGTTGTGGACTAATCATATTATAAATAGATCAGTTTAGGATTTTGTTAAAGGGGGGGGGTGCTTTTCAAAGGCTAGAGAGCTGAGAGAGTTTTAGGATCAGGGCTCTTTATTTTTCAGTTTGTAAGCCTGAGGGCTTGGACTGTAAATACTATGTTATTGAAGATTCCTTTGAGTTGTTTTTATTAGATTGTCTTCTTAGTTTACATGTTGTCATGTTTTTCTTGTCTGGATGTAATCTCTCAGATATATGGATTCATGAGGCGGTAGAGGATTTGATGTCATCATGCCCATCTTTCATGGTTCATCATACATTTTATGTTTTTCTCATCTGGATGTAATCTCTCTGATCTATGGAGTCCTGAGGCGGTAGAGGATTTGTTGTCATCTTGCCCATCTTTCATGGTTCATCAATCATTTCCTATTTTTCTCGTCTAGATGTAATCTCTCTGATCTATGGATTCCTGAGGTGGTAGAGGATATGTTTTCATCATGCCCATATTTCATGGTTCATTAGATATTTTATGTTTTCCTTCTTGTCTAGATGTAGCATCCCTCTAATCTATGGATTCCTGAGGCAGTAGAGAATCTGCTGTCATCTTTCCCATCTTTCATGGTTGATCACTTGGACATCTTCTGCCTTCTTTCTCCTCATCACCACATAAATCCTTTTGTCAGATAGGAAGTTTAAATTCCTTCATAGGCATGATACTTATGACTCCATAGCCCAATGAGCGAGGACTGATCTACAACAACCTCTGTTATCTTCCCCTTTATTTGTGATCTTGCCCCGATCCACCTACTCAAACCATTTTAATCCATTTTACTTTTTTTGGATGGGTACTGGGCTTATCCTCTTGCAGTCCGAGGGTGACTCTCAGTGCTAACACCATGTAATAAAGAAAAATATTAATAAGGCCTAGTAATAAGGAAGAATAAGTGAAATGTAAGAATACATAATAGAAGCTTTCGCTTCTAGAAGTTCTTCCTCTAGATTGTTCTTTTGGTAGATAGATTTTGTATAAATTGGAGTCGAGGGAATGATAAGATTTTTTCTTGAAAATTATGGTAATATAGCTCCACTTTGTTGGAGGTTTACCCCTCAAAGAGACAAGTGAACATTGTTTCCTATCAATAAAGGTATGATTATGGTGTCGTGGTTTCATCTATTGTGTTGTTCCATTGGTATTCTCTATAATATTTCTATTTTCAGCTATTATAATAGATCTGGTACATTACATACTCACCCACAAATTATATTCCCTCCTTGGTGCATTTTATTTTATTATTGGGTGAATTTCCTTTTGCATGGGAAAATTTATACTCCTATGGGTGTTTTTCTTAGTGTTAGGCATCCCAACTGAGAACCTGGTCAAAGTTAATCATTGTTAGGTTATTTTTTCTTTATCTAGGTGTCTTCCCTTTGTCCCCAAGTCTTTTTTCTCTATTGTTGGTTGTCTAAACTTACCCCATGTCGTTTTTCTTTGATGCCAAATGTGTAAATTTTCCCCTAGTCATTTTTATCTCATGTTGAGTGCTTAAAATCACCCTATGTATTTTCATCTATTGTTGAGCTACTAAATTCGTCCAGAGAACATTTTATTCACTGTTGGTTGACTAAATACTCCCCCCCAACATTTTTCTCCACCATCGGATGATTAAATTTGTCCACTCAACATTCCCTTCATTCTTGGTCTTAGCTTAGTTGGTATTGGTATAGCTACCACAAATAATGCAAACCAAGTAGTAAAAAACCCAAATAATAGAGAACACAATACAAATTCCACAAAGAATCTGCGTTGATGAAAAAGACAGGCCATAATATCAACAAGTCATCAACCACAGATTTTAAATGCACCATAGACACATATTTAACCTTAGAAACCCAACTCGAAAAGCTAGATTGCTTGGGGATTTTATTACGTAGAAAATTCATTACAAAGGGGTAATATATACATAGATTTAGTGTATTGTTACTCACTTGACAAGAAAATTGCAAATGGCCATGACTCAACAACAATACTCACTCATCGTGGCATATCCTCAATGCCTTATTATCCTTTGATCAACAAGTAGATTTCATCTTTGTGATCTCATCTATGTTATTTTCCTTCTTCATTTCCTCCTCACTCCCCTTTATATTGAATTCCCTTCTTCTCCATACCCTTCATTTTTAATGGGCTGCCTTGTGAAGTCAACCTTCACAATGGTTCATTTTAACTTCCAAGTGAATTTTGAACATTTCCTCAACTTTTCCAGAAAACAATTAAACATTTATTACAAAGTTTGCAAAGAGATTTTGGTGAAGATCCAATTTGGATCACATATCTCCTAGCATGACTTCCGTGCGAAGAGATGTGTGCCCACCATCTCATTTTGTCTGTATGACTGGAATTCACTTTTTCCTTTTTCTTTCCTTGATGTATTTACATACTATAGTATTCATTTCATTTCATTTGTTTGAGAGGCATAACTTCCACACAAGCATATTATTCTTATTTTGCCTCCTTTGGTTTAGAATAGTGAGCTAAGTTGTGGTCTTACTTATGTTTTCTCATTTTGCCTCCTTTTGTGTAGAATAATAAGTTAAGTTGTGGTATTACTTATCTTAAAGTTGTCACCGAAGGGAATAGTTTCCCTAAGCTAATTATGATATTGAAGGATTTCATATATATATAAGTTTTGTATATTGTTGCTCATTTAATTCTTACATCCGTCATAAGAGGATTCATTCAGGCTAAATTTTGAAGTCATTGTTATATGGAGAGATGAAAAATATCGTCATAAATAAAACTAATGCATGTAAAGTACTATTGATTAGAAAATACAAAATACTTTATAATTATGTTACTTTAAATAAAAATATTATATACAAAATTTTAAGACACGTATCATTGATGAATTGGCTCCTAAAAAACATTGTTTTTAATTTAATGGTAATCATTAGTCCCTGTCGTAGGCATAGAGGGACTATAGCGATCGATAATTCGTTGACTACATATTAGTTTGTCCTTTGACCCAAAATATTTGCACAATATCTATTGTTGGAGGTATGGAATTAAAAGCATATATTTTTATATAATAAAAAGTAACACATATGCACTGATCTGATTGGATAAGAGATTGGAGGTCTTATTGTTGGCTTCTCTATTCCCAATGTATTATATGGCAAAATATCCAAACTTTTTTTCATAGACTATATTTTTGAATCATATATTTTTCCTATATATCGTTGGAAGGTGGATTAATGCTAGCATTAGTTCAAAAGTTTGTATTAGCATTTTTTGCTAGCTGGATATATCTGTAAGTTTTGATATGTACTAAGCATATTGAAATGTTTTGATATCCAAGATTTGTAGTGATTGAGAATTCCAAAGTTTATAACATCTTTGGCGGATGTATATTTGTTGAAATGTATTGACACTTATTCTGAGATGCCTCAATAGGCCTAACAACTTAAATGTTTACATGACACGACATACTCCAACACCCCTAACATCTTAAATGTTTGCATACCACAAGGTCCTTAGACAACCTGATAGTCTTAAATGTTTATGTAAATACGCTTCTCGGAGTACATTTTTCCTCGAAATTTTCTATACAGTTACAGTGAATTTGCACAGTTTTGTTTGTCCACCGCTAGTTCAATACCCATTGTATGTTTCATCCTTGTTCTTCCATTGAAGCTACATACATTGTTTACTGGTTTGGTGAGTGCATCTTCTTCGTTGGTTTGTTGGTTGCTGCCATTGTATGTGTTGGAACCAATTCTTGCAATGGGGTGGTTTCTCTCTGGTTTCAGGCCCTTGGTGTTAAATGCATGAGAAGATGTTCAGTTCCAGTTTAAAAATCAAGCAAGCAGGCATTTTTGTTTTCAACGGCGAGGATCCATCGATGGAACAGATCGACAGTCATCGGGAAAGTTGGAGCCACAAAGTTGCACAAGGATTAGCGCCTTTGCTAAGTCCTTATGGACAAAGTCTCGAGAATAATCTGGGCCATCTGATCCCGCGGAGATAGGTGCCAGCTAGTTGACATTTCGGGATTCAGCTTTTCGAGGATCACAAGTTGGGAGGACAAGGTTCTCCCTTGGGTTTCAAAACCCTGAAATGCAAAATGAGATAGCCCCGGGACCCTGGCTTGCGGTCATGGCCTAAGGTTCAGTGGAAAGGTGGGGCCTAAAGAAGAGGACAAGGGGGCTTTTGGGATATTTAAAGTGAAAGCGCTAATGTGATCTGAACCGTCCACCCTGGGGACGCGTGGTGAAAATCCATGGTTTTGCAGATTGAGCAACCGGGAGAATGAAGACAAGATACGTCATGTATCCCCGGTGCGCGAAACCCTGAAAGGATTAGGGTTGTTCAATGAGAGCGATCTCGACCGTCTGATCTTAGAAGACACACAATGGAGGGTCCAGGCCAGAAGGGGCCCCACATCTAAATATTGATCTAGGTCATTTAACTAGGGGACGTGTGGCGTGCGATTAAGCCTGATCGCTATTTCGACTACCGGGACTTCAAAGGACAAAGGGTTGCTCCTCCACTGCATTTCGAAACCCCGAAACGTGAGATGCGAAAGACCCTTGGGATAGGCCCATGGTCCTAGCCAGTGATTATATAAGTGAGGGGTAAGGAAGGCACCAACACAATGTAGCCCCCTTCGCGATTTCGGAAATCGAGATTCTCAAGGGTGAGGAGTTTACTCCCTCCCATTGCCAATACCCAAAATCCGTGGAGCACCTTTGGTTTTAGCACAAGGTCACAACCCACTATCATATGGAAAGTAGGTCCAAAGGGAAAATATAGGCACCTGTTCAGACCACAGACAGCTAAGAGCCGGATAAGGAAGAAATCTTGGTCGTTGATGCTAAGGGAAGATCAATCCATTGGTTTGGATAGGGAAATTTCGCAACGCAGGGTATCAGGGATCCTGGACACAGCATGAGGAATACCCAAAAGGAAAATGCCAAAGCATCCTTGAAGACAGTTGCATGGCCCTGTGGTTACGTTGAGAGTGAAACCTAAAGAAATGAAGGCTGGCCTCCAAGCTTTGGAAAGCCGACACGTGGTCACTCTCTGTGTATTTAGTCTTAGCCACCCTCCATGGAAGAAGCATTTAATGAAGATTGAGCAGGTGGTTGAGACCTCATCTCAACCCATAAATGGAAGGCATGGGGAGGGTCAGAAGCAATCATCTCGTGGTACTCTGATGGATAGTTTCCCTGCAGAAGCCATGTCGTCTGAAGCAGTGTAAAACAAGAAGTTGTGTGTACAGTCTGAAGGAAGATCATGCACACGTAAAGCCTTAAATGATGTAGCTCAACTACCCTCCTGGGGCCAAGGAGGTGAATTTCTTTGAGTATATAGACTCGGTTTTCATATTTTGTAAGGATCGATGGTAGAGAAGAGCTCCCGACTGTTATGTTTTAATGAAGCACTGGTTTTCCTAGATATGTATTTGTATGTGAAATTTCTTGTTTAATGAAAGACAACTCTCTTTTTCATCTGGTTTCTATCCCATACTAAAAGAATTCATGATTGATTGAATCACGTGAATCGTTGTGCATGTGTTATGATAAAGGTTTTATTATAATGTTGTTATGTTCTTTTAGTGTTTCTTCATTTGAATATAAGATTTTCTTGTGTTCAATTTTTTCTTCTACAGGCTGTTAGAAGCTCGATGCCTATAGCAGACCATTGTATTTCCTCATAGAAGTCTTCCTCCTACTTACCCTTATTACAACTTACTGTCTGAATTTAAACCAAGACCTCATCTTCTTGTGCATGCCTGGCCTAGTTTATGAGTTATAACGATATTGTTCTGAGTCTTCTTCCAATTGATCACCCTTTATAAACAAATTGTGACATAAATTGATGGGCATCAGGCTTACTCCTGCTGCAATCCAAGAGTGACTCTTGACGCTAACAGTACGTTTCATCCTCATGATCGTTGAAGCTACATACATTGTTTACTAGTTCCATGAGTGCTTCTTCTTCGTTGGTTTGTCGGTTGCTTCTTGTTATTGTTACGCTCACGATTCGACCTGCACTTTTGCATTTCATCGTTTCGGAGTAAGTTTCGATGCCATAGTTTCAATTTGTATTCCTTGTTTGTTGTTGAGTGTTTGTAGTTTGCAAGTAAGAATGTTTTCTTATTTGTAGTCACATGTTCCTTGTATGTTTCTGGTTCCTTCTGTGTTTGGGATGCATTTTTGTAATCGTTGGAGATACATATGTTGTTCACTGGCTCGATGGTTCTTGTTGGTTCGTTGGTTCATGGGTTGCTGGTTCTGTTTGTTTGGCTTGGGTTTGCGCTTTGGGGTCTTGGCGGTGAAGTTTGGCTTGTTCATGCTTTCTTGTTGGTTTGGTGCTTGTTGTTTTCTTTTGTTTGATTTGGTGTTGTAGGGTTTAGGTCCAACGGTGGTGGTTGGATTTTCTTTTTTCTTTTTGGGGGGAGGTTATTATTGTTTTTTGGGGGCGCTTTATGGTATTCATCCCCTGCACCCATGATTCAACATGAAGTTGTGTTATTTTCCCTGTCTGCCAAGGCCAATATCTGTTATTCTGTGAGATTTTGCTGGTGCTCTAGTCCTTCCATGAAATAAAAAAGTTGCATGCAAAATTGTTTGAGGATTACATGTGAAATTGCAATATTTGCTATTGTTTTGTTGGAATAAAGCATATGTATGCAGACTACATTTATAAACCATGTATGGTCAGATGTGTGGATATGACATTACATGCTCTTTCTCCTATACATAGACTGGTGTGTGCATGATACAATTTGTGTTGTGCTTGAGATATGATATGTGCAACAAAGATTTTGCAAGATTATATTTGGATGTCTGGAAGCATGTCTGGGTGGTTTGCCAAGGAAAACTGAAGACTTGTATTGTGGGCACAACATTCTGTGTAGAGGATAAAGAACATGTATTTCCATCGATGGAAGCATATATGGATAAATTGTCAGGGAAAACCAGAAATCGTTTAGCTGCGGCCATGCAATTGCGTGATTTTTTGTGCCTTGTAATATATTTTGGGCAGGGAAAAAAAATTTACACATTTACAGTGATGGATAGAGAAGCGCAAAGGTTCATGTTTCTGCCTTTCTAGACTACTTGTTGAGTCAATTTTACTATATGTACATATTGCTTGTTCTGCAGTGAATACCATCTTCCATTGATGTTCATTGTATTTTGTGCGTTCCCACATTGAAACAAACAGAGTAGCTGGAGAAAACGAGGGAGTCCTAACTACATTGGTTGAAAAGGATATAGAAAGGTGCATGCTTGTACTATTGTTTCATATTCCATTGTTTTGTATTTCATTTATGTTCTGTATATGTGTTAAACTAGTTGCGTGCCTTCCTACATGGTAAGTTATCTTGGTTACATGCCTTCCTTCCTACATACTAAGCTAGCTCATGTTCATTGTGTTTTCGTTGCATTACTGCATCTAAACAAACATAATGGGTGGACAGGACGATGGATTCTTTGGCGGGTGAGTAGACCTATTTCTCTTTCTTTTATATGTTTGTCTTCATACTAACTTGCCTTCGTGTCCATTCCATATTCGACGTTGTTGCCTTGGAAAAAATAGGTTGCTTGGACAAGGAGATGAATCATTCTATGCAACAAGAGAGGGTTCTGTGGTACAATCTTCTAAAAGGTATACCAAGTGTGCTGGTAAATTAAATATACAAACCAGGTGCGGGAATATAATTTTAGACTTGAAAACGATGACTTCGCAGTAATGGGCCTTTATGCCGTCCCTATTTCTACCTTTTCCATTTTCTATTATCCCTTTTGTTTTCTAATTCATCTGCCTAGTCTGCTTTCCAAAAATTCCTTCATGCCCCGATTAGTGGACTAATGGATTCACATATGTGGTTGTGCTTCTACCTTATTCCATAGTTACCCACTTTCTTGATTGTGGGTGCTAAGATGGCAGGTTGAAGATTGCTCCCCTGGCTTTCAGGGGTCCGCGATATACAGATTGGCCATGGTACCCTATGCTCACACCCTGTTTACTGTTAAACATTTCTCTAGTTAAAAAAATAAGATGCACATAGTGGTTATTTGGTCCTTATAATGGAAAATATACAATGCATATGCTTGTTTATTCATGATGTTCATCTGCACATGCTTGCATAAAAAAAAATTGGACTAGTGACATGGGCATGAGCAGTTAGTCATCCCAGACATCAGCAGACTGACAAGGCCAAAGGTAAAGATGCATATGCTCTGCTCTTACTATGTTTACTAAACAAATATCCTGGGGTATATATTCATCTATGGCATGGTGGATATGTTGATTTCATATGTAATGCATGGTTTGCAACTCGCAAGAAGTATCAACAAGTACAAGCGAGACATTGAACGTGCTACATGTTCCTCAAACTAAGAGGTGTGGTTGTGAAACTCTGGCTCCATAGTTCATCAAAACTATGCGTCTACTTGTAGCACACTACCATTTACTTTAGTTTTCCTATTCAAAAAATTTCATCAAGTCTAGAGTTGTGACATCCAAAGTACTATCAATAGAGGGCTTGAACAGCCGCCGAACTGGACAAGTGTTCGTCGGGGACGTAATGGTTGTCTATAGCACCTACTTGGACAAGGCAAACAAAAGTAGATCCATTATTCGTGCTGACATGACAGACAAGGAGGCCATGATGAAACTGACACTGATTGTTCCTCCACAACTTGTCCAAAAACATGCAAAAAAGATATTTCCATGTAATGGGATATCCATTAAAAATTTTAATATATTTCCCAAAACACTATATGACTGTGGTGATTGTGATCGAATTATTTCGCTCAACGAAACAACCATTGTGGAAAAAATTCACGTTGTTTGTTCAGAATATCATTTCTTCCGGGACTCGACTATCAGTCAGCTTGCACAGAGCACTGATATTTACCCGATCGGAATGATTGGGGAAGCTATCACACTGGCGAGAAAATTTGGCTCGCAACACATTCTCCATATAAAGGATGGAGAGTTAGACAATGACAAGGAAATGGTACCGCTTTTCATATTCAGTTTTGTCCTTTACTTTGGCATGTGTATGTATCTCAGATAAGTTACACAAATATTGCACTGTTCCATGTTGCAGCTACAATTGTTCGATACATATTTAGATTTGTTTTCGTTAATGGAACAACAATTGCATAGAGGGTAGATTCCACTTATGTTGTTCAAAAATATAACAAAGAAGAGGGTGTTAAGCCCTAATATTGGCTCATTACCTCTTAATTGGGGCATATTAGATTAGTAATGCTATTTTATTTATGTCGGATTTAGGCCATTAGTTGTAATTTAGATTAGTAATGTTATTTTAATTATGTCGGCTTTAAGCCATTA
>ML776746.1:891861-941219 GCA_009831015.1 Picea engelmannii | reverse complement strand
TTAAGGCTTTGACTGAGAATCAAATAGGAAAAAGATTAAAGGCAGTAAGGTCTGATAGAGGAGGAGAGTTTAGTTCAGGGAACTTCAAAGAGTTCTGTGATAAACATGGGATCAAAAGAGAGTACACAATTCCAAGGACTCCATAGAAAAATGGAGTTGTTGAGACGCAGAATAGGTCAGTACAGCAAATGGAAAGATCAATGATGAATGAAAGGAACATACCTCAGACATATTGGGTGGAAGAAATTCATACAACTATTCATATCCTTAACAAATCTCATCTTAGGCCACACAGTGACAAGACTCCCTATGAACTATGGTTTGGAAGATCTGCTTCAATCAATCATTTTAAAGTTTTTAGGAGTAAATGTTATATCAAGAACACTGATGAAAATATTGGCAAATATGATGACCGAGATGATGAAGGTATCTTTTTGGGTTATGCTACAAATAGTAAAGGGTACAGATGCTACAATAAGAGACTGCATAAACTAGTTGATTGTATAGATATAAAAGTTGATGAAGAAATCCCAGTCAGAAATGTAAGCAATGTTGAACCAAGAACATAAGATATAGTTGAAGATGAAGATGAACAGGTCCAAGGATCAGAAAAGGAAGAATCTGAATTAGATGAAGATACAAATACTCAGATTGACACAGATCAGCAGAAAGAAGCAAAAACACCTCTCAGAATTGTTAAAAAGAATCATCCTGAAACTTAGATAATTGGAGATATAAATAAAGGAGTTCAAACAAGAAGGAAATTGATTAAAGACTCAGAACAATCTTAGGTTGCTTTTTTATCTATGAATAAACCTAAAAATTTTGATGAATCCAACAAGCATGATGATTGGATTAGAGCAATGAATGAATAGCTTGATCAAATTGAAAAGAACAATACTTGGGAACTTGTTCCTAGACCTGAAGATAAAAATGTAATAGGTTCCAAATGGGTGTTCAAGAATAAGATGAATGAAAAAGGACAAGTTGTTAGAAATAAAGCCAGATTGGTCTGTAAAGGATATGCACAAGTTGAAGGTCGGTACTTTGAGGAAACTTTTGCACCAGTGGCAAGATTGGAAGCCATCAGAATGTTTCTTTCTTATTCATGTCATAAAAACTTTAAAGTTTATCAGATGGATGTTAAGTCAGCATTTATTAATGGAGATCTAGAGGAAGAAGTATATATGGAGCAACCTGAAGGATTCTCATTGAAAGATAATCCTAATTATGTTTGTAAGCTGAAGAAGGCCTTAAATGGACTTAAACAAGCACCACGAGCTTGGTATTATAGACTAGACAATGTTTTACAAGAAAAAGGGTTCAAGAAAGGTACTGTTGATAGTAACCTTTATATTAAGTCTAAAGGTGATAATTTACTAGTTGTTTTGGTTTATGTAGATGATATTATTTTTGGTTGTACAAATGAATCATCTGTCCGGTGGTTTGCTAATTCTATGCAAATAGAATTTGAAATGTCCGTGATAGGAGAACTATCATATTTTCTTGGCTTACAAGTAAAACAAAGTTCTGCAGGAATATTTATTTCTCAAGAAAAATATTTGAAAGAGATGTTGAAGAAATTTCAGATGGAAGATTCCTCTCCAGTTAGCACACCTATGGTGGTTGGTTGCAAGCTGAGTAAAGATGATATCTCACCTGATGTTGATCAAAGGACATATCGCTCTATGATAGGCAGTCTTTTGTACATCACAGCATCCCATCCTGATATAATGCAAGTTGTTGGAATGGTAGGTCATTATCAGTCTGCTTCTAAACAAAGTCATTTGGTAGCCATCAAAAGGATATTTAAATACTTGAAGGGAACAATGACTTATGGTCTGTGGTATCCTAGAAATCAGAATTTCCAATTAACTGCTTATTCAGATGCAGACTGGGCAAACTGTGTTGATGAGAGGAAAAGCACCAGTGGAGGAGCATTCTTTCTGGGTGACTCATTAGTTGCATGGATTAGTAAAAAGAAAGGATCCATTTCATTATCCCCTATAGAGGCAGAATACATTGCTGCTACTACTTGTTGCACACAAATTTTATGGATGATACAAACTCTTGTAGATCTGAAGGTTACTTACATTGATTCCATTCCAATTCATTGTGATAACACCAGTGCCATTAGTGTCTCCAAGAATCCTATTCTTCATTCCAAGACTAAGCATATTCCAATAAAGTACCATTTTCTCAGAGAACAAGTTACAAACAGAATTGTTCAACTGAATTATATACCTTCTACATAATAGATTACAGATATATTTACAAAACCATTAGCAGCAACCCCTTTTGGATATCTTCGTCAAAAGTTGGGGTTATAATTTCGTGTGTCTATTCTATTCACCTGGTCAGGGGGAGTACTATTTGAATATCTGTTGTATTTCCAAGATGCTTATAGTTGACAGGGGGAGTATGTTTTGCAATAGATCAGGGGGAGTATGTTTCTTCTTTGACATTGATGTCAAAGGGGGAGAAAAGAGTTCGGGAGGAGAGTCTGAATGCATGTGGGTGCTTGAGTTGCCATCAATGCCAAAGGGGGAGAATGTTGGCAAATCTTTAATAGACAGCGCATGCTTGTATACTTGTCATTGATGGTAAGTAAAATAATGAAGATGGCATAAGTACAGAAAGTATGAAATAGATGGGCATTATGAGAAGACGCTGCAGGAAGGATTTGTAGAGTTTGGTCATAACGGATTCCATATGCTGTAATGCATCATATTTTCCTTTTCAACTAACGAAAGCTTTCAAAGCTATTACTATTGTGTCCGGTGCTCATGGTTACTGGAGTTTCGGGCTGGAAAGATGTCTCTGGAGGGGTCACGAGTTGTGCCAGATACTCGGAAAGGACTTGTTCGTGTAGCTAGGGGAGATGAGGGTTTGTTTCACTTTCAATGGCTTAATCGAACAAGTAATGTGGTAGAAGTTCATCAAATTGTATTTCCATATGAAGCTGTATTTGAAAAGGTCCAGGAAACCCCCGATCGAGTGTACATTTTTTAAATTCAAGGAGGATGATCGCAAATTCTTTTTCTAGATACAAGTTCCCGATGACCATCAGATCAAGTGTTGATCGGGACTGTTAATTTGGACCATCGACTACATTTCGGAGTTTCGCGACCCGCGTCTTGGAGAGGCAAGAAATATGACAATTGAAATCGCGATTTAATCGCAACCCTCAGATCAAGTTTGATCTGGACCGTCGACTCCATTTCGGAGTTTCGCAACTCGCGACTTGGAGAGGTAAGAAACAAAACCGTCGAAATCGCAATATGCGAAATCACGATTTAATCCCAGTCGTCAATTCACGATGATTTTTGGACCGTTGATCTGAGCTCCAATTCGGAGCTTCGCCTATCACGAATTGGAGAGGTAAGAAACAAAACCATTGAAATCGTGATTTAATCCCAGCTGTCAATTCACGATGTGTTTTGGACCGTTGATCTGAGCTCCAACTCGGAGCTTTGCCTATCGCAAATTGGAGTGACAAGGACCTCTATCAAAGGAATCACGAGATGCGAATTCACGATGAGATCTGGACCGTAGACTCATCGAGATCATGGACTGCTGATCTCAACTCCGTCTCGGGGTTTCGGGGATCGTGAATTGGAGAGTCGAGATGCCTCATCTCCAGACTCACGAAAGGCGAATTCGCGAAAAGCACTTTTTGCATAAGCACTTGGTCATGGCCATGGTCATATAGAGGAAGGAGCTAGTGCAGAAAAGATATGTATCGGAGCTTTGGAGATCGCGACATGAAGTGTTAAGACACTTGGCCACAGGATTGTCGAAATGCCAAAACCCGATTTAAAGGCAAGATTAATAAAATTCGTTCAACAGTGCAGATAAACTGGAATATGATCAGAGGGTTAATGTTCTCTCTCACAGTTAACTCCTCAATTACGAATCTGTTAGCGATACAAACTCATGATTGTCGATCGGTTGGTGTTTCAGTTTCTCGGACGGTTGTTTTTATTTTGCCGAAGGAGATGCGTAGAGGAACCGCCATGGGTGTGTGTATAAAAGAAAATGATACAGACGGTGCGTGGTTGGTCATTCTGGATGAAAAATGAATGAAACTGTAAGAAAGGGAAAATCATAGAATGTGCAGTGTGAGACTGAGAATATGTGCAGTGTGAGATAAAACTCAGAGAAGAGTAACAGATGAAGAAAAGACTTGGAACAGAGAAGAATGACAGAACAAGTTGAAGCAGAGCAGATTTGCAGAACAAACAAAGGAAGAGAAGAATTGCAGAACAGTTAGAAGAAGACCAGATTTATAGAACAAAGAAAGATTGGTAAGAATCGATTTATCTGTGTAGTTGTCTGTTTATTTATTCATTCATATTCCAGGGTGGTTGGGAGGTGTTAGGGAGGATTGTTGTCCTCAGAGGTTCAAGTGGGAGCTTGAACATAGGGAATTGTAACTTCCATCTGGTTGCAGCCATAGAAACCAGGGTGGCAGGGTGGTGCAAGGGAGAAAAAGTGTTCTCTGTTATACAAGTTGGAGCCTGTGTAACTGGAAGTCGGTGCTTCCATCCAGTTGGTGCTGGAACATTAGGGGAGTTGGTGCTTCCTTCTAGTGGGTGCTAGAGAAACAAGAGAGTCAATGCTCTCAAACAAGTTGCAACTTGTAAAACAGAGGTAGCAGCCTCACATTGAGTTGGTGCTCAATTATAGATGATGTACAAAACTTAAAAGATTGCCTATCATTTCGAAGAAGAAAAGGTTTTCTCCCTTTATGGGTTTCCTCATGAAAATCTGTCTCTGTGTATACCTTATGTGTGACTGATGCTCTTTACTTTTATTGTCCATATGTTGTATAATGTTGATGATCACTTGAAGAAAGATTNAGAATGTTTTAATAGACTTTAAATTTTTTAAGCTCAATAACAACTGATTCACCCCCCCCCCCCTCTCAGTTGTCTTAGTAATTTCAACAAAAAATGCCTAAGTATGGAATCATGGATCTGCATATGCTCTATAAAATATCTTCTCCATATTTTCTAAAAGTACATGTTTACTATGTATTGCTTGTTTGTCAAAAAACATTTTATATCAGTCACCCGACCAGATTGTACAAACTTTCTCGTCTAATTAAATTCTGCAATATCAATATTTAATATTAATAATTTACTATTGAAAATAATGTTTTTAGATTTGTTAGATAGTTGATAGGGATTACCATCTATAAACAATGGCAGAGTTGAACCCGCCAGCCCTCAAGTCCATCTGTCAATCTGTATATCATGGAACTTCGAATGGTATTTGGAGGACACAGAACAATGCAAGTGCAATGTTGAGTCAGCCAGCCCGCAGCTCCGCGTGTCAATTTGTATATCGTGGAATTGTGGGTGGTATTTGTAGAGCACAGAACAATAGAGCCCCAATTTTAAGCCTGTCAGCCCGACAACCCCCGATAAAAAAAAATGGCTATATATGGAATTAATACGGGATCGCTATAGGACAATAAAAGTGAAATGTTCAGCCAACCAACCTGCAAGTCTGCCTGTCAATTTGTATATCGTGGAAGTCTGGGTACTATTTGTAGGATGCAGAACAATAGAACCTCAAATTTCAGCCCGCCAGGCCGCGAACCCGCAAGCCAAAAAATGCCTCATTATGGAATGAGGAATCCGCATATGCTCTATAAAATCTCATGTCCATACTTTATAAAATTACATGTTTACTATGTATTGCACGTTTGTCGGAATACTTTTATATCACTCGCCCGACTAGATTTTACAAACTTTTTCGTCTAGTTAAATTCTGCAATATCAATATTTAACAGTAATAATTTACTTGGAGTCCATCTGTCAATCTGTATGTTGTGGAAATCCAAGTGTTGTTTGGAGCACACGTAACAAAAAAAATGCAATGTTGAGCCAGCCAGCCCGCATGTACGCTTGTCAATTTGTATATCGCAGAATTGTGGGTCCTATTTGTGGAGCGTGGAACAATAGACGCCCAATTTTCAGCCCGCCAGCCCCCGATCCAAAAAAGTGGCTATATATAGAATTAATACAGAATTGCTACAGGACAATAACAGTGCAATGTTGAGCCAACCAGCCTACAAGTCCACCTGTCAATTTGTATATCACGAAAGTGTGGGTGCTATTTGTAGGACACAGAACAATAGAGGCTCAATTTTCAGCCCACCAGGCCGAGAACTCGCAATCCAAAAAGTGCCAAAGTATGGAATGAGGGATCTACATATGCTCTATAAAATCTCATGTCCATACTTTATAAAAGTACATGTTTACTATGTATTGCTCGTTTGTCAGAAAAATTTTATATCAGTCGCCCCACCAGAATGGACAAACTTTTTCATCTAATTAATTATGCAATATCAATATGTAATATTAATAATTTAGTATTGAAAATAATGTTTTTAGATATGTTAGATAATTGATAGGGATTGCCATCCGTAAACAATGGCAAATTTGAACCCGCCAGCCCTGGAGTCCATCTGTCAATCTGCATATCGTGGAACTCCGATTGGTATTTGGAGGACACAGAACAATGAAAGTGCAATGTTCAACCAGCCAGCCCGAGAGCCCCCGATCAAAAAAGTGGCTAAATATGGAATTAATACGGGATCGCTACAGGACAATAAAAATACAATGTTAAGCCGAGCAACCCGCAATTCCTCCTATAAATTTGTATATCGCGGAAGTCTAGGTGTTATTTGTATGACACGAAACAATAGAGACTCAATTTTCAGCCCAACAGGGCATGAACCCGTGATCCAAAAAGTGCCTAATTATGGAATGAGGGATCCACATATGCTCTATAAAATATCATGTCCATACTTTATATAGAGACTCATGTTCGCAAGTCCGCCTATCAATTTGTATTTCGTGGAAGTTTGGGTGCTATTTGCAAGACACGGAACAATAGAGACTCAATTTTTAGTGCGTCAGGTCGCGAACCCACAATAGAAAAAGTGCCTAAGTATGGAATGAGGGATCCTCATATGCTCTATAAAATCTCATGTCCATACTTTACCTTTATGACTATATATAGTAATTAGTTTATTATAGATTATAGTAATTTCACATGTAATCCTCGAACAATTTTGCATGCAACTTTTTTATTTCACAGCAGGACTAGAGCACCAGCAAAATCTAACAGAATAATAGATATCGGCCTTGGAAGACAGGGAAAATAACACAATTTCATGTAGACTCATGGGTGCAGGGGCTGAATACCGTAAAGCGCCCCCAAAAAACAATAATAATCCAAAAAAAAATAAAAAATAAAAGCTCCAACCACCACCGATGGACCCGAACCCTGCAAGGCCACCAGAAAGGACAAACTTTGTCATCTAATTAAATTCTACAATATCAATATGTAATATTAATAATTTAGTATTGAAAATAATGTTTTTAGATATGTTAGATAATTGATAGGGATTGCCATCCGTAAACAATGGAAAATTTGAACCCGCCATCCCTGGAGTCCATCTGTCAATCTGCATATCGCGGAACTCTGAGTGGTATTTGGAGGACATGGAACAATGAAAGTGCAATGTTTAGCCAGCTAGCTCGAGAGCCCCCGATCAAAAAAAGTGGCTAAATATGGAATTAATACGGTATCGCTACGGGACAATAAAAATGCAATGTTCAGCCAAGAATCCCACAAGTCCTCCTATCAATTTGTGTATCGCAAAAGTCTGGGTGCTATTTGTAGGACACAAATCAATAGAGACTCAATTTTCATTCTGCCAGGCTGTGAACCCGCGATCCAAAATGTGCCTAAGTATGGAATGAGGGATCTGCATATGCACTATAAAATCTCATGTCCATACTTTATATAGAGACTCGTGTCCACAAGTCTGCCTATCAATTTGTATGTCACGGAAGTCTGGGTGCTATTTGTAGGACACAAAACAATAGAGACTCAATTTTCAACCTGCCAGGCTGCGAACCCACGATCCAAAAAGTGCCTAAGTATGGAATGAGGGATCTGCATATGCTCTATAAAATCTTATGTCCATACTTTATATAGAAACTCATGTCCGCAAGTCCACCTGTCAATTTGAATATCGTGGAAGTCTGGGTGTTATTTGTAGGACACGGAACAATAGAGACTCAATTTTCAGCTTGCCAGGCCGTGAACCCGTGACCCAAAAGGTGCCTAAGTATGGAATCAAGGATCCACATGTCCTCTATAAAATATTATGTCCATACTTTATAAAAGTACATGTTTACTATGTATTTCTCATTTGTCGGAATACTTTTATATCACTCGGCTGATCAGATTGTACAAGCTTTCTCGTCTAATTAAATTTTTTAATATCAATATTTAACAGTAATAATTTATCACTGGTCTGCTTGTGAATTTTTATATCGCAGAATTGTCAGTGCTATTTGTAGAGAGCAGAACAATAGAGCCCCAATTTTTTGCCCACCAACACGAGAGCCCCCGATCCAAAAAAGTGGATAACTATGGAATTAATACAGAATCGCTATGGGACAATAAAAGTGCAATGTTCAACCAACCAACCCGCAAGTCCACCTGTCAATTTTTATATCGTGGAAGTGTGGGTGTTATTTGTAGGACACAGAACAATAGAGGCTCAATTTTCAACCCACCAGGCCGAGAACCCGCAATCGAAAAGTGCCTAAATATGGAATGAGGGATCTGCATATGGTCTATAAAATCTCATGTCCATACTTTATAAAAGTGCATGTTTACTATGTATTGCTCGTTTGTCGGAAAAATTTTAAATAACTCGCTCGACCAGATTGTACAAACTTTCTCGTCTAATAAAATTCTTCAATATCAATATGTAATATTAATACTTTAGTATTGAAAATAATGTTTTTAGATATGTTAGATAGTTGATAGCGATTTCCATCCATAAACAATGACAATATTGATCCCGTCGGCCCTGTCCATTTGTCAATATGTATATCGCGGAACTCTGAGTGCTATCTGGAGGACATGGAACAATGAAAGTTCAATGTTGAGCCATCCAGCCCACAGGTCCTCTTGTCAATTTACAATTTTCATGACATACAAATTGACGATCGATATTTTTCACTAAGATGCAATATGACCATATGCCCTTCACGTATCCTGGGTATATCTTCTGTCGTTTTTATTTTGTAACCCACCCGACCGCTTTCCATACTTTGGTATTTCTTGGAATTGGTTTCTCCATCACCACTGCCTTCGTACTTGTTTCCAGATATGCAATAATTAAGCTTTAATTCTAGTAGTCATCCTGCAGAAACCGTTAAGATTGTCATTAATGTCCGCAAATATGGAGAAGATTTGTCATTACTACAAATTAAACTAAGACTTGCGCACAAGTATGTTATCCTTTCCAAGTATTCATTTCAAAGGCCATGCAATCCTTTTTTTTTGTGCGCCGGTAGGTTGGTGCTTTTAAGAAATTTCCAATTCTTCATCTCTCTTCACCATCACCGCCACCTTCACACCTTTTTCTAATTGTGTAATTAGTGACCTGTGATGGTGACAACTCATTCCGAACGAAACCTGGAGATTGTCATTGAACAACGAAAGGCTCGAGGAGATATTCCATTGATAGGCATTAAACCATAATTTGCGGAGGGTTATATTATCCCTCCCCAATTTTCATTTCAAACATCGTCTCGAGCAAATGAAAATTCTTAATAAATTGTGGCAGTAGTTGTCTCCAGACACAGTAAACACATTGGGGCATAATGGCCAGAGGTTGCACTCTTCCAGGGCATATTCTTATTATTCATCTCCCTCCAGCCAGGAACAAAAAAAGAGATCGTCCCTTGGTACAGCGAGAGTTATATTTTAAGCCAAAAAAATTCAAAGGAAACCCTGGTTGCTTAGAGAACCTGCCCAGTTGCATTCATGGTTGTCGTAGAAGTTGATTCCATGATTTCCAAGCCAGAAGAAGATGATCTGATGGACGATGATACGACAATGGATGGTGACAATGCAAAGAATCTTCCCACTCCTGCGCCCAAATTTAAATCAATCATAACGGACGGAACTTCCCGGCTCGGTGATGGCATTCATGAAAACACCAAAAGGAGTTTCAGAAAAGAAACTGATGGTGAATGCAATAGCCAATTTGCAGTGCGAAAGTAGGAATTCCATAGTTCCAAATTAGTCTGTTCTGGGCGAAAGAGTTTCACTGTAAATAAATGATATGTTGATTCTCCCAGAGATATATTTCAATCCAAAAAATTATTGATTAACATCTTTGGGAATCAGGTCCAAAATTCTCACTGCTGCAAGGCATTTTTCTACTAGTCATCTCCTTCTGCCCAGAATGGACTAATTTGGGCCTCTGGAATTGCATGTGCAAGATGTGCTCCTGAATTTGTTTGGACTATGCAGAGGCAGTTTTATCTAAGGGATATTCCATTTTCCCTGCAACATTTTTCATCTTCTTCCTCATGGGAAGCTTCTAAAAACTATCAATTTCAGCACAGGATGATTCATCGAGGAGAAAACTGCAAGGATCTTACATACTGCTGATCCCGTGCCTGTGTTTGTCACATATACGTTCAATGTTTTGGCCCGAAGAACTGGGTCCAATTTCTAAGGATAGATGTACAATACTCAGTGTTTTTCTTATTTTTTTAAATGGATTTACTATTAAAAAATATTTTCCTTCGACTCTTCGTTGTTGCCTCTTTTCTGGATTTAACGCATGTTCTCATTAGCATGGTTTGATGAACTCATACTTCTTTGATATTTTGTTTACTTAGGTTATTTTTGCTAAGATGCAACATCTAACAATTATATGCCAATGTACTGTGTGAATCCAGTAGCTTTTTATGCAAACAAAAAATGGATTACACAGTTTCAAACCAATGTTCAATTCTATTTGTAATGCAGATAGAACATAGCAATACCAATGTACAATGTTGCAGCAAAATCGTTATTCTTGTTTCTAGACATGCAATTATTAATTTTTAATGCTAACAACCAATAATGCAAGAAGTTTAATACTTGAGTTAATATGTTGCATTCATGGAAGAATGTATCAAGAACACAATTACACCCACGCGTTCCAAAAAAATATAATCTTCAACAAAGCATTTGCTAGCAATTAGTAGAAAATGAAGTTTAGTAGTTAAGTTAATATGTTACATTCATGGAAGAATGTATCAAGAACATACTTACACGACACGTTAATAAAATGCCTTGCTCTGTAGCTTCACAGATTCATGCATTTCCAATGACCACTTCTGTGTCCTACAACTGGCACCCAGAGTTCTGCAATATACAAATTGACAGGCGGACTTGTGCGCTGACTGGGTCAACATTACACTTCTACTTTTACATGACCTCCAAACATCATTCGGAGTTTTGCGATATACAAATTGACAGACGGGCTCCAGGGCTGGGGGCTCAAGATTTCCTTTTTTTAGGGAAAGTACTAAAATGACACATACCACATTTGTGGCACATCAACTATATTAAAGTGAAAATCGTTTCCTTTATAGTTTTGTGTCCTGCAAACAACACCCACAGTTCCGCACTATACAAATTGACAGCCGAACTTGGAAGAAGCATGGCCCTTGTTTTTCTGTCTTCTATACTTGGCCAAATATCTATTACTCTTTTCCCCAAACTTTATCTTTTTTGTCACTTATTCATTTTTTTGAAAATGTATGGTTGAGCGCGTGGTTGGTCTTGCGGGTTCACAGCTACACTCATGCTCTTTTATCACAACACCGACCGAATGCTTCCCCATTTCATACCCAGAAACTTCTCCCACTGTGATTTCCCGGTAGGCGGGCTCTAGATTGGACTTTTGTTGTTCCATGGACTGTGAACAGTACTGTCACTTCCACGATATACAAATTTGCAACCAGCCTTAGATCATATCATCTCCCGTATTACGGTCCACCTATGAAGCCCTCTTCCGTGGTATACATTTTGCACTGAAAACTTCCAAGAAATACAATTTAACCGTCGGTTCCTCGCATATTTTGTGGAACTATTGTCACCCCATTTTGAATTCCATCTGTCCGCTTTCCATACTTCACCATTTCTTCAAATTTCTTTGGCAGATCATTGGTTTGGTGGGTTGAAGAAATATTCAGTTTGTAGTCGTTGTTTCCTGTACCCGTGCCCCTTTTCAATTAGCAGTTGGCAATTATATATAAGACCTTATTGCTACACATGAAATTAGCAATTTCTCTATTCCATACTTAGCCACTTTGCCATAATTCCGCAAATATACAAATCACCCGCTCAACTGCCCCATCATGATCTCTTCCGTTTTACGCATTTTGCACTCAAAAATTTCGATACATGAAATTTGATTGTGCAACACTCAGCTGTCCTGACTATCCCCATAACCCTTTTTTGAATCCCGTCCGACCGCTTTTTAGAGATTTCCATTCTTTCCTTGCTATTTGTTGTCTCTGTCACCTTCGCACTTGTCTATATATATATATATATATATATATAGTTTATAAATATGGAATTACTGACATTTAATTATAACAGGTCATCATGCAGAAATCGTATAGATTGTCATTGATGGGTGAAAGGCTCAAGGACATCTCATATTGATGCACATTAAACCAAAATTTGTGGGGGATTATATTATCCCTTCTGAGTGTTCATTTCAAAATCATGAAATCTCGTTCACACGTTGTGGCCTTCGCATGTTCACAAAACCTCCAATCCTTAATTTCTCTTCATCGTACCCACCACCTTTGCATTTCTAAATATGCAATAAATAAGCTTTACTGTTAACAGCTCATCATGCACCACCAATACAGATTGTCTTTAATCAGCGAAAGGCTCGAGGAGCTTTCCCATTCATAAGCATTTAACCAAGATTTAGTGAAGAGTTACATTATCGGCTCTAACTGTTCATTTAAACCATCATCTAGACCAAAGCAACGTTCTTATAAACCTATAGCATCAGCTCGACATCAGTTCTATGGAGATACAATGAACATCTTCGAGCGCGAGGACTAGAACTTCCAGTGGTCCAAGGCATATTCTTATTACTCAACCTCTACTGCAGAGAACCAAGTAATTTGGACCTCCGGGATTGCTCATGCAGGCTATATCCCAGAGGTTTTTTACTATAAGGACCTAGTCTCTTGGTGCGCTAATAAATTTATTGCAGAGAAAAGAATTATTCCATTGCTGGACCACTCTTTTGTTTCTTTGTCACCTCAGGTCTTCTGTCAGATGCTGAAATTTCCGTAACCAACATTGACGTTCAGAGGAGAATATTGCAAATAGATCCTAGCAAAGCATAATAACGAATTGGACCTCTTGCCCCTTTTTTTGGAAAACCCGCTTCTAGTTCCTAAAGATATTACAAGCATGCAGGTTAGTTCATTTAGAAATCCATTTCGCAAAATTGCCTCGTTGTTTACAAGAATAATGGGACATGAGTTCACAATAACTGTTTCCCACATGGCTCTTTATATTTTGTATTTCACAGTCAATGAACAAGCCATTTTTTATTGGGGAAAGTTAATTTCCCATGAAATCTCTTCCAAATTGTCAATATACTAAAGGGAAAAGAAATTTTATATGTCATCCTATTTAGTTTTTGCAATAGCGCATTCTTGTCGGTTTCTGCAACTGTCTCTATCCAAGAATGTCAACTACGAATTCCACCTAGTAACATTCTGATACCAGGCCTTGTGGAAGGACAAGGCTTCCCACTGTTTTTATGAGGTTTTTAATGGCTTCCTTTCTATTTTCAAATTTTTGATGTTAGGATAAGATGGTCCCCGCATATCTGAACAAGGAACTAGTTTTTGGACAAGAAGGGGACACTTAAACTTTTGGATAATTACACTGTCATAAGAATTTTTGGCTCCACAGAACAACCTGCTCTCCTTCCATGTCACATTATGGACATGATGTTTGTTGCAGAAGTAGCATGTCAATAAAGCTACTGGTTCCATCTGTTCCAAAGGAAGAAAAAAAATAGTTCATTCCTCTGCCTTGGAAAATAGGGGAGTTTGTGTTGGAAAACGCCAACAAAATTGATGATTCCGCAGCACATTCTAGCATCTCCAACCTGAGATATGATGAAATCATAAGAGGGTTCAACCCCTATGACATTTTTAGACAACATTTACAAACACTTGGCCTCGACGATTGTTTTGTAAAAGAACACCTTCCCAAAAACAGAGACAGTGGCAACAATGGTCTTGCCTCCGATGTCGATGACGTAGACACAATGAAAAGATGCACTAAATTGTACACGCAATGGGGGAAAGGCCCCACTGACAAGAGTGCTCAATCCACAAATACCACTCCAAAAAGTACGGCATCCTGGAGCATCGCTCCAACGGCCCACCACAACAACAAAGAAACCCAGATTTCTTCAAACGGAGGAGGAGATAATGACCCTCCTCACTCTAAAATTGATAGTTCTCACAAGCTTCCAGTAGAGAAGAAGAAAAAAAAAATGTGGGGCAGGCAGAAGAGCCGAAAATTCAGAGTGAGAACATGGAACTTGACACTGATCTGGATAGCATGATCCGCTTCCTTGATTAGGTCGGAGATGCCATCCACCATAGACATCCAATGGACATATCCGTTACCAAAATTTTTGACGAAGATGAATCCTTCATGTTCCAAAGCGCTGTTTTTGATAGCCAGTCCAAAAAATTGAGAATTGAGAAAAAAAATGTTAAAAATAGGAAAGAGAAATCTTGTTCAGAGGTTGACGTTGCCAACATGTGGTCATCCCAAATCTGTCAACTTCACACCGCGAGCAGAGAAGAACTTCATGAATCCATTGGAGGCATGGAGACCGAGAATACCAGACTAAAGGCCCGGGTCAAGGAATTGGAAGACACTTTCATTCCTATGCCATTGCTTGTCAATCCTTTGGAAATAGCCATGCCTAGAACCCCTCCACCCAATGTAAAATCATCCTCCACCCTGCTCGCATCCTGTAAAGGATATGTGGAGAACAATATCAAAAAAAGAATGGAACTGGTTATCGAGGCGTGGAAAAGATCACAAACCATCACTTCCTTTGGAACCAGGGCACATAGCTTGCTCGAGCTTTTGCAAGCTGAGTTAAAAGGTGAAGACAAATTCTTTTTAAAAACGATCATTCATTTTGGCAAGATTGTCAACAATATGACAGAAACAAAAAGAAGAGAAGATGATCTTCCATCCAAAAACCGAATCAGCCAATTGAATGCATGTTGGAAAGAAAAAGTGAAGAACCTGCATCTCATTGTTCATTCATGTGAACAAGCCATATCGAACAAAGATAAATTATTCACAAGGCTATCAAATATAGACTTGGCCGAGAAAACCAACGACTTCCAAGACCCCCCACTTAATCGCAAACTCCTTGCCCTTAACCAGGAAAGAGTTCGATGAACAGGTTGCTATGTTTAAGGCCCTGTCTTTGGAAATTTTTTACAACATCCTTCAATTTGATCAAGCTCACATCCACGACTAGCTAGTCAAATATGCAGTACAAATGAGGAAATTCATCAGGCTCTCTCTAATATTTCTATCGACTTTCGTGAATTAGAAAATGATCTTTTCAACATAAAAATACGGAATGAGATCAATGTCACCCCAATGAGAAGCTACATTGAAGAATGGCTCAAAAATCAATTGAAAGGCAACAGGCAGTTGCCATCATTCCAACAACTGTCGAGGACATCCTTGAAACCCCAGTGATTGGCGACATCAATGAAACAGAAGCCGCAAGCAAATAGCCAAAGGGCTCATATGTACCCTCACTGTAAGTTCACTCATCACATCCTCCTTCGTTTATCAACCTAGTTATTTTAGTTTCTTAAATAGAGATGTATAGTGAAACACTTATACCTTTCCATTTATTTATTTTTCCAGGTATTTCACTCTATCTTCTTTCTACAATCATGTTTCTTGTACATATTTCTCTAATGGTCCGCGGGAGCCCCAATCCCAGTCTACATGAAAAACACATTTAAATTCCGGTTTATATGTAACAGACTTTATTTTTTTGTATATTTCAAAATTTCTAGTAGTATGTAACAAACTTTTATTTTTTGACATATTTCAAATAAAAATGCATTTAAATTTTTATATGTTACAGACTCTATTCTTATCTTTCACCAATCTGTATGAAAAATGCATTTCATTTTTATTATGTTACAGACTTTTATTCTTATCCTTCACCAGTCTGTATGGCAAATGCACTTATGTTACAAAGTTCTCTTTTTTTATATATTTAAAAATAAATGGTGCTCAATAATGCAAGCGTAGTTTACTTATGTTCACAAATGCATTTAAATTTTTATATTTATTATCTCATTTTAATTTTATGTCTTCATATATTTTTATCTTTCACCAGTCCATATGGAAAATGCATTTAAATTTCCAAATTTATTCTTCCACTGTCAACAAATTTTTAGTTTGTTATATACTTTCAAAAAATATATGTTTTCTATGTACTTTCAAAAATAGATGGTGCTCTGCATGCCAAATGTCATTTACTTTTGCCCCATGTTCCGTGATATACATGTTGCAGACAACATTTCCATGATATACATTTTGCACCCAACACTTATTTTCATTTACAATTCGACCCCATTTTCCACAATTTGCTTTCTAACCTCGTTGGCAGGGACTGCGCTACCACACAGCCTTGTTAATTGAGTACTTTCCCTCACATAATAACTTTATTTCTCTACCTCTTCAACTAGATTTAAAGATGTTCACAGTGATTTAAAAAAAATTGACATGCATAACATACATAAAACAAAATGAAATTCCTTGTTGGTCTTACTTATTTGTTTCTTTAACACTATTCTCAATTGAGTTTAGAGTAGCTCTAGAATCATCTCAATCAAAACATTCCTCTTGCACTCATAGTGAGAGTAAGAATTCACAAATCATGTTGTAGCTCTATTGTTATTTGTCTCTTTAACAGTATTCTCAATTGATTTTAGAGTAGCTCTAGAATCATCTGAATCGAAACATTCCTCCTGCATTCATAGTGAGAGTAAGAATTCACAAATCATGTTGTAGCTTTGTTGGTATTCCAATAGATAGTTATGTTACTCATAACCATAGGGAAATACCCATCATAACTTGCTTGCAACAAAATAAATTGTTATACCATTATCTACTGTGATCATTCTCCTAAAATAATAATCAATAGAAAAACCTTATCAACCTTGACATGAAAAAGAAGATTATTTAATCTTGCTTTATACTTCTTTTAAAAATTATTTTAATCTTCCTTTATACTTTGGAGTGCAATGGCACTTGTTTTGGAAATTTGTTGGGAAAATTTCCATTGCCTATGCCTTTTAAAATCATACTACTTAAGGGGAAAATGTCATAATCCAACTTGTAGTCAAGATGTTGAAAATGCACCTTGTTAGGGACAAATTTTAAGAATATGGTTTGATTTTCAATAAACTTGTGATGCTCTTAACAATATTGCTAAAAATTAAGGTGGATTTTATAATGGTTTCGAACAGAACTAGATCAAATTATCCTTAACATTATAAAAGTAGTTGATATAATTCGATGTATTGCTTATATCAACTACTTTTATAATGTGGTTGAGTATAACTTCCATGTTACAATAAATACCATACCTCTTCATGTCTGGTGCTTAGGAATTGAAATCGAAATAATTACAGACCAAACTGTTTCTTCTACTTATTATTAATGTATACTTTCATAGACAACAAAAGTATGAAGAAATACCAGTTCTAAAACCTGGAGAAATCTTCTATGAATTGAAACAAAAGTTCAAAAGCTATGAAAACTTTTGTAAGTTGGAATAAAAACAACATCAAAACTGCCATTTCTGATAAAGGAGATGTCTTCTATGGATTGGAAAAAAAAAATCATTCTATCAATTGAAAAAAAGTTCATTCTATAAATTCAATCATATGCACTAATGAATACAATGGGCAACCGCTTATACCAATTCCAACAACCACTAAGCGAATGTCATTTGCATCTTCGAATGGCTTATATGTCTCAGCTGAAGCTGCAGGAGGTCATAACGGTAACCTTAAACCTTAGGGAAACCCATGATAACATACAAATATAAATTCTTATACCAATTTTAATCCAATCAATAAAAACACAGCTTTGACTCCATGACTGCTCCAATCCTATGCCTATAAATACATGCATATATGCACCTAAAATTAACTGTTCAGTTCACCTGGCATTCATAAAACGGGAATCACAAGATCTACCCCAGTTTTGTTTCCAGACGTTAATATTTAATCACAAGATCTAGCCTAGTTTTGTTTTCAAATATTATAGAAATAATATTTAATAGATAAAAGCTACAGTCCGCAACACACTTTATTTGTGAGAAGACTCTGCCAGATGTGGCATCTAGATAATTCTACCACCTACCAATCTTCCAGAATATGTGGTCACCATGATTTTGGAAAACGTTGCAGTGTTGAGATTATCTTGTATTGTTTGTTATTTTATAAAAAATAAATGAAATTCTTAAAAAAGAAATTTGTACATGTAAAAAAGAATTTAAAAACATCCTAAAAAGTTCATGAAATCACATTTTAATTGAAATGGCTTTTTAAAATATAGATAAGTATAATTTGAACCTACCCAGAACCAAACCAAGGCCACCACCTTTAGCCATTGTAAACTCTATGCAAAGAGCCAAGGTGTCCACCTTTAGACATTGCAAACGCTATGAAAAGAGCGTCCAACAACAGAGACCAGATATAATAAATGGTGTCCACCAAAGCTATGAAAAGAGCCTCAAACCAAGACCAGATATAATAAATGGAAATAGACATTAATCCCAGCTCAGCAGACTCCAAAACACCAAGACTATGATAGAAATAATGGGAAACCCACCATATCCAGTTTGTTGGTGAGTTTCATATAATACACACATGTAATAATTTTTTAAACAAAGGGTCCAAAAGAAATTAGAAGCCATCAACACACAAAAGTAAACCAGATCAAGCCAATTGCACTATTCAATTCAGTTTATTCGAGATGAATATAAAATATTTATGGAATTTGGGTTTTACCTTCCTATCTTTACGCAAGAGATCTACATGAACTGTCCAATCCTGGTCGAAATCAAAGAGTGCCAACGATTTTGGAATCGGTGTGACAGCCAGGTTTTACGCTCTAAGATTTATCTCCGCCCTTCCAATCCAAAACCTGAAAAAAATTCTAAAAAAAATGAAAACCTAGCTGCTAGGGTTTTTGCCGTAATCGCTCATCTGTTGCAAGATCGCTCCTCATCTTCAAGCTGAGAAAATTCTTAACAAAATGAAAACCTAGGGGCTAATGTCCTTGCCCTAGCAGTGCATCTGTTGCAAGATCGCTCCTCATCTTCTCTTAGTTTGAAACTCCTCCCAATTTGGTGTTTTTTAGTTTATTAAAAAGGTTTTTACAAAATGCAAGAAAGTCATGAACATGAAATCTCATTGATTTAGGAGAACTACTAAAAATATGTCATCTTTAATTGTTAGCCATTAAAGATATATTTTATTAAAATTGATTAAAAATTAAAAATTTATTAAATGTGTCCATTTCCAATAGATATACCCATTCCTTGTAAAAATAAAATATATTTATTTTATCTTATATTTATTTTTTATTTTAATGTTAAAAAATACACGACACTATTTAACCGTCACTTTTGAAATTCTAAAATTAGTTTAGTCCAATTAATTGTTAATTAATTATTCTTGTAATGGTTTAGATTGTTGTACAAGAACATCCAGAATACCATTTAATTGATTATCTATTAAATTTGTTAATTCTTAATGAGTGGGTCTAATGGTTAAGAACATGTGTTTCCTCCTAAAAGATTACAAGTTCAAATTTATTACAATTAAAATTCTCTATACACAATTAAAATTAATGTATAGTTAAAACTCACCCATAATTAAAATAATTAGTAAAAAAGAAAATTAATAATTGAAATCACTTCGGGTAAAAATGTCATAACTTCTTCATAACATATCAAAATTCAGTAAGACCAAATGTATTGGTTATATTACAGTCTTTAGTATGCTATGTATCATTTTCATATCCATACATAAAATATCATGTGCGGGGAATGCTCTACAAGTTCGCTCTCTAGAATAAGACATAATTCAACAAAGGTATGTCATTTTTGCTATAAATCCTTTTTTGGGAGGTTCCAAACAGTGAAACCTGGAGGAATTGCATATAAGGCACTGAAGAACAATGTGTAGTATTTTCAAATATGTATTCATTACACGTACATATTTATGATTATTGCAAGTTAGTGTTGGTGACTAATCCAAAACTAGTCATGTGAGACTAAAGTACAGTTTGATGAAAATGTTAGTCTCTTGTTGTTAAAGTTAAGGAAGGTTTGCAGGTATGTGATTATATACACCAAGTATGTTATAGAGTTACAAATCAGATTTTGATTATGAAATTGATGAGGGATTTTGGTTGAGGTATATTGTTGAAGTTATTGGTACATATAGAGTTTGTATAACAGTGAGGTTCTAGCACATGGTTTGAGGTACAAACTTGTGGTATAGTGTTTGAGGTATATGTGATCAGATCAGATTGGTTGATGAATATACAGTGACATATTTGATAGAACAGGTTGTGACAGTGACATATTCAATTTCTACATTTAACACTTATATTTCAGAGAGGTTGGACAGGGAAATGATAGATGGTTGTATCCACCTTTCATTTGTAGGCAGAGAACATAGGGGGTTGTAGCCTCCTTCTAGTTATAGCCAAAGAATTGGGGAGTTGGAGCTTCTCTCAGGTTGTAGCCTAAAAATAGGGGGTTGGAGCCTCCTTCTAGTTGCAGCTAGAAAACAAAGGAAGTTGATGCTTCTAATGAATGTAATTCTTAAATACAAATAAGAAAAAACATTATGTGGTTTTCTCCCGCATTGGATTTCCACGTAAAAATACCAGTGTACTGTGTATGTGTATGATTTCTCATTTTTTCATTGTTTATTTACTCTACAATTATTGGATGATAATTCTATATTGATCATAAAGATAAATAACACTTGCATATTGTAGTTAAAAGGATAAAAAATCTATATTACTTATTCACCCCCCCTTCTCAGTAATCCAACAGACATCTAATCCTAAGTCTAGGATAACATTTCCCATATTAAAGTCTCCTATATTTGCATTCAATCTGAACTCTTTACTAGTTATTTTATTTCTATGGACTTGATTAGTATTCTTAGGTTTTGCTCCTACCCCTTTTTCTATGCTATATTTCTCAAGCATATTTTTAAAAAAATCCATGGCATTATTATCATTAGTTAATTTAAAGCAAGATTCTAGGAAATTCTTTAAATTACTTACTTTCTCTATTTTATCTCCTTTGTAAGTATGATCCAAATACTAGGGCAGATCAAAAATAGGAGTATCATGTTAAAATATTGTGTAACTGCAAAGAATATTCTTATCCCCTTTTGTGGATAAAGATAAAATATATTTATCATTGATTAGATCAATCCCCTTTTGTGGATTGATGATGTCGGGCATTGTAATTGACCAAATCCCCTTTTGTGGATTGGTTAAACCCTAACTATAATACGTTAAATGAAAAGACGGCCCCAGAATATATTAAAGTGGTTATAACCACCCATAATGAGAAGTCGCCCCAGCCAAAATATATTAAAGTGGTTATAACCACCCAGAAGAAGAAGTCGTCCTTTCCAGTGAAGAGACACTTCCACACATGCCAGAATTGTATAAATAAGAGAGGCCAGTGCCTCATTTAGACACACACTCAGCTCACTCATCTAGTGCGCAAGTTTTGAAGGACGTTGCAGTTGCCGGTTGCCGGAAGAAGGAAGAGAGAGAGGCATGTTGATCAGTGTTGAATATTCTCTGTTGTCTGGTTCATTATCTTGGCATTGTATTGGCTATCTATATTAAGGAAGTTTTGTTGGGTTTTCTTCCCCTTGAGGGTTTCCCAGGATAAATGCTTGTGTACTCTTGTGATTGTGTTTCTCTCAGTGATCCTGTCTATGCTATTGTTATCTAGTAAATTGAAAGTAACCTAATAATAGCAGAAACTTTAACATGGTTTCATAGCTAAGCTGAAGAGAGCATCTTTCACAGGAAAAAAAAAACGTCATTGTTGTCGTACATGAAAATTAGGGATTTTTATTAAAGAAGGTTTTCAGCCCCAAAACCATCTAGAAAGGTGCACCCTACCTCAAGGAACATTTTGGCATCCTCAACGCACTTTTTCAGTGGCTAGATCTCCCGGAAAGTGAAACCCTATTTTTCACAAAGTACCAGAAAACCAGAAGTACCAGTGTACCAGAAGTACCAGAAAACCAGAAGCACTAGTCTAGAAATCTACAGATCAAGTTTGGAGGGGTAAAAGTTGTATTTTCTGAAATCTAAACACACCAAGATACTCGCCTCAGTCCAGCGCATCTTTTGGTGAGTTCAGTTTTCAGATCAAAGTAATTTGATTTTTTTATTATTTCTATGGCCCAAAGGGCTAGGGTTTCTTCTACAAGAAATAATGGCTACCAGCATGAGGGTAGAAGACAGGTTGGAAGGATCTAGAAACTTCAGATCTTGGAAGCATAGGTTGCAGATGATTCTAGACGAGAATGATCTCCTAGAACATGTTACAGTGGGTGTACTAGAACTAGAGGAAGAAGATCAAAAGACCAAGCATAAGAAGAATGAAAAGAAAGAAAAGAGAATCATGTCAGATTCAGTAAAGGATCACTTGATCCCTCATATATCCAAACTACAGATAGTAAGGCAAATGTATGAAGCACTCAACAGGTTATATGAAAGAAAAGACATTATCCAGAATCTTACTTTAAGAAATCAACTTCGTAATATGAAGATGGACAACTCAGAATTTGTCACATCCTATCTTATGAGAGTTTCTCAGATCAGAGATCATCTTGCAGCTATTGGAGATGTCATTAGTGACAAAGAAATTGTAACCACAACCCTAAATGGGTTTCCAAGATTTTCGATTCCTTTTGTACAAGGAGTGTGTGCAAGAAGCAAGTTACCCAAGTTTGATAAGTTATGGGCAGATTGCACACACGAAGAATCTAGACTTGTAGACCAACATAAGAGATTAATTGTCAATGAAGAGGAAGCTATTACAGCTCAAAAGAACAAAAGAAGTTCCTTTAGGAAGAAAAATAAAGAAGCTAACTCCGTAAGAGTTCCAGATAAGAAGAGAGATGTTTCAAAGATCAGATGCTACAACTGTCAAAAGTTGGGACACTTTTCTTATGACTGTCCTCAAGGAAAAGGGAAAAGAAAGCATCAAGCACATGTGGCAAAGGAAGAGGAATCTCTACCCTCAAAGAAAGATTTAGTATAAATTAAGAATTATGTACTTTAAGTTAAAGATAGTTGATCTGAAGAAAGATAGCAAATGGTGGAGTCTGTGGAGCCTCCCCACACAAAAACAAAAGATAAGTATTCATGTTTATTTTTAGTATCTTGTTTACTTTAATACCTTCTCATCACAAGTTAGTTTTTGTGAGAATGTTAATTAACCTCATTTTATTTCAGTGTCTATGCAGACTTATGAAGGAAGTATCAAAGAAGAGGATGAAGAAAGAGATAAAATATTTATTTTAGCTATGATCACTCATGAGAGTGACAAAGAAAGCATATTGTAAGTAAGTTTACAAGTCTCGAAAGAAAGAACTTATGCCGTGACTTGCAGACAACATGAGAAGGATGTATGATATGGTGATAGTCAGTGAAGACCAGACAATATCCGATATTTATATAGGAGCAGGAGGCTCCTAAAGATGTGGAACATAAATATTCAAGATGAAGAAAAAGATGGATACTCAGATATAGTGGATGAGATGCAGGTAACTACAGGTTTCTCTAGTACTGTTCTTATAGATGCAGAGGCAACAAATTGATCCAATATGAGGACAGAAAGAAAGAAATATTTGAACTCAAGAAGGCACCCAGCATATTACAGAAGAAAACTTCAAGGATGATGATTAGAAGCTATTAGCTTGGTGCAAGAGGGAGCCATGTCTCCGAGTTCGAAATGAAGGATCATGATTTGATGCAGTTAGAAAAGAAGATGGATGGTGCCCAGATATTTTGATCAAGATGAAAGCAATCCAGTGGATGGATGGTGCCCAGCAGATGGGTAGCATGGTATTATACCATGAAAATATTTTGGACCACAATTTTTTTTTCCAGATCCCATAGCTAGACCTTCGTAGAGAAGGAAAGATAAATCCCATAGGTAGACCTTCCTAGAGAAGGGGAATGAGAAATTTGCCAAGGTTGGCCTCTGTCCAAGTGTTGAGTTTTGGATACTCTATGGACATGCTAGAATACCCTCATAGAGAGGGGTGTGACCACCCTTGTAGAGAGGAATGTGGATGTTTCTCCAAGGGGCAGCAGGCAGATACTCTCCTCTAGCCAAGGATTGAGTAGCCTGGAACACAAACCTTGACCATGTGGAATGGTTAGTTGGCTCTTGAGGTTTGTGTCATGATCCTGCGTGGACCATGGAAAGGGAGTCTAGTCTTGCCTAGGCTAGCATCTTATCTTCTCTAGTTCATGTGGGATGACTAGGAATGAAGCTATGGTAGTAGTCCTCCTCAGTGGATGGGTGAGATAGATGACTACAAGAGAAGGGAGAACATAAAAGGAATGGAAAAACTCATAGAATATCTTATGTGTGAAGATAAGACATCTTCTATGTGAAGATAAGATATATTTTGTGTGAAGATAAGAAAGAAGTAACTTTTGCATGAAGACAAAAGAAAGAAAGAGTATCTTTTGCGTGAAGATAAAGAGAATAAAACTTCTGATGATTTATAGATATGCCAGTCAGTGATCATGATGCCAAATGACCAAGTGGATGCCTCCAGTTATCCAATTGATGATGTTACCCAGTTGATGATGTTATCCAGTGGATGTTGCTACCTATTTGATGTTGACCTCCAGTGACCTGTCAAAAGATAAAGAATATCCTTCTTGTTAAGAGGGAGTGTTAAAATATTTTGTAACTACAAAGAATATTCTTATCCCCTTTTGTGGATAAAGATAAAATATATTTATTATTGATTAGATCAATCCACTTTTGTGGATTGATCATGTCGGGCATTATAATTGACCAAATCCCCTTTTGCAGATTGGTCATACCTAATTGTAATAGGCTAAATGAAAAGACGGCCCCAAAATATATTAAAGTGGTTATAACCACCCAGAATGAGAAGTTGGCCTAGCCAGAATATATTAAAGTGGTTATAACCACCCAGAAGAAGAAGTAGGCCCTACTAGTGAAGAGACACTTCCACACGTACCATAATTGTATAAATAAGAGAGGCCAACGCCTCATTTAGACACACTCTCAGCTCACTCATCTAGTGCACAAGTTTTGAAGCAAGCTGCAATTTCTGGTTGCCGGAAGAAGGAAGAGAGAGAGGCGTGTTGCTCAGTGTTGGATATTATCTATTGTCTAGTTCATTATCTTGGCATTGTATTGGCTATCTATATTAAGGAAGTTTTGTTGGGTTTTCTTCCCCTTGAGGGTTTCCTGGGATAAATGCTTGTATACTCTTGTGATTGTGTTTCTCTTGGTGATCCTATCTATGTTATTGTTATCTAGTAAATTGAAAGTAACCTAATAATAGAAGAAACTTTAACATATCATACCTCGGCACAATATTTTATGTGGAGGATTCATTCTCCTTCATAAATCCATTCTTTGCTTCCTTGAAAATTCCCTTCTCCTTATTTGAATCAAACTGTTGTTGTGGCTAAGTGTTCTTCTGAATCCAACACTAAGATTCCTTCTTCTAATCCTATGCATCTGCTCCTGTCTTCACTCCTCCTCTAGTCACTATATTTATGTTCTTCCCAGGATCCCTTATTTTCGCAACAATCCATTGAACATTCTAGTTATTTAAATTCCTCTTCTCCTTGATATTCATCATTAGTTTCAGGCACTCTTCTGTCACATGATCTATTGCGCAAAAGTACATACATGTTGCTTCTAGTTGATGACAATATCTAACATAGTGTCCTTGTTGTTGACATTTATGGAAGATAATAGGCCCTCTACCTCTGGCCATTCCTCCTCTTCCTATGCCTCTAAATCCTCCTCAGTTCCCCTATGGATCCATATTCTGTTGATGATACTGTGGTGCCTGATTATACAACAGAGTTTGCTAAAACTATGGCACTGATTTAAATTTTTGCACATTTCCAAAATGTGGCACAATTTTTCCTTCCATCAACTCAGCCTACATCCTATATGCATCTGAGATTATTTCCTTCATTAACTCTAGAGTTCTATAATTTTTTCCTTCATGTCCTACTGACTTACAAAAGTTACAGAAAGTACTCTTCGGTTATGTCTTGTACTTTTGCATCATAGGGAAGTGATAAGTATCATGCCCATGTGTCTTTCATATTTCACACCACCTCCACTTGATATGCGTATCAAGTGAAGCTACGACATGACCGACTATCTCACTCAAAGTAGATTAAAATTCATCTTGTTCGATTCTTTCAAGGTCTGGGAGAAAATAAGAGTGATGATGCATATCATCCCAAGGTTTTCGAAACCATTCATGGCTTCGATGATAGACTTTTCCAAGGGAAAAGTCTCATCGAGGCATTCATGTGAAAAAAAAAATGAAGTGGCCCACACGGGCATAAGAACGGGATCCTCCTCATCCGTTGGCGAGGTAACAGGATCGGGATCGGTGGAAGAGTTAAGAACAACTTGATATGTAATCTCCATTGTCTATAGTGGCATGGCCATTCCATCATGTGACTGACCTTCACAAGACAAAGTCGGGGAAGGTAGGGTCCACAGATCACTAAAATAGAAAGTGCGGAAAGGAATGGACCTCTCTTTCAAAATGGGCCTACTGGACATGGCGTAAACGTGGTGAATCAATGCCATGAATTCGAAAGTACCCATAAGGGAAGAATACATTCTAACACTGATATTCTTATTTGTCGGTTGAAAATTGTCGATCACGACGATCGACGATCCAACAGATGCATTGGGACTAGCTTATGCAAAGGATAACTGGTTGATCATCACTATATTCCCTTCATGAGGAAAACAAAGAGTACAAAAGATAGGTGATATGACATTGACCATAGCATAGGTCCAATTGTGTCCTACCAACAAGTTATAATCAAGAGATGTATCAACTACCTCAGCTTCCACCTCTGCCATCTTCCCACCCAACTGGACCGGAAAGGCAGGAAGAATGTCGTGAGGGCAGAAGGAATGACTGTCAAAATAAGTCAACATGTTTGCCGATTTAGAAAGAGTCAAAGAACCAAGAGCTTTCCAATAGACCAGGGACATCACACATGTAGAAGAGCCTTCATAAAAAACTGCACGTTTGATGGTATACTTCGAGTACCCCACGTGAATTTGAAATGCCACATGGTAAGGAACGTGAGGCTTCACATCTGTGATGTCAAACTTGATAACTTTTAAGGCACTAGGTTCTAGAGCTCCTAATGCAAATATCAAGGCATTCCTTTGTGAAGGACATGTCTGGAGTACCTCCAAAGCCAACATTGGACACGGGGTTTCGCCCAAGTCCTCAACAATAGAGTAGTTATGGGCGGCTCTAGCATTTGGATTGTGGGTAGAAAACTTGAGTACTCCTTTCAGAATACAAGGTAGTGGATCTAGATTTTTGATCTGTAAAGATATATCCAGTGGAGGAGGAGGAGATTCTAGACCAGGTATAGCATGTGAAGAGATATAATCGCGAGATCGAGTGGCTACATTAACTTTTGCATCGACCATATTGATACACAAACAGTTGTCATCTTACAATGGTGAATTGTGACTCCCACTAGTCGCATTTCCAGCATTTGAGGAGCTCAAGGCCATGTGTTGGTTGTGTGGGAAAGTATTTGTCAGCACAACGGGCGATAGAGATAATAGCCTTGCAGCTTCCACAAATTTGGGGCATAAATGAGTAAGGTGATCATCCGTACAAAGATTAGAGGGAAATTTCACCTTACGTCTTTCTCTCTTTCCCTCTCCAACATTATTATTTGTCTTCTCATTATTACCATTGTCCTTGGGTTTATTATTATTTTTCACACCCTTACGATTATTACGTCCTTTCTTCTTATTCCCGCCTGGTTGTCGGTTACCATTTGGGTTGGTTGACGATTGCACAGAATGTACATCCGTCGACTGAGTGGGATTGGAAGGAACAGATGAAGTTGGCCCTCCTGTAGACTAGTTTAGAGACAACTCGTTCAAATGGATTGTCACCAAGTCTTCTCTGGGGATTTTACATTGGCGGAGCGTACAATTCCATCGGAATGAGGTCTGGTGTAACATCCCCGACCATCATCCCCACTGTCGGGCAACACTACTATGTGGAACATATACACATATATTTATAAAGAATATGCATTAAATCAAATTAACATATTTAACATGGATTTACTGTTGTCATATAGAATTAAATAGAATTAACAGTAATTCCAACTTGTAACGGAGTACATGATAACATTTCAAGACACGAACATGCATCACATATAAATTAAGTAGAGAATTAATACTTATATTTAAACTGGTGTAACACCACCAACTGTGTGCAGACCTTCCAGGAACCTCCTAACCTTAGACTACACTACTCATCACTCTCAACAGTAGGTCACCCCC
The DNA here is from genome assembly GCA_009831015.1 of Picea engelmannii. NCBI lineage: Eukaryota > Viridiplantae > Streptophyta > Pinopsida > Pinales > Pinaceae > Picea > Picea engelmannii. Next base: position 912,577 of record ML776746.1, on the reverse strand, counting down.
GAGCTAGGACTAAGCTCCACTGGGAAAGGGAATCCTAGGCTAGGAAATTTCAACAGGAATACACACACTTTATGAGGAAGGATTCTCTCCCAGGAGCTACTTATGCCCACTTCTCACAGAATCTCATTCACCACATGTCTATCCCACCCCAGGAGTATACACTTTCACTATCACCAAGACAGTCCTTTGGCTGCTAAACCTCCATTTACTTAGGCTTCAACAATAGGTCGGACTGGAATTCTCCGAGCTTTGCGGAAACTATAGGACCCTCTCCAGGAGTTCTCACTTATTCTGCGCACGATCTCACCTGGAGAGAGTCACTCACAAGCCTGACAACTTACCTCTTCAACCACTACCACCTCCATCACCTGGAGAGAGTGTTGCACACAGGCTTGAAAACCTGCTTCTTCAGCCCCATTCCAGCACAAGGAGGACCACCGTATGGCTCATCAAGGAATAGATGATGGTATCCAATCACACTCAGCCAAGGGACTACATGGCCACAACAGCCCACAATTAAAACACACGTGGCATAGACAATTGCGGTATGCTAAGGTTTCACAGAAGATAACAACCCAGACAGTTAAGCATGAACTCAGATTTGCAGAATGGATAAACCGAGTTCACAGGAGACACGGCTTCGTCCACGGGTTTGCCACTGGTTTTCATATGCGTGACAAGGAAATTATGCAAAGGTCGATGATGGAGGCCAAACACAGAGACCAGATGAAATTCACAGGAATACATCAGTCAATCACAGAGGTCTCATGGTTTTGGGTTTCAAAGTTGTGTGAGGTATGCAGCAATCAGACGCAGAGGTAACACGATTCAGATAGCGGACGCAAGAATGGAGGACAAACCCCCATAACGGCTCAATTCTTGGGTTAAATTTCATGTGCTTGGGCCGACACATGTCACCCATGAAGCTACAAGCACTCCATCAAGTATGTGTTCCCTTTTTCCAGGAACTTAGGATAAAAATTATGCCTTTCGCACCATTTTGAAATAATAATAAATTATTATTCCCAAGGACTTAAGCCCTCAAGATTAGCCCCTCTTTCAACCTTTCATCCCCCTCCCCCTTACCCATTCTGTGGAAGATTAGTCCCCCATCACTCTTTCTTCATGGTTGGTCGGCACGCAGCTTTGTTTATATATTATATTAATGATCTGCATAATTACATATACAAAAATCAGGCTCATGGCCTTAACACTTAGGCTCTCCATCCTAATAATCACATAATCCCATCAGCTTATCAATACTCGGCTCACCAGCCTACAAAACATGATTTACAATTCATAAACATGATTTACAATTCATAACATGATTATAATTTATATTATAACTAGGGCACTAGCGGGGGATATTACAATCCCCTCCCCTTATTTTTGCACTGTCCTTAGTGCAACTTTTACACAACATCAACAAGATTTTCAAAATCTTCAAAAAGATGCGGGTATTCTACCCGCATAGCATCCTCTTGCTCCCATGTCGTGTCCTGAGGACTGTACTAGGTCCATTGGACCTTTACAAGCCATATGGCTCGATTCCGGAGTTATTTTCTTTTCTGATCCAATATGCGCACAGGATGCACTTGCAAGACACCTTCTTGCTCCACTTGAATCACATTCCAATCGATAACATGATTATCATCAGGTATATATTTCTTAAGCAATGAAACACGAAACACATTATGTACAGTCATGGATGCAAGTAATGCAAACATATATGCAACTAGCCCATTCCTTTCTAGGATTTCAAATGGCCCGCAAAATCTGGCTACCAACTTGGAGAAGCTTCCAAGCTTTAGAGAACTTCTATTGGCTTTTACTTTCAAGAAAACATGGTCACCCACTTTAAACTCTTTGTGGGTTCTATTTTTATTAGAATAACTTTTCTGCCTGTCTTGGGCAGCTTTCAAATTCTGCTTAATTTTTAGCATTTGTTCTTCCATTTCCTTGAGCAAATCTGTCTTAATTACTGCCCTATCAGTTGGATTATCCCAACTTACTGTAGTATTGCACTTTCTTCCATAAAGTGCTTCAAATGGGCTCATCTTCAACGATGTTTGATACCCATTATTGTAGGTGAATTCTACCAAGTGTAGGTAGTCTTCCCATTTCAGTGGTTTGTCCATCACATACATCCTCAGTATGTCTTCTATTACTCGATTCAACCACTTTTTCTACCCATCAGACTTGGGATGATAGGCTATGCTAAAGTTAAGATTCATTTTGAACCCCTTAAATAACCCTTTCCAGAAATTTGAGGTAAATTTCGGGTCTCTGTCAGACACAATTGTCTTGGGAATACCGTGAAATCTTGTTACTTCCCTCATAAATATGTCGGCAACATCTGTTGCCTTGTGAGTAGTCTTTAATGGAATGAAATGGGCGGCTTTCGTAAGCTTGTCCACCACCACCATGATTAAATCATGTTGCTTGCCTGTTCTGGGCAATCCTGTGATGAAATCCATTGTCACCACTTCCCACTTCCACTCAAGAATGGGTAAAGGTTGTAGCAACCCTTCTGGGTGTCTATGCTCAACTTTAACCTTCTGACACTCCATACATCTGGTGATGTATTCAACAATTTCTCTCTTCATACCGAGCCAAAAGTAATGGCTCTTGACTGCTGCCATAGTTTTCTGATATCCGGGGTGCCCAGCATAAGGCACAATATGCATTTCATTCAAAATCATAAGTTTCAAGTCCTGGACATTAGGTACATAAATTTTGTTCTTGTACAAAAGTATTCCATCAGCTTCCAATTTATAATTCTCCACTTTCTGTGGCATCTTACCTTGTTGTAGCTTTGCTACCAAATCCCTGTACTACAAATCTGTATTTGCAACCTCCAAAATTATGCTTTTAATATCAGTTCGGTACATGCTAATTGTTGTAGCATGTAATTCGTGTACTCTCTTGCTAAGTGCATCAACCACTTTATTCTCCTTCCCTTTGATATGATTGATATCAAAATTGTACTCATAGAGAAACTCCAACCACCTACTTTGTCTAGAGTTCAAGGTTGGTTGATCAAAAAAATACTTCAAACTGTTACGGTATGTCCTCAGTTCGAACCTCCTTCCCATGAGGTAATGCCTCCATTTCTTTAGACTGTGTACTGTGGCTTCCAAATCTATATCATGAGTTGCGTAGTTCCTTTCGTGCTCTTTCAACTTTCTAGATTCATAACAGATTACGAATCCATTTTGATTGAAGAATCCTCCCAGTCCTTGTTTCCATGCATCTATGTACACTACAAAGTCTTCATTCAGATCTGCAATCCTCAGGATTAGAGCACTGGTTAACAGTTTCTTCAATTGCTCGAAGTTTTTCTCACATTCCTTTGTCCACTGAAATTTCTTCTCCTTCCTTTGCAAGGAAGTGATAGGGTGAGATATCCTTGAGAACCCTGCGATAAACCTTTTGTAATAACCAACTAGACCCATAAAGGATCTGACTTTCATCACGTTCTTGGGTGTTGACCATTCTCTAATGGCCTCAATCTTCTCAGGATCTACAACTATCCCATCCTTCGAAATAATATGCCCCAAGTAATGGATCTGCTCCTGATAAAACGATCACTTTCTCAACTTGGCATACAGTTGGTGCTCTCTTTGCACCTGAAAAACCATCCTTAGATGTTGTTCATTCTCTTCCTCCAACTTGGAATACACCAGAATTTCATCCAGGAATACTACGACAAACTTGTCTAGATAGACCCTGAATACACCATTCATTAGGCACATAAAAACAGCGGGTGTGTTTGACAACCCAAACGACACCACTGTGAACTCGTAATGACCATACCTTGTTCTAAAGGTGGTATTGTTGATGTCTTCATCCTTTATCCTTACCTAGTGATATCCCAACCTGAGGTCTATCCTCGAAAATATCTTCGTATCCTTCAACTGATCGAAGAGGTCATCAATCCTCAGCAGAGGATATTTGTTCTTTACAATTACTTTATTCAATTGTCTGAAATCAATACACAATCTCAACGTCCCATCCTTCTTCTTCACGAACAGGACCAGGGCTCCCCAAGGTGACACACTTGGGAATATATACCCCTTCTTCAAAATCTCTTCAAGTTGTAACTATAGTTCTTTCAGCTCTGGTGTACTCATTCAGTAAGGATCTTTCGACACTAGAGCTGCTCCAAGAAACAAGTTTATAGAGAAGTCAATATCTCTCTTCGGAGGTAGTCCAGGTACCTCCTGAAATACATCTTCAAACTCCTTTAATACCTCATGATCTTCAATATTTGAGACTTCATCCTTAGAGGCTTACTCCACATGGGCTGCAAATAATTGACAGCCTTTTCTATAGCACTTCTTCATCTGCATTGCTGAGATTTCTCTGATAGCAACAACTCTAGGAATTCCTTGGACTGTTTTATGATTTCCTTCCTCATCCAAGCAAGTGAATGCCTTGTTCCGACAATCCAAGATGGCATGGTGCTGGTTCAACCAATCCATCCCAATTAGATAGTCATAAGAACCTAAAGGTAGAATATTCAATTCAGCCTTTGTGCTCAGTCCATTCATGTCCATTGGACATGACTTGACTAACTCAATGAATTTCTTCTTGGTTCCTATAGCCAGTTTCACTAACCAAGACTTTTCATGTTTGCTTCTCGACAATTGCAAACTTTCCACCACTCTACGATCTATATAACTATGGCTAGCCCATGAATCAATTAAAATAGTAAAGGCATGGTTGTTTATCATACCTTCCACTTCAATCATGTGCGACTGATATTCAACATGCTTGTTATCCAGGGATGCGTAGATCCTTGGCATTCTACTTCCCATGTCCTCCACTATTTTAGTTTGTTGTACATTGTCGATAGCTCTCACTTTATCATTTATGTGGGGGAAATCTTTGTACCTATGGTTCCTTTACAACCCCAACATTCCATAGGTAGTGGTCTTGACATTTTCCCACCCACTTCAGACTTCCTGGGCAATGATGATTTTAGGGGCTAAACTTCGCTCATGGGCTAATTTTCCATGGTTTTTCCCCAAAAAATATTCCCTATTCTAAAAATGATTCACCCAAATTCTATAGGATAAAATTACTTTACCTTAAAACTTGCCAAAATTTTATACAAACTATATAAAATCTTTAGAAATTTGTTTTTTTTTATAAAAATATCGCCAAACATTTATAGTTGGCATATTAAGAATTTGTAAGATTCGCTAAGGTTTCTACATTTTAAAATAAATTTTGATCCTTAAAATCATCCTTGTCGGGCTCTCTAAAATATGGTTGTCCCTGAGGACTATTTCTGAAAAAGGGTGGCTTAGTTCCCTTCTTCCTCTAATCCATCTTGAATTTCTTCTTGTCTTCCCAAGACTTTTGGAAAGTAGGCTTCTCTCTTTGTTGCTCATATAAGCATTCCTCCCTCCTTATCGTTTCTTCCATAGTCTTAGGATCATCATACTGAATCTTGTCTCCAATGGAAGGTGGCAGTCCACTCAGATACCTTTGAATCTTGATAGTCTCATCCTTGACGAACAGGACATACTTCATCAATTCCAAAAATCTTTGTTCATATTCATCAATGGTCGTGCTGCCTAGTTTGAGTTCAAAGAATTCTTTCATCTTTATGTCGTGGTATCTTTTAGTCAAGTATTTCTTCTTGAAATGCCTCTTGAATTATTTCCAAGTGATATATTTCTCTCTAATATATTTTACCTTCACAAGCTAATCCCACCACATGGATGTTTTTCCTTTCAATTGATACATTGCAATTCTTCCTTCTGCATGAGAGGAATAATTCCGCAGTTGGAAATATTTCCTCATGCCAAGCAACCATGTTTGGGCATCTTCCTCCTTCTTATGTTCTCCATCAAATGTAGGAGGCTTAATCTTGTTCATTTCTCCCTTCAGTTCATCCACTCCAGATCTCTTATGCTTTCTGGTATGATATGGGCTTGAACTTCTGCGTGCCTCCTTATTGGAGTGTTTCGGAGAGTGATGACGATGCCTGCTAACACTTCTTGATCTCCTTTTTCTTCTCAGGGATCCTGCAACTCCCTATTTTTCTTGAGTCACTCTCCTTATCCAATTTCTTTCGATCCTTTCCAAGATCTTCATCAACTTTAAGTTGAATTCTCCCTATTGTTCCTTAGCTTTCATGAGCTTTCTGCTATCTGTTCGGTGAATCTGGGCATCTTTCTGTAATCGTTCAATGATTTTCATCATATTCCCTTCCTTATCTAACTCTTCTCCATGTCCATTGGAGTTCGATCCTTCAACTCCCAGATGGACATCCATTCATTTTGCTTCATCCTCGAAACTGGAAGAAGTCTGTGCCTCTTCCATTTCTTTTGTACTCGGTGGCAATTATACTCAGTTCTGGAACTCATTAAACTTCTGCAAACACAATGTGTAGACAACCGGAATTTTTCAGGCCATTATTCCTTAACAAATCCCACAACATTCATAAACAAATTTGATTCAAGAAAACGTTCAGTTTTCATCCTCTGTGATTCTCGTTCAATCAAGAATCCCCACATATTTCTTCTTTCGGAGCTCTACTCTTGCTAAGTTTTCGGGCACTATCCCCTTTCTCTCAGTCCCCCAACCCACGTGACCATGGGTCATGACCAAGCACTAGATCAATAAGCATGCACTCGGGCCTTCGGCCTTTAGCTTCGGAAGATTTCGCATCCACACACCCCGAACCATTAATCTTCGAACACTTACACGTCACCTCAGGTGACGTTATTACGTTACATCACTTAACGTTTTCCCAATTGCGGGGGCATGAAACGGTGGTTTGGAGTAACCCACATTTCATCCCACAATTCTTCTAACGCTGACATGTAACCCTTCAGTGAAACCGTGGTTTGGATTGTTGGCTGCCATGGAGAATTAGCTTCCGTGCAACTTGGGTCCCTGTAATGCCTTCTGGTCGTTGATCTTGATGTATCGTGATCAATGCCACTGTGGGTCCTCCGACCTTTAACTACGTTACATAACCTAAGGCACCACTAACCCTCTTCACACATGATGCCACATGGAGGAATACTAGCGACTGATACATGGCCCATTCATATGGGTGACACTTGTCACGTTCCAAATGCCATATCAATCTTCCACGGGTTCTAAACCCACCGAAACATGGCACACATCCCATGTGTCCACGTCACCTCCAGGTGACGTCATCATGACTCACCACTTTGGCTCTTCGGGCTTCGGGAGTTTCAACTCTTCTACGCTCGCTTTTGCCTGGAGCGCTTTCTCCTGGAGTTCACGATCTACCGATGCATGTCCTTCACAACGGACGGTTGCGATCTACTTCAGGACTTCGGGAGTTTGTCACACTCCACACTTGAAATCCTCCCAAGTGATTTTGCTTAAACTTCCTAAACACAGATCTAACGGTTAGGATCTTTTCCTATGATCTATGGTGTAGATCTCCTTCGGGAGTTTATGCCTCAGTGCATTCCACTTCTCCCGATTGTCGAACTCCAAAAGGCTTCCAGGATAACCTTCCTGCACCTTCTCCAGATTTGACGGTCGCAAAGGACTCTCATTTCTCCCAACCAATCCTACGGCTCCAACACCCCAAGTGTTGAGCTCTCTCTCTCTGGTCAAATACCATGCCGGTTGCAGTTTTATTCTACCGCTACTCCTCCTGAACTTCGTAACATGACCAAATAACCCCTTGGCACTCGGCAACACTCTAAAGTTCGAAATTGGTTCCTCCGAGCACCATTTCCACTCGAAACCTTAGGTCCAAAGACCACTTATCCGGCCCATCTAGTCTCAATGTTGAAACTATGGCTCTGATACCAATTTGTAACGTCCTCGACCATCATCCCCATTGTCAGGCAACACTACTATGCGGAACATATATACATATATTTATAAAGAATATGCATTAAATCAAATTAACATATTTACCATGGATTTACTGTTGTCATACAGACTTAAACAGAATTAACAACAATTCCAACGTGTAACGGAGTACATGATAACATTTCAAGACACAGGCATGCATCACATATAAATTAAGTATCTAATTAATACTTATCTTTTAAACTGGTGTAACACCACCAACTATGTGCATACCTTCCACAAACCTCCCAGCCTTAGACCGTGTTGCTCATAACTCTCAGCAGTAGGTCACCCCCGAGTTGAGACTAAGGTCCACTGGGCAACGAAATCCTAGACTAGACAAGGTAAAAAAGAATACACACAGTTTATGAGAAAGGATTCTCTTCCAGTAGCCACTTATGCCCACTGCTCACAGACTCTCATTCCCCACATGCCTGTCCCACCCCAGGAGTATACACCTTCACTGTCACCAAGACAGTCCTTCATCTACTAAACCTCCCTTGCCTTGGGCTTCAGCAATAGGCCGGACAAGAATTCTCTGAACTATGTGGCAGCTACAGGACCCCCTCCAGGAGTTCTCACTTCCTCTGTGCACTCTCTCTCACCTAGATATATTCGCTCACAGGCCTGACAACCTGCCTCTTCAACCACAACCACCTCCTTCACCTGGAGAGAGTGTTGCACACAGGCCTGACAACCTGCTTCTTCAGCTTCGTTCCAACACAAGGAGGACCACAGTATGGTTTAGCAAGGAATGTATGACGGTAGCCAATCACACTCAACCAAGGGACTGTGTGGCCACAATAGCCCACAGTTAAAACACACGTGGCATAGACAATTGCGATATGCTCAGGTTTCACAGAGGATAGCAACCCAGACAGTTAAGCACGAACTCGAATTTGCAGAATGGATAAATCGGGTTCACAGGACACATAGGAGAGACGATTCCGTCCACGGGTTTTCCACTAGTTTTCAGATGCATGACAAGGAAATTATGCAGAGGTCGATGATGAAGGCCAAACACAGAGACCAGACAGAATTCACGGGAATACACTAATCGATCATAGAGGTCTCACAGTTTCGGGTTTCAAAGTTGTGTGAGGTATGCAGCAATCAGAGACAGAGGTAACACGTTTCAGACAGCGGATGCAAGAATGGAGGACGAACCCCCATCACGGCTCAATTCTTGGGTTAAATTGCATGTGCCTGGGCCAACACATGTCACCCATGAAGCTGCATGCACTCCATCAAGTATGCGTTCCTTTTTTCCAGGAACTTAGGATAAAAATTATGCCTTTCACACCATTTTGAAACAATAATAAATTATTATTCCCAAGGACTTAAGCCCTCAAGCTTAGCCCCTCTTCCAACCTTTCAGTCCCCTCTCCCTTACCCATTATGTGGAAGCTTAATCCCCCATCACTCTTTTTTTGTGGTCGATCGGCACGCAACGATGTTTATATATTATATTAATGATGTACATAATTACATATATAAAAATCAAGATCATAGCCTTAACACTTAGGCTCTCCGGCCTAATAAACACATAAACCCACTAGCTTATCAATACTCGGCTCACCAACCTACAAAACATGATTTACAATTCATAACATGATTACAATTCATAATATAACTGAGACACTACCGAGACATGATTTACAATTCATAATATAACTGGGGCACTACCGGGGATATTACATCTAGGCTTTTGTCTAGGGTCATAATAACTGGGGCACTACCGGGGATATTACATCTAGGCTCTTGTCTAGGGTCATAATCTATACATGAGCAACAAAAAGTTTTTGGGCTTAATCATTGACCCCACTTTTAAGTCATCCACGACATGCCACCATACACCACAGTCACAAACCAAGTGTTGAGAATCAAGGGAGACCATGATGGAGCTTGTATGCACTACTTGTCAATTAAACATGGAAATAATCTTGCATATAAACAAAAGAAATGTGTTTGTGCAAATTCATGTGGGACATATTCCCATTAATGAAAAGGTTAAACCGCCATTCAAAAACCGTTGCTTTGGTTTTCTAGCAAATCCAACTCTCTCAGTCATTGTCACCGAGCACCACGGTCATCACCCAAATGTCAAAAGTATCAGCAAAACTACAAAGGAAGCCCGTTGGAGATAAGCCAACGATCCATTTCTTAGATAAGTGGAAGATCGTGGATAAAAGCAGCACTGCGCCCGTCCAAATGTTAAAGTGCTCATCTCTGCATAGATTGGAAAAGATGGAAATGCTTTTAGTAAGCTGTCGGGAGGACATTTACAGTTTGTCGGAAATTGGAGCTTATTTACCTCTGGTAATTATGGGTACTTTGTTGGTTTCCCTTGTTCTAGTTGTTGGCTTCAACGTTTGTGGCAGTGGAGCAATATATACATCGCGATGTATTGACTAAGATGTTCAGAATATCTTTGTTGAATTGTTTTGTGTCTATTGCAATGGAAGCATTGTTTATCCTGTTAAGTGGCCACGATGTCTTGAGATAGCCAGGGGCAAGGGTTTGGCACATGAAATATCTGCGTATGTGTCAAACAGAAGGCAGATTGAATGAATTAAATAGAAATTTGTTGAATGTGCAGATAGTTATGGAATTTTAGAACCTGAAAGGCCATGATGTTGATGCCCTTCTCTTCTTCGAGTAGTTGATATTCAGGTTGATAAAAGATTAGAAGTGGTCTAGATTTTATTAGAATCTTGTTGTCTTTCGCTCTCCTCTTTCCAGAGTGTTTTGCGCTTGTGTCTTTGTGTTATCCTGTGTAAATATTGAGAGTGATATCTGGATTATGCTCCACGAAATCCACTATGAGAGCAGAGAATTCATTGAAGGATTGAAAATAGTTGCAGCTTTTCATCTAACAAAGCTTTTCCAGAAGAGATACAATTTGCATCATGCCTGATAAAAGAGAAAATCGCTTCTACCATCTTAGCTTTACATTTTACAAAGCATTCATCACATGAGAAGTTATCTTGGGTAAGTTGACGACTTGGAGAAGTATGTGGAGATATCGGTTGTGATTTTGAGAACATCGATCGTAGACAAGAGGAAAATTCAAGCCCAGATTGTGGGAGAAAGATTCCTTGCACAGTTATTTGTTTGGTTATAGAAGTTAAAAACCCTGTTCAGTGAAGCTATCTATTGATTGAAGTGATGCCATCAATGAATTCCTGTAGGAATCGACTTGGCTTATCAAGGGCTTCTTGAGATCAAGGCATCAAATCCATCTCCTCTCTTCTAAATTAGGGTGGCTCCAGATAATAACAAGATATCATTACTGATGGTAAAATTGGTGTTAATTTTTCAGGGATTATATCATGTATACATGCAACATTCAAGATCATGGGACTCCTTGCCATAAGAACGATATCATCGTTGTTATAAGAAAGAATGATATCATTGGCATAAAGAAGAAGATTGATGACTATAACAGTAAGAGTAGGGCTGGCACAACCTGCTTTTTCCAAGCATTTTTCTAACTTGTCAATGTATATGCCAAAAAGGGTAGGGGACAAGGAACAACCTTATTTAACTCTGATATTGCAGTTATAAACATGGACGCTTATCATTGGCTATTGGAGGCAAAGGAATGAGAAATATGGAGTTGCAGGAGTCTGCAATGGTAGTGCTAAGGGCACCAGGGGAATGCATGTTTGTCAATTTGATGGAGGACTAAACGTGCAGAGGTTCTTAGTCGACAAGTTGGCTTGGCTTGGCACCAGGAAACCCATATGAAATTTATGTTCTTGATTCTCTTCTGCAGAGGATATATGAACTTTTCAAAAACTCAGTATGTTGACTCATAGAATTTTATGTGTGATGGGTTGAAACATACTTTAGTAGAGGCTTCATTCTCTGATTTCAAAGTTTATTTTATGATTGATTGACGCTGACAGAGTTTCCATTATTTTCCAGTGGGTGGAGAACTTAATGTTCTAAAGGTATAAAATGAGGTGGCAGGGTATGTTTCCCAACACTTGGCAGCTGTGAAAAGTTCTTATCATTTCCAGTTTTGAAGGGAAGGTAGGTATCAGCACTCAAAGGATCAAATTATATCCCAGATCTCTAGTAGCTCGATGAGCATTTTCATGAATACAATTCACAAGTGGCTGGCAAAATATATTTGATCCACTTATTCAGACACACAAGTGGCATAGTGATATTTTCAAAGTCTTAGTCTATGCAAATTGAATGTGAGTGTAATCGAAATTAATCCTAGATTTTAGGATCTCACTCTGGAGTTCAAGCTTCTTTTATCTTCATTAAAAAGAAAAATCGGAGGGGGTTTTTGGGGGATTCACCAGTGTTAGTCTTTCAATATATAGACTGGGCTTATGAAGTGTAAAGATCTACAAGGTTTTCTAGTAAGTGAATAAGTTTTCTAGTCACTGAATATAATTTCTAGTGAATAGTGTTTTTTTCTCAATCTTGTTTGTCTTTTCCTCTTATTTGGATGCATATTGATTTCCTTGCAAAGAAAATATTCTTTCTTTCAATTAATGTGTTTACAGCTTGTTGAGAAATGTATTCCAAGTATTGTTTAGGTTTAATACAATGTGTTAGATCTAAAGTTAATGTGTTAGATCTAAAGTTTCCAACTGCAAGTGACAAATTGTATGCTTGTTAGTGTTTTTGTTCTACCTTTATATCTTGTATTTGTTACACCAGAATGCATGCCATTGGTTAAGGGAAACATTGCACTGAATATTGTGGAATAGTCCAACTAGACCCCTGCCCTTGAACCTCACCTATCAGTTGACCATCAAAATAAATAAACTAAACTTATAAAACCAATCATTACAACAACTGAGAAGGCCTAGCTCTGCCCTTAAAAGTGAGGTGCAGATCTTAGGACCAACAAATTGTTTAGGCTACAAGGCACCCAATTGCATCGCAACACCGCCTATCATCCCCAGACTGATGGTCAAACTGAAGTTGTCAACAAGTGTTTGGAAACATATTTGAAGTGTTTTGCATCTAAAAGGAAAAATTAGTGGGCTCAATGGTCACCACTAGCTGAATGGTGGTACAACACCTCTTACCATACAACTACTCGCATGACTCCTTTTGAAGCAACATATGGAAAGAATCCACCTTCAGTTCTCTCATACATGCCAAGTATCTCGAAGACGGTTGACCAAACTCTTCCAATTCGAGAGGTTATTCTCTGTACCCTCAAAGAGAATTTGGTCATGTCTTAGAATTGCATGAAGAAATGAGTAGATCAAGGTCGACGGGTGTTTCTTCAACTACAACCTTATAAGAACACTTCATTCAAGGCCGACCATTGTCAGAAACCGATGACCAAATTTTATGGTCCTTATACAGTTCTCAAGCGTGTGGGACATGTGGCCTATCAGTTGGATTTTCCCAGTCATTCTAAGCTCCATCATGTTTTTCATGTCTCATGCTTAAATAAGGTGATTGGAACTAAGTGTCAAACGTAAACCAGTGTTCCCGATTTGGATGAAGAAGGCTCCATCTTCTTGAAACCACAAGCAATCTTATACCCGGGTGAGCGTCGTCTCCGTCAGCGGACCATCAAAGAAGTGTTAGTACAATGGAAAGATACAACTCCATCAGATGCCACCTAGGAGCCAGCTACCATTGTGCAACAATTTTCTCATCTCAAGCCTTGAGGACACAACTCTTTTTAGGGGAGGGCGACATGTTAGGGACCTATCCTCCCAAACCCCTCACGTAGGTAGAATAATGTACTTTCCATGTAATAAAGGAAAATATTAATAAGGCCTAGTAATAAGGAAGAATAAGTAAAATGTAAGAAGACCTAATAGAAGATTTCACTTCTAGAAGATCTTCCCCTATATTGTTCTTTTGGTAGATAGATTTAGTATAAATAGGAGTCGAGGGAATGATAAGTTTTTGTCTTGAGAATTATGGTAATAGAGCTCTACTTTGTTGGAGGTTTCCCCCTTGAAGAGACAAGTGAACATTGTTTCCTATCAATAAAGGTATTATTATGGTGTCATGGTTTCATCTATTGTATTGTTCCACTGTTATTCTCTGCAATATTTCTGTTTTCGACTATTATAATAGATCTGGTACCTTACACACTCACCCACAAATTATATTTCCTCCTTCGTGCATTTTATTTTATTACTGGGTGAATTTCCTTCTGCATGGGAAAATTTATACCCATGTGGGTGTTTTTCTTAGTGTTAGGCATCCCAATTGAGAACCTGGTCAAATTTAATCATTGTTAGTTTTTTTTTTCTTTAGCTAGGTGTCTTCCCTTTGTCCCCAGGTCATTTTTATCTAATGTTGGTTGTCTAAACTTACCCCAGGTCTTTTTTCTTTGATGCCAAATGTGTAAATTTTCCCCTAGTCATTTTTATCTCATGTTGAATGCTTAAAATCACCCTATGCATTTTTATCTATTGTTGAGCTACTAAATTCATCCAGAGAACATTTTATTCACTATTGGTTAACTAAATTCGCCCCCTCAACATTTTTCTCCACCATTGGATGATTAAATTTGTCCACTCAACATTCCCTTCATTCTTGGTCTTAGCTTAGTTGGTATTGGTACAACTACCACAAATAATGCAAACCAAGTAGTAAAAAACCCAAATAATAGAGAACACAATACAAATTCCACAAAGAATCTGCGTTGATGAAACAGACAGGCCATAAGCCCACCGTTTACATATCAACAAGTCATCAACCACAGATTTTAAATGCACCATAGACACATATTTAACCTTAGAAGCCCAACTCGAAAAGATAGATTTATTGGGGATTTTATTACGTAGAAAATTCATTACAAAGGGGTAATATATACATAGATTTACTGTATTGTTACTCACTTGACACGAAAATTGCAAATGGCCATGACTCAATAACAATACTCACTCATCCTAGCACATCCTCAATGCCTTCTTATCCTTTGATCAACAAGTAGATTTCCTCTTTGTGCTCTCATCTTTGTTATTGTCTTTCTCCATTTCCTCCTCACTCCCCTTTATATTGAATTTCCTTCTTCTCCATAGCCTTCATTTTTAATGGGCTTCCTTGTAAGGTCAACCTTCACAATGGTTCATTTTAACTTCCAAGTGAATTTTGAACATTTCCTCAACTTTTCTAGAAAACAATTAAACATTTATTACAAAGTTTATAAAGAGATTTTGGTGAAGATCCAATTTGGATCACATATCTCCTACCATGACTTGCGTACAAAGAGATGTGTGCCTACCATCTCATTTTGTCTGCATGGCTATAATTCACTTTTTCCTTTTTCTTTCCTTAATGTATTTACTTACTATAGTATTCATTTCATTTCATTTGTTTGAGAAGCATAACTTCCACACACTGGGTATATTATTCTCATTTTGCCTCCTTTGATGTAGAATAGTGAGCTAAGTTGTGGTCTTACTTATCCTTTCTCATTTTGCCTCCTTTTGTATAGAATAATAAGTCAAGTTGTGGTATTACTTATCTTAAAGTTGTCACCGAAGGGAATAGTTTCCCTAAGCTAATTTTGATATTGAAAGATTTCATATGTATATATATATATATATATAAGTTTTGTATATTGTTGCTCATTTAATTTTTACATCCGTCATAAGATGATTCATTCAATCTAAATTTTGAAGTCATTGTTATATGGAGAGAAGAAAAATATTGTCATAAATAAAACTAATGCATGTAAAGTACTATTGATTAAAAAATACAAAATACTTTATAATTATGTTACTTTAAATAAAAAAAATTATATACAAAATTTTAAGACACATATATTGATGAATAGGTTCTTAAAAATTGCTTTTAATTTAATGGTAATTATTAATTGAGTGCTTGCCCTCACATAATAACTTTATTTTTCTACCTCTTCAATTAGAGTTAAAGATGTTCACAGTTATTTAAAAAAAAAAATACATGCATAACATACATAAAACAAAATAAAATTCCATGTTAATTTTACTTATTTGATATTACCTATTTATCTCTTTAACACTATTCTCAATTGATTTTAGAGTAGCTCTAGAATCATCTCAATCGAATCATTCCTCCTGCACTCTTTAACACTATTCTCAATTGATTTTAGAGTAGCTCTAGAATCATCTCAATCGAATCATTCCTCCTGCACTCATAGTGAGATTAACAAATCATGTTGTAGCTCTATTGGTATTCCAATAAATATTTATGTTATACTCATCATAACTTGCAATAAAATAAATTATTATATCATTATTTGCTGTGATCATTTTCTTAAAATAACAAGAGAAATAGTTGCAAAACAGCTAGTCCATGCCTTGTATATATTTTAAGTATTTGTATAAATATCATATCATAATAATTCGATTAATTTTGTTAAGACGTCTTGTATATATTTTAAGTATTTGTATAAATGTGATTTCATAGTAGTTGGAGACGTCTTCTAGTGAAGAAGCTCTTCAACCAACCGTGTTTATAAACTTCTCTTTTCATGATTTATAGAAATTATGTTATGTTCGATCTTGTGTCATGATGGCATGTATGTGTACATGTAGTGAATCATAATTTTCCTATCTATTTTAAAATTTTCTCATAAGACTTTTCAGTTGGGCAGTAACCCTTCTGCTGTAAAAGTGTTAAGGTCTTGAAAAGTCAATCCTTCATTTCTTTGAAGGGCATGTTTGATAGAATGGTATTTTATAGTAGTTCTGTTATGTTCAATCTTGTGTACATGTAGTGAATCGTATTTTCCTGTATACTTTTAAAATTTATCTAAGACTTTTCGGTTGGGCAGTAAGGTTATGCCCTTCTAAGGTAAAAGTAGAAGTCTTTAGGTCTTGAAAGGTCAATCCTTCGTTTCTTAGTAGGGTTGGGTTGGGTTTTACGATATTTTATAGAATGGTATTTCCCAACAAAGGGATGTATTATGACCTGTAGTTTTAAGAGCTTACTGTATTTTACTTTCATGAAGAGACCTGAGATTTTTCTTCAATATTATTGTTAGGTTATTCTGCCAAGAGAAGCGAGGCGTTTTACAATCTGGGTGGGGAAAAACGTATATCACCTCTTATTTCTCTTACTGTGTTAAAAAATAATTTTTAAAACTAGCATAGATTAACCTGAACCCAGATATATTAACTACTGAGATTAGTATAATGATTATACAAAACTTTTATTAATCAACCTAAATACGGAGTCTAGAATCCACACTTTTCGAAAAGTGAATGAAAGGGTTCAAAAAAGTGTTGAATAAAATTGGCAAAAATAAATATTAAATATTTATGTAACATATAATTTGTGAGGTGCAGAATGAATGCTACTAAATAGAGTAATCTCTCAGCAGCTTCAGGCTGCCAACCCCAACAATGTGAGGGTAGAGTCAAAACTGCCATTACAAGCTATACTTTCTTCTGTTGCCCATAAGCTTCGCTTGTCACGGTGGAATTCGCTCAGTTTAAAGGTCGATGAAAACAATACGGTTAAAAGAAAGAAAATGTCGCGTGATGGCATTAATAGTCGATAGCATCCACCGACATTTAAAAATCATCGTGATGGACAAGTCAAGGAGAGGATGATCTGATCTTCTGAATGTTTCCACGCTTTCGAAGGAAATGTCGCCGTGTTCATCGTGGTGTAAGGAGCCACGCTATTGATTCTGCACCAAAACACTTCATCGCTTTAATACACGTTTGCCTACTCAATCATCCAAATTTACACTAAAAATAATGATCGGTAAATGATTTATTCGTTGGATTTCCTATTCAATCTTCTGAATATACAGAATCTATGTTAATGATATAAAGTTTGTTTACCTCTCCTTTCGCCTTTGGAGGAAGCGTTGCATAGATAATTTCTTGACAATTTCCAGGCCTGCGTGCGAAACAAGAAACAATGTTAAAAACAATTTCCTATCCTAAAACCCTTTTTCTATCTTTTCCAGTAGTATCAGCCACATTTTTCAATATAAAACATCTACGATCCGCGTCTGACCTACGGGGTGTCTTTCAGATTGATCTTCATTGTCAACGTTCGATGCAGGCTTGGAAGGCAGCAGTTTCAATATCTGTTTGATTTTACAACTGTTAATCTTAGGTGTTCTTGACTTATTCGTGCTATTATCGCCGGCAAACCTCATAATCGCTTCAGCCTGCCACGAAAATGACCAAATAAGTCTCTGAGAAATTAAATAACGCCAAAAGGACTAAAGATGCAAACATTTTGTCAAAACAAATACATAAAATTTGATGTTAATGCATTAATCGTGTCGCTCGGATCGAAATAATACCTTCTCAGCCGGCACGTTGTAGACATTCACCATTCCGTTATAAAAAATAGCGAGTGGATCTGTGGACTGTTGCTCCGGAGCTTTTGCTGGAACTGATCTGTCGCAAATAGTGAAAAAAACACAAAGTTAAGCTTATCCAACATTTAAGCTCGCTCAGTTATCAAGAATTCACAAAATTGATCAAATTAAAAATGTCTGGAGATGAAAATACCTCGAAACTGAATCAGTTTCGCTGATTGCGAAACGCACGGTGATATTTTTTTCTACAACTCTAGGGTTTGAACCGAAACCCCTGCTTACTGGAAATAATTCCATCATTTCCGCGTGAATTGATGCCACAGAACATCCGTTAAAACCTTTGGCCTGATGATTGACATGAGCGAAATCGGTTTTTTTGTCTTCTGAAAGCCCGATTGACGAAATAACCTTTTGCATTAGATCTTGCACCTGTTTCATTCATAAAAAAATAGATACAAAATCAGCCAAAACATTCTATCAAAATAAGAACCGAAGACAAATTTATGGAAAGATGGCATATTGTACGGGCCGATCTGAAAATAAAACTGCGTGACAAATTCAAGGCGTTTACAAAAGAATCCTTACATCTCGGCTTGGCTAGTTGTTTTCCAGGGCCGAATTCCAAAGTGGTACTGCCATTTACGCCCGTTCTGTTTGCTTCAGAGGCGTTCTGTTTGATATATAGAGTGGAGCAGCCGAGAGAAAGCCAATTAACTTTATATCCCCTGTTAGGGTATTTGTTAACATGATTTATTTTAGTCTTTAAATTTATTAGACTAGCAAGTGCTTGAGGTTTGCACAAGGGGGGGTCTCTAACTTTAATTATCAAATGTCAATACACATTTTAAATTAAAGAGGTTAGTGCAACAACAAGGTCAAGCATTTAATAGCTGAGTTGTAGTTATTATGTAGCTGAATTACAGTTATTACCTATACATTAAAATCCAAGTTCTATATGATCATGGATGTTTCTATAATGTAAGTGGCAGCTTTTATGTACTAAGAGTAGAGTAGTTTCTAGAATCGGTAGAAAAAAAAAGGCTTGTTGGTGGCATTTAAGATCCAACATTAGTCATACCAAACTACTACAAACTTTGGAAATTGATTTCAAAACCTCAATAAATCTTGTTTTCCACTTACTTTTACGACCTCAAAAACCTCAATAAATGTTGGTCATGAAGTTCTTGAATATTTTCAACGATGACCAACAATGATGATGCCACTACTCTTCATTCTCGTGATTTGGTGCCCAACATTACGAATCCCACCTATGTGACCTTGGAATCAATTACCATTCTCAATGCTTTCCTCACATCCATCGTAGGATTGAACCCACCACCACCACCTTACTCATAGGTGTTTGTTCAAGCTCGAATCAAGAAGAAAAACAAGATTGCACACACACCCTTTAAAAATAACAAAAGAATATGAGGTGTTGGTTGTTATAATAGGTTGGGTTATGTTAAAATTTCAGACCCCAACCCAATTTCAGTCTCGCTGATTTTTCAGCCAAAGTTAAATGCCCAAACCCAGTTTCAAAATTGTTTCAGCACAGTTTCAGCATGTAAAAAAGAAAAAACTTAGCAGAAAATAAACTTCAGAACTGAAACATGATGATTATGATCGTTCTGAAAGCAGAAATAAAATATCAGCAGTATGCAAAACTCAGAAAATTTAGGCACAAGAATTTTCGGTCTAACTTCGACCCTGGAAAAACCCACAAGGGGAAAACCAGTGAGATAGGGCTTTTTATTATTATTGAGCTTCTGAGAAATTTTTCTACAACACATTCATTTTCATAAAATTTACAAACTTATCTGGACTTCCTGTAGCTTTGCTTCTCAATTTTTGAACCAGAAATCTGTACCACTGTACGGTTGTTACAGTATTAAATGTTGTACGGACTATCCTCGGTTTGCATGCTAAATTTCTGCTGCAACTGTACGAAAACTTCCAGCAGAGAAATACCTTGAAAAATGTGCCAATACCTTAGAAAAACACGCACAGAATTTATGACAGTATGACCTCTTGATTTATGTGCAGGTCCGTACAAACTGTACGAATTTTCTTGCCCATAAAATCGTGCCCAGAACCCTCCTCATTTTTTGTGCTTGAAAAACACTATACGACAGCCTTGGAATGCATGCTAATACCCTCAGAAAGTCGTGTTGTTGTCTCCCTCGAAAGATGTGCAAATTAATAGCTATACGGCATTTAGAAATCCATACGGTACGGCTTGTTCTTCCTTGTTGTCTGTTGCCTCGAAATCCATGCTGCTCTTTTCCTTGGGATGCGTGCTCTGCTTCAGCAAATGCTATCTCTCTTCTCAAGCTCGACCTCTCCCAGCTCTCTCTTCACTCACCCTCACTTTAGTCATAAAGTTATCTTTTAATTTGCATCTCACAAATTAATTTGACTACGACCCACATTAGGCACTTTCTCTCCCTTAGGCGCCTAGGGAAGAGAAACACTTGCCTTGGTACTTTATTTAATTAAAAATTTAACACTCCCTCATACCGAGGAAAGTGTTACTCACCACTCCAAGCTTGTCCCTGAAAAATACAAACTTGCCTCTGCCCAATGCCT
>ML776746.1:860427-891811 GCA_009831015.1 Picea engelmannii | reverse complement strand
CTCTGCCCAATGCCTTGGTGAGTATGTCTGCAACCTGCTCCTCTGTAGATATGTACTGCAGCTCCACAGCTCCTCTCTGAACATAATCACGGATGAAGTGATACCGAATATCGATATGCTTAGAACGGTCATAAAAAATTGGATTCTCCGAGAGTTTGATGCAACTTTGATTATCGCAGTAAATCACGGTAGGCCTCAACTACACACCGAACAATCCCACCAGTATCTTGCGAAGCCAAAGGGCCTCACAACTAGCCTAACTAGCTGCCATATACTCAACCTCTATCGAACTCAAAGCCATTGACTTCTGCTTCCGACTAAACCAAGACACAACTGCTGATCCCAATCCGAAGCAGCACCCTGAAGTGCTTTTCCTATCACTGACACATCCTACCCAATCTGAGTCTGTATAGCCAACCAGACGAACCCCATCTCCTCTATGATAGTTCAAACCATAATCTACCATACCACAAAGATACCTGAGCACATGTTTTGTTGCCACCCAGTGCACTCTCCTAGGCTCTGCCATGAATTGACTGAGAGTGTTGATAGAAAAACAAATATCTGGCCTGGTATTGACCAAATACATCAATGACCCGATTAACTGACGATACAAAGTGGAATCCACCAACTGTGACTCAGAAGCATGAAGCTTATTCCAGTTAGTAATCATGGGAGTGGTCATGGGCCTACTATCTCCCATTTGAAATCTGCTCAGAATATCACATACATACCTCCCCTGTCCCAGGAAGATGTTTCCAGGCTCCTGCCAAACCTCCAATCCCAAGAAGTAATGCATCAGTCAAATGTCTGTCATCTTGAACTCTGAAGCAAGGCTCTCCTTGCAGCTGCTGATGAGTCTCTCTGCACCTGTAATAAAAATATCATCCACATAAAGCCGAAGAATGAGAGGATCCTCTCCAACCATAGTCAACTATAGGTCAGGATCTACCTCACTCTTCTCAAAACCCAACTGTAGCAAATAGGCATCTATCCTCGAATACCAAGCTCTGGGAGCTTGTCTCATCCCATACAATTCCTTCTTCAGTCTACACACATGAGACTCTCTCCCATGCACCTCAAAGGCCAATGGATGCTCAATATACACCTCCTCCTCTATAAGACCATTCAGAAATGTGGTCTTCACATCCATCTGGTGGATCTTCCAACCCATCTCTGCTGCAATGGAGATCACTGCCCTGATCGAAGTGTATCTAGCAACTGACGCAAAGGTCTCATCATAGTCAACTCCCTCAACCTGTGAAAACCCCCGAGCCACAAAGCGAGCTTTGTACTTCTCAATGATGCCATCCGCAGAATGCTTTAGTTTGTAGAACCACCTGGAAGTCACCAGTGACTTCTCCTCAAGTCTAGGAACAACTTCCGAGACATTGTTCTTCATGATGGAATTGTACTCTTCCATCATGGCATCTCTCCATACCTGTCTACTAGAGGCCTCCTCAAAAGTGGAAGGCCCAGACTCCCGAATACTTCTCACCATCGCGATGTAGCTGCAAAACCTCTCGGGAGGTTTACTCTCCCTCACTGCCTGTCTAGGATTCCCCACTGAACCATGTGCCTCCCTCAAAGTGTCCTGAAGACACTTGGGCTTCCTCCTCTCTGAAGTAGTGTCCTGTGGAGGGGACTCTCCCTGCTCAACCCCATCTGCTGAAGACAATGATCCTGTAGTAGACCCTGAAGTACCTGATCCTGAAACCTGTGGACAGTTAGCCTGCGAACCTGAACTCTGTGGCCTTGTCACCTGTGAACCTATCGTCACTGAAGCTGGTGGCCCCGAACTCTGTGTCACTGTAGTCTACAGTGGGCTCATATGAATCTGATGTGAAGACTGCTCACCTCTCTCAGTCCCTCTAGACTTCCTAAAGGCTCTGTCCTCCTCAAATCTGACATCCCTCCTCAAGATAGTCTTTCTCAAGGAAGGAAGGTAAATACGGAAAGCCTTTGAAGTCTCACTGTACCCAACAAAGATCCATCTCTCTGCCATGGGCTCTAGCTTTGTCCTCTTCTCAGAAGGGACATATGAATAAGTGATGCACCCAAAAATCCGAAAGTGCCCCACCTCAGGCTTCTTCCCAGAGAAAGCCTCACGAGGAGTCATTCTCCCCATAGCCCTGTGAGGACTCCTATTCTGCAGTGTATCATGCCTCAGCCCATAGAAATAGTGGCAGCCCCTGATTATGTAGCATGGCTCTCACAGCCCCAACAATGGCCATGTTCTTCCTCTCTCCAACCCCATTCTACTGCGGGTTGTAAGGAACAGTCAACTCCCTCCTGATGCCCTCTCCAGTACAAAAATCCATGAACTCCTTGGAGGTATACTCACCCCCATTGTCCGATCTCAGGACTCTGATTTTCTTCCCTGTCTGGTTCTCCACAAGAGCTTTGAACTCTTGGAACCGACTGAAGACATGTCCTTTGGTCTTCATGAAGAAAATTCGGGACTTCCGAGAGAAGTCATCAATGAATACAACATTGTATAGGGATCCAGTCATTGATGCCAAAGACATCGAGCCACATACATCTCAATGTATAAGATCAAGTATCCCTGCTACTCTATTGTCACTGCTCGGAAAAGCAGTCTTGTTGTACTTTCCCAAGGTACACCCCTTGCACAACTCATGGTGCTCTGAACTGAAATCTGGAACTCCCGTCACCATCTCCCTCAGAACTCGCAAATCCCCATGGTGAAAATGTGCCATCCTCCTGTGCCATATCTCACATAGGTCACTGTTGTTGCTGGTAGAATGAATCAATGCTCTCACTGGCTGGAACAAAAACTTGTACATCCTCGCATGTCTAGTACCTATCACATTGGCTGAAGTGATGCTAGACCCTCTGGGGAAAAGGAGCACTTTCCCATCACGGAACAAGATCTCATAGCCCTTCTCCTCAATAGTAGAAACTGATACTAAGTTCTTCTTCAAGCATGGAACATAGAGAACCTCTGTCAAAGTCATGGGAGGCAAAGACTCCGTCCGAAATGATATGGTCCCACAACCAACAACCTTAACCCCTCGGTCATCTCTAAGCACTAACTCTGCATCTCCACACTGAGTAAGATTTGTCAAGTGCTCATGAACTGTTTTCATATGGCGATAGGCACCACTGTCAATATACCAAGTATCGAGAGTAGTGGTCCTCGAGGAAAGACACACAATCAAGGAAAATCCCTTATCAAACTTGGTGGAAAAATCTTCCACCTCTTTTGAAGCTATTGTTTGTTTCTTCTTCTTGTTTGGACATTGTCTTGCATAGTTCCCAAACTTATGGCAAGAAAAGAACTTGAATTTTCTCATGTCTTTCTTCCCTTCACCCTTGGGCTTCTATCCTCCCTTTGGACCCTTTATGAACTTCTTCTTTCTAGTGGTAGAAAGAGCCACATTCTCCTCCTCATGAACAACGGATGAACTGCCATGTACATAACCTCTCCGGGTCTCCTCCTAAACAAAGTCATCCCAAAGACGTTCCCAACTGGGAAGCTTCTCCCTAGCAACAATTCCCTCCACAAAAAAAACCCATTGTTTGGAAACACCATTCAATGTTTTTCTCACAAGATCACTGTCAGCTATGGCTTCCCCCATAGCTTCGAGTTCATCCCTCACCTGTGTCAATATAGTAAGGTATGTGACCACATTTTTAGCCTTGGTCATTTTTATGCTCTTTAGTTTTTCCCTCAAAACCATTTTTCGGTTCTCATTTGTACTCTGGTACAATTTAGTCAAAGACTCCCACATCTCATAGGCATGTGTCTTCCCTGTCAAGTGAGGAATCAAATGATCCTTGATGGCATCAAGAATAAATCTCTTAGCCTTGATACTCTTCTTGGTATAGGATGCAAGAAGAGTAGCATCAGTAGGTACCACAACAGGATGAGTAGTGGTATTCTCCACAATGCCCCACAACTCGTTCTCTTGCAAAACCAAGATCATCCTCTCCTTCCAAGCACCAAAATTTGCTGCCCCATCAAGTCTGTCCTCAATCCTCAAACCAGTTTCCATGACCCTCTTTCTGCTGAAAATCACAAATTCAAAAATCTGCCCTGTGAAGTGACTGTTGTCCCAACTTTTTGTCTGCTAAAATTTGTGCTTCCCTTCAACTCAGCTCTGATACCATGTTAAAATTTTAGATCCCAACCCAGTTTCAGTCTCGCTGATTTTTCAGCCAAAGTTAAATGCCCAAACCCAGTTTCAGAACTGTTTTAACACTATTTCAAGACAGTTTCAACATATAAAAAAAAAAACTTAGCAGAAAATAAACTTCAGAACTGAAACATGAGGATTTTGAACATCGTTCTCAAAGCAGAAATAAAATATCAGTAGTATGCAAAACTCAAAAAATTTAGACACAAGAATTTTCGGTCTAACTTCGACCCTGGAAAAACCCACAAGGGGAAAACTAGTGAGAGAGGGATTTTTATTATTATTGAGCTTCTGAGAAATTTTTCTATAGCATATTCATCTTCAGAAAAAATACAAACTTATCTGGACTTCCTATAGCTTTGCTTCTCGATTTATGAACCAGAAATCCGTACCACTGTACGACTGTTACAACATTAAATGATGTACTGACTGTCCTCGGTTTGCATGCTAAATTTCTGCTGCAACTGTACGAAAATTTCCAACAGAGAAATACCTTGAAAAATGTGCCAATACCTTAGAAAAATGCGCCCAGATTTTATGACAGTACGACCTCTTGATTTCTATGCAGGTTCGTATGGACTGTACGGATTTTCTTGCCAAGAAAATCGTGCCCAGCACCCTCCTCATTTTTTGTTCTTGAAAAACATTGTACGACAGCCTTGGAATGCATGCCAATACCCTAAGAAACTCTTGTTGTTGTCTCCCTCGAAAAATGTGCACATTAATGGTTGTACGGCCTTCAGAAATCTGTACAGTACGACCTGTTCTTCCTTGTTGTCTGTTGCCTCAAAATCTGTGCTGCTCCTTTCCTTGGGATACATGCTCTCCTTCAACAAATGTTTTCTTTCTTCTCAAGCTCGACCTCTCCCAACTCTCTCTTGCTCTCTCAACAAGAAATGAATGAGCTACCCAAGAATGGGTGCACCCTCTTGCCCTAATCGACCTCATGAGGGAAGGTGAGGGGTTTTCTAATCTAACGGTTGAGATTAGATTAGATGGGTGGATGAGATTTGGTGTCTCTTCACTCACCCTCACTTTAGTCATAAAGTTATCTTGTAATTTGCATCTCACAAACTAATTTGACTAGGACCCACATTAGGCACTTTCTACCCCTTAAGCGCCTAGGGAAGAGAAACACTTGCCTTGGTACTTTATATAATTAAAAATTTAACACTCCCTCATACCGAGGAAAGTGTTACTCACCACTCCAATCTTGTCCCTGAAAAATACAAACTTGCCTTTGCCAAATGCCTTGGTGAGTATGTCTACAACCTGCTCCTCTGTAGATATGTATTGCAACTCCCCAGCTCCTCTTTGAACATAGTCATGGATGAAGTGATACCGAATCTCGATATGCTTAGATCGGTCATCAAAAACTGGATTCTCCGAGAGTTTGATGCAACTCTAATTATCACAGTAAATCATGGTAGGCCTCAACTGCACATTGAACAATCCCACCAGCATCTTGTGAAGCCAAAGGGCCTCACAACTAGCCTAACTAGCTACCATATACTCAGCCTCTGCCGAACTCAAAGCCATTGACTTCTGCTTCCGACTAAACCAAGACACAACTATTGATCCCAATCCGAAGAAGAACCCTGAAGTTCTTTTCCTGTCACTGACACATCCTGCCCAATCTGAGTCTGTATAGCCAACCAGACGAACTCCATCTCCTCTATGATAGTTCAAAGCATAATCTACCGTACCACAAAGATACCTGAGCACATGTTTTGCTACCACCCAGTGCACTCTCCTAGACTCCACCATGAACTGACTGAGAGTGTTGACAGCAAAACAAATATCTGGCCTCGTATTGACCAAATACATCAATGACCCGATCAATTGATGATACAAAGTGGAATCCACCAACTGTGACTCAGAAGCATGAAGCTTCTTCCAGTTGGTAATCATGGGAGTAGTCATTGACCTGCTATGTCCCATCTGAAATCTTCTCAGAATATCACACACATACTTTCGCTGTCCCAGGAAGATGTGTCCAGGCTCCTGCCAAACCTCCAATCCCAAGAAGTAATGCATCAATCCAATGTCTGTCATCTCGAACTCTGAATCAAGGCTCTCCTTGCAGCTGCTGATGAGTCTTTCTGCCCCTATAATAAAAATATCATCCACATAAAGAAAAAGAATGAGAGGATCCTCTCCAACCACAATGAAGTATAGGTCGGGATCTGCCTCACTCTTCTCAAAACCCAACTGCTGCAAATAGGCATCTATCCTCGAATACCAAGCTCTGGGAGCTTGTTTCAGCGCATACAATGCCTTCTTTAGTCTACACACATGAGACTCTCTCCCATGCACCTCAAAGCCCAATGGATGCTCTATATACACCTCCTCCTCTATAAGACCATTCAAAAATGCGGTCTTCACATCCATCTGGTGGATCTTCCAACCCATCTCTGCTGCTATGGAGATCACTGCCCTGATCAAAGTGTATCTAGAAACCGACGCAAAGGTCTCATCATAGTCAACTCCCTCAACCTGTGAAAACCCCCGAGCCACAAAGAAAGATTCGTACTTCTCGATGCTAGCATCCGCAGAATGCTTTATCTTGTAGAGCCACCTGGAAGTCACCACTGAATTCCCCTCAGGTCTAGGAACAACTTCTAAGACATCGTTCTTCATGATGGAATTGTACTCTTCCATCATGGCATCTCTCCATACCTATATACTAGAGGCCTCCTCAAAAGTGGAAGGCTCAGACTCTTGAATGCTGCTCACCATCGCGATGTAGCTGCAAAACCTCTCAGGAGGTTTACTCTCCCTCACTGCTTGTCTGGGATTCCCCACTGAACCCTGTGCCTCCCTCAAAGTGTCCTGAAGCCACTTGTGCTTCCTCCTCTCTGAAGTAGTGTCCTCTAGAGGGGACTCTTCCTACTCAACCCAATCTACTGAAGACAATGATCTTGTAGTAGACCCTGAAGTACCTGATTCTGAAAACTTGTGGATACAACATCATGCCGAAGACATCGGGCCACATACATCTGAAAGTATAAGATCAAGTATCCCTACTGCTCTACCGTCACTTCTCAAAAAATTAGTCTTAGTGTACTTTACCAAAGTACACCCTTTTCACAACTCCTGGTGCTTTGAACTGAAATCTGGAACTCTCGTCACCATCTCCCTCAGAACTCACAAAGCCCCATGGTGCAAATGTGCCATCCTCCTGTGCCATATCTCACATAGGTCACTGTTGTTGCTGGTAGAATGAATCAATGCTCTCACTGGCTGGAACAAAAACTTGTACAGCCTCTCATGTCTACTACCTATCACTTTGGCCGAAGTGATGCTATACCCTCTGGGGAAAAGGAGCACCTTCCCATCATGGAACAAGATCTCATAGCCATTCTCCTCAATAGTAGAAATTGATACTAAGTTCTTCTTCAAGCCTGGAACATAAAGAACCTCTGTCTAAGTCATGGGAGGCAAAGACTCCCTTCGAAATGATATGGTCCCACAACCAGCCACCTTGACCCCCCGATCATCTCCAAGCACTACCTCTGCATCTCCACACTGAGTAAGATCTATCAAGTTCTCACAAACTGCTTTCATATGGCGAGAGGAACCACTGTCAATATACCAAGTATTGGGAGTAGTGGTCCTCGAGGAAAGACACACAATCAAGGAAAATTCCTTGTCAAACTTGGTGGAAAACTCTTCCACCTCTGTTGAAGCTGTTGTTTGTTTCTTCTTCTTGTTTGTAAGTTGTCCTGCATAGTGCCCAAACTTATGGCAAGCAAAGCACTTGACTTCTCTCATGTCTTTCTTCCCTTCACCCTTGGGATTCTGTCCTCACTTTGGACCCTTTCTGAACTTATTCTTGCTAGTGGTAGCAAGAGCCACACTCTCCTCCTCATGACCAGTGGATGAACTGCCATGTACATAACCTCTCTAGGTCTCCTCCTAACAAAGTCATCCCAAAGACGTTCCCAACTGGGAAGCTTCTCCCTAGCAACAATGCCCTCCACAAAAACAGCCCATTGTTTGGAAACACCATTCAATGTTTTTCTCACAAGATCACTGTCAGCTATGGCTTCCCCCATAGCTCCAAGTTCATCCCTCACCTATGTCAATCTAATAAGGTATGTGACCACATTTTCAGCCTTGGTCATTTTTATACTCTTTAGTTTTTCCCTCAAAACCATTTTTCGGTTCTCATTTGTACTCTGGTACAATTTAGTCAAAGACTCCCACATCTCATAGGCATGTGTCTTCTCCGTCAAGTGAGGAATCAAATGATCCTTGATGGCATCAAGAATAAATCTCTTAGCCTTGATACTCTTCTTGGTATAGGCTGCAAGAAGAGTAGCATCAGTAGGTACCACAAAAGTATGAATAGTGGTATTCTCCACAATGTCCCACAACTCGTTCTCTTGCAAAAGAAAGATCATCATCTCCTTCCAAGCACCAAAATTTGTTGCCCCATCAAGTCTGTCCTCAACCCTCAAACGAGTAGCCATGACCCTCTTTCTGCTGAAAATCACAAATTCAAAAATCTGCCCTGTGAAGTGACTGCTGTCCCAACTTTCTGTCTGGTGAAATTTCTGCTTCCCTTCAACTGATTTATGATACCATGTTAAAATTTCAGACCCCAACCCAGTTTCAGTCCCGCTGATTTTTCAGCCAAAGTTAAATGCCCAAACCCATTTTCAGAACAATTTCAGCATTGTTTCAACACAGTTTTAGCATTTAAAAAAAAAAAAACTTAGCAGAAAATAAACTTCAGCACTGAAACATGAGGATTTTGAACGTCGTTCCCAAAGAAGAAATAAAATATCAGCAGTATGCAAAACTCAAAAAATTTACACACAAGAATTTTCGGTCTAACTTCGACCCTGGAAAAACCCACAAGGGGAAAACCAGTGAGAGAGGGATTTTTATTATTATTGAGCTTCTGAGAAATTATTCTATAGCATATTCATCTTCAAAAAATTTACAAACTTATTTGGACTTCTTGTAGCTTTGCTTCTTGATTTCTGAACCAGAAATCCTTACCACTATATGACTGTTACAACATTAAATGATGTACGGACTGTCCTCAGTTTATGTGCTAAATTTTTGCTGCAACTGTATGGAAATTTCCAACAGAGGAATACCTTGAAAAATGTGCCAATACCTATATTCTCCGAGAGTTTGATGCAACTCTGATTATCACATTAAATCACGGTAGGCCTCAACTGCACACCGAACAATCCCAACAGCATCTTGCGAAGCCAAAGGGCCTCACAACTAGCCTGACTAGTTGTCATATACTCAGCCTCTTCCGAACTTTAGCCCCTGACTTCTGCTTCTGACTGAACCAAGACACAACTGTTGATCCAATCTGAAGCAACACCCTGAGGTGATTTTCATGTCACTGACACATCCTACCCAATTTGAGTCTGTATAGCCAACCAGACGAACTCCATCTCCTCTATGACAGTTCAAACCATAATCTACCATACCACAAAGATACCTGAGCACATGTTTTTCTGCCACCCAGTGCACTCTCCTAGGCTTCACCATGAACTGACTGAGAGTGTTGACAGCAAAACAAATATCTGGCCTGGTATTGACCAAATACATCAATGACCCTATCAACTGAGGATACAAAGTGGAATCCACCAACTATGACTCAGAGGCATGAAGCTTCTTCCAGTTGGTAATCATGGGAGTGGTCATGGGCCTGCGATCTCCCATCTAAAATCTGCTCATAATATCACACACATACTTCCACTGTCCCAGGAAGATGTGTCCAGGCTCCTGCCAAACCTCCAATCCCAAGAAGTAATGCATCAGTCCAATGTATGTCATCTTGAACTCTGAAGTAAGGCTCTCCTTGCAACTGCTGATGGGTCTCTCTACCCCTGTAATAAAAATATCATCCACATAAAGAAAAATAATAATAGGATCCTCTCCAACCACAATGAAGTATAGGTCGGGATCCGCCTCACTCTTCTCAAAACCCAACTGCTGCAAATAGGCATATATCCTTGAATACCAAGCTCTGGGAGCTTGTTTCAGCCCATACAATGCCTTCTTCAGTCTACACACATGAGACTCTCTCCCATGAAACTCAAAGCCCAATGGCTACTTGATATACACCTCCTCCTCTATAAGACCATTCAGAAATGCAGTCTTCACATCCATCTGGTGGATCTTCCAACCCATCTCTGCTGCAATGGAGATCACTGCCCTGATCGAAGTGTATCTAGCAACCGGCGCAAAGGTCTCATCATAGTCAACTCCCTCAACCTGTGAAAACCCAAGAGCCACAAAGAGAGCTTCGTACTTCTCAATGTTGCCATCTGCAGCATGCTGTATCTTGTAGAGCCACATGGAAGTCAACACCAACTTCCCCTCAGGTCTAGGAACAACTTCCCAGACATCGTTCTTCATGATGGAATTGTACTCTTCCATCATGGCATCTCTCCATACCTGTCTACTAGAGGCCTCCTCAAAAGTGGAAGGCTAAGACTCTCAATTACTGCTCACCATCGTGATGTAGCTGCAAAACCTCTTGAGAGGTTTACTCTCCCTCACTGCCTATATGGGATTCCCCACTGAACCCTGTGCCTCCCTTAAAGTGTCTGAAAGCCACTTGGGCTTCCTCCTCTCTGAAGTAGTGTCTTATCAAGGGGAATCTCCCTGCTCAACCCCATCTGCTAAAGACAATGATCCTGTAGTAGACCCTGAAGTAGCTAATCCTGAAACATGTGGACCGGTAGCCTGCGAACTTGAACTCTGTGGCCCTGTCACCTGTGAACCTATTGTCACCAAAGCTGGTGGCCTCGAACTCTATGTTACTATAGTCTGCTGCGGGCTCACCTGAATCTGAGGTGAAGAATGGTCACCTCTCTCTGTCCCTCTAGACTTCCTAAAGGCTCTGTTCTCCTCAAATCCGACATCCCTCCTCAAGACAGTCTTTCTCAAGGAAGGAAGGTAAATACGGAAATCCTTTGAAGTCTCATTGTACCCAACAAAGATCCGTCTCTTTGCCATAGGCTCCAGCTTTGTCCTCTTCTCAGAAGGGACATATGAATAAGTGATGCACACAAAAATCCAAAAGTGCCCCACCTCAGGCTTCTTCCCAGAGAAAGCTTCCTCAGGAGTCATTCTCCCCACAACCCTGTGAGGACTCCTGTTCTGCAATGTAGCATGCCTCAACCCATAGAAATAGTGGCAGCCCCTGATCATGTAGCATGGCTCTCACAACCCCAACAATGGACCTGTTCTTCCTCTCTGCAACCCCATTCTTCTGTGGGTTGTAAGTAATAGTCAACTCCCTCCCGATGCCCTCTCCAGTACAAAAATCCATGAAATCCTTGGAGGTATACTCACCGCCATTGTCCGATCTCAGGACTCTGATTTTCTTCCCTGTCTAGTTCTTCACAAGAGCTTTGAACTCTTGGAACCGACTGAAGACCTATCCTTTGGTCTTTATGAAGAAAATCCAGGACTTCTGAGAGAAGTCATCAATGAATACAACATAGTATAGGGATTCAGTAAATGATGTTGAATACATCAGGCCACATACATCCGAATGTATAAGATCAAGTATCCCTGTTGCTCTACCATCACTGCTCGAAAAAGAAGTCTTGGTGTACTTTCCCAAGGTACACCCCTTGAACAACTCATGGTGCTTTGAATTGAAATCAAGAACTCCCATCACCATCTCCCTCAGAACTCACAAAGCCCCATGGTGCAAATGTGCCATCATCCTGTGCCATATCTCACATAGGTCACTGCTACTGCTGATATAATGAATCAATGCTCTCACTGGCTGGAACAACAACTTGTACAACCTCTCATGTCTAGTACCTATCACTTTGGCCGAAGTAATGCTAGTCCCTCTTGGATAAAGGAGCACCTGCCCATCACAGAACAAGATCTCATATCCCTTCTTCTCAATAGTAGAAACTGATACTAAGTTCTTCTTCAAGCTTGCAACATAAAGAACCTCTGTCAAAGTCATGGGAGGCAAAGACTCCCTCTGAAATGATACGGTCCCACAGCCAGCCACCTTGAACCCCCGGTAATCTCCAAGCACTACCTCTACATCTCCACACTGAGTAAGATCTGTCAAGTGCTCACGAACTGATGTCATATGGCGAGAGGCACCACTGTCAACATACCAAGTATCAGAAGTAGTGGTCATCGAGGAAAGACACACAATCAAGGAAAATTCCTTGTCAAACTTGGTGGAAAAATCTTCCACCTATGCTGAAGTTGTTGTTTGTTTCTTATTCTTGTTTGGACATTGTCTTGCATAGTGCCCAAACTTATGGAAAGCAAAGCACTTGACTTTGCTCATGTCTTTCTTCCCTTCACCCTTAGGCTTCTGTCCTCGATTTGGACTCTTTATGAACTTCTTCTTGTTAGTAGTAGCAAGAGCCACATTCTCCTCCTCATGACCAGCGGATGAACTGCCATGTACATAACCTCTCCAGGTCTCCTCCTAAACAAAGTCATCCCAAAGACGTTCCCAACTAGGAAGCATCTCCCTATCAACAATACTCTCCACAAAAACAACCCATTGTTTGGAAACACCATTCAATGTTGTTCTCACAAGATCACTGTCAGCTATGGCTTACCCCACAGCTCCAAGTTCATCCCTCACCTGTGTCAATCTAGTAAGGTATGTGACCACATTTTCAGCCCTGGTCATTTTTATGCTCTTTAGTTTTTCCCTCAAAACAATTTTTCGGTTCTCATTTGTACTATGGTACAAATTAATCAAAGACTCCCACATCTCATAGGCATGTGTCTTCCCCATCAAGTGAGGAATCAAATGATCCTTGATGGCATCAAGAATAAATATCTTAGCCTTGATACTCCTCTTGGTATAGGTTGCAAGAAGAGTAGCATCAGTAGGTACCACAACATGATGAGTAGTGGTATTCTCCACAATGTCCCACAACTCGTTCTCTTGCAAAAGAAAGATCATCTTCTCCTTCCAAGCACCAAAATTTTCTTCCCCATCAAGTCTGTCCTCAACCCTCAAACTAGTAGCCATGACCCTCTTTCTGCTGAAAATCACAAATTCAAAAATCTTCTCTGTGAAGTGACTGCCGTCCCAACTTTCTGTCTGCTGAAATTTCTGCTTCCCTTCAACTGAGCTCTGATACCATGTTAAAATTTAGGACCCCAACCCAATTTCAGTCTCGCTGATTTTTCAGCCGAAGTTAAATTCCCAAACCCAGTTTTAGAACAGTTTCAACACTGTTTCAGCATATAAAAATAAATAAACTTCAGAACTGAAACATGAGGACTATGAACATCGTTCTCAAAGCAGAAATAAAAGATCTGCAGTATGCAAAACTCAGAAAATTTAGACGCAAGAATTTTCGATCTAACTTCGACTCTAGAAAAACCCACAAGGGGAAAACCAGTGAGAGAGGGATTTTTATTATTATTGAGCTTCTAAGAAATTTTTCTACAGCATATTCATCTTCAAAAAATTTACAAACTTATCTGGACTTCCTGTAGCTTTGCTTCTCGATTTCTAAACTAGAAATCCATACCACTATACGGCTATTATAGCATTAAATGCTGTGCAGACTATCCTTTGTTTGCGTGCTAAATTTCGGCTGCAACTGTACGAAAATTTCCAGCAGAGAAATACCTTGAAAAATGTGCCAATACCTTAGAAAAACTCACCTAGATTTTATGACAGTACGGCCTCTTGATTTCTGTGCAGGTCCGTACGGACTGTACGGATTTTCTTGCCCAGAAAATCATGCCCAGCACCCTCCTCATTTTCTATGCTTGAAAAACACTGTACGACAGCCTTGCAATGCATGCCAATACCCTCATAAAGTATTGTTGTTGTCTCCCTCGAAAACTGTGCACATTAATGGCTATACGACCTTCAGAAATCCGTACGGTATGACCTATTCTTCCTTGTTGTCTATTGCCTCGAAATCCATGCTGCTCTTTGCCTTGGGATGCATGCTCTCCTTTAGCAAACGCTGTCACTCTTCTCAAGCTCGACCTCTCCCATCTCTCTCTTGCTCTCTCAACAAGAAATGAATGAACTACCCAAGAATGGGTTCGCCCTCTTGCCCGAATCGACCTCATGAGGGAAGGTGAGGGGTTTTCTAATCTAACGGTTGAGATTATATTAGATGGATGGCTGAGATTTGGTGTCTCTTCACTCACCTTCACTTTAGTCATAAAGTTATCTTTTAATTTGCATCTCACAAATTAATTTGACTAGGACCCACATTAGGCACTTTCTCCCCCTTATGCGCCTAGGGAAGAGAAACACTTGCCTTGGTACTTTATTTAATTAAAAATTTAACACTCCCTCATACCGAGGAAAGTCTTACTCACCACTCCAAGCTTGTCCCTGAAAAATACAAACTTGCCTCTGCCCAATGCCTTGGTGAGTGTGTCTGCAACCTTCTCCTATGTAGATATGTACTACAGCTCCACAGCTCCTCTCTGAACATAATCATGGATGAAGTGATACCGAATCTCGATATGCTTAGACCCATCATCAAAAACCGGATTCTCCGAGAGTTTGATGCAACTTTGATTATCACAGTAAATCATGGTAGGATTCAACTACACACCAAGCAATCCCACCAGCATCTTGCGAAGCCAAAGGGCCTCACAACTAGCCTGACTAGCTGCCATATACTTAGCCTCTGCCGAACTCAAAGCCACTGACTTCTGCTTCCGACTGAACCAAGACACAACTGCTGATAACAATCCGAAGCAACACCCTGAAGTTCTTTTCCTGTCACTGACACATCCTGCCGAATCTGAGTCTGTATAGCCAACCAGACGAACTCCATCTCCTCTATGATAGTTCAAACCATAATTTACCATACCACAAAGATACCTGGAAAAATGTTTCGATTCCACCCAGTGCACTCTCCTAGGCTCCACCATGAACTGACTGAGAGTGTTGATAGAAAAACAAATATCTAGCCTGCTATTGACCAAATACATCAATGACCCGATCAACTGATGATACAAAGTGGAATCCACCAATTGTGACTCAGAAGCATGAAGCTTCTTCCAGTTGGTAATCATGGGAGTGATCATGGGCCTGCTATCTCCCATTTGAAATCTGCTCAGAATATCACACACATACTTACCCTGTCCCAGGAAGATGTGTCCAGGCTCTTGCCAAACCTCCAATCCCAAGAAGTAATGCATCAATCCAATGTCTATCATCTCGAACTCTGAAGCAAGGCTCTCCTTGCAGCTGTTGATGAGTCTCTCTACCACTGTAATAAAAAGATCATCCACATAAAGCAAAAGAATGACAAGATCCTCTCCAACCACAATGAAGTATAGGGTGGGATCCGCCTCACTCTTCTCAAAACCCAACTGCTGCAAAATGGCATCTATCCTCAAATACCAAGCTCTGGGAGCTTGTTTCATCCCATACAATGCCTTCTTCAGTCTACACACATGAGACTCTCTCCCATGCACCTCAAAGGCCAATGGATGCTCAATATACACCTCCTCCTCTATAAGACCATTCAGAAATGCAGTCTTCACATCCATCTGGTGGATCTTCCAATGCATCTCTGATGCTATGGAGATCACTACCCTGATCGAAGTGTATCTAGCAACTGGTGCAAAGGTCTCATCATAGTCAAATCCCTTAACCTATGAAAATCCCCGAGCCACAAAGCGAGCTTTGTACTTCTCAATGTTGCCATCCACAACATGCTTTAGCTTGTAGAGCCACCTGGAAGTCACCACTTACTTCCCCTCAGGTCTAGGAACAACTTCCCAGACATCGTTCTTCATGATGGAATTGTACTCTTCCATCATGGCATCTCTCCATACCTATCTACTAGAGGCCTCCTCAAAGGTGGAAGTCTCAGACTCTCAAATACTGCTCACCATCGCGATGTAGCTGCAAAACCTCTCGAGAGGTTTACTCTCCCTCACTGCCTGTCTGAGATTCCCCACTGAAACCTGTGCCTCCCTCAAAATGTCCCGAAGCCACTTGGCCTTCCTCCTCTCTGAAGTAGTGTCCTCTGGAGGGGACTCTCCCTTCTCAACCCCATCTACTGAAGACAATGATCATGTAGTAGACCCTGAAGTACCTGATCCTGAAACCTATGGATCGGTAGCCTACGAACCCGAACTCTGTGGCCCTGTCAGCTGTGAACCTGTCGTCACCGAAGCTGGTGGCCTCAAAATTTGTGTCACTGTAGTCTACTGCATGCTCACCTGAATCTGAGGTGAAGACTACTCACCTCTCTCTGTCCCTCTAGACTTCCTAAAGGCTCCGTCCTCCACAAATCTGACATCCCTCCTCAAGACAGTCTTTCTTAAGGAAGGAAGGTAAATATGGAAAGCCTTTGAAGTCTCACTGTACCCAACAAATATCCCTGTCTCTGCCATGGGCTCCAACTTTGTCCTCTTCTCATAAGGGACATATGAATAAGTGATGCACCCAAAAATCCAAAAGTGCCCCACCTCAGGCTTCTTCCTAGAGAAAGCCTCCTTAGGAGTCCTTCTCCCCACAACCATGTGAGGACTCATGTTCTGAAGTGTAGCATGCCTCAGCCTATAGAAATAGTGGCAGCCCCTGATCATGTAGCATGGTTCTCGCAGCCCCAAAAATGGCCCTGTTCTTCCTCTCTCCAACCCCATTCTGCTACGGGTTGTAAGGAACAGTCAACTCCCTCCTGATGCCCTCTCCAGTACAAAAATCCATGAACTCCTTGGAGGTATACTCACCCCCATTTTCTGATCTCAGGACTTTGATTTTCTTCCCTGTCTGGTTGTCCACAAGAGCTTTGAACTCTTGGAATCGACTGAAGACCTGTCCTTTGGTCCTCATGAAGAAAATCTAGGACTTCCGAGAGAACTCATCAAAGAATACAACATGGTAAAGGGATCCAGTCAACGATATCGAAGACATCGGGCCACATACATCTGAATGTATAAGATCAAGTATCCCTGCTTCTCTACTGTCACTGCTTGGAAAAGTAGTTTTAGTGTACTTTCCCAAGGTACACCCCTTGCACAACTCATGGTGCTCTGAACTAAAATATGGAACTCCCATCACCATCTCCCTTAGAAATCACAAATCCCCATGGTGCAAATGTGCCATCCTCTTGTGCCATATCTCACATAGGTCACTGCTGCTGGTGGTAGAATGAATCAATGCTCTCACTAGCTAGAACAAAAACTTGTACAGCCTCTCATGTCTAGTACCTATCACTTTGTCTGAAGTGATGCCAGACCCTCTAGGGAAAAGGAGCACCTGCCCATCATGGAACAAGATCTCATATCCCTTCTCCTCAATAGTAGAAATTGATACTAAGTTCTTCTTCAAGCCTGGAACATAAAGAACCTCTGTCAAAGTCATGGGAGGCAAAGACTCCCTCCGAAATGATATGGTCCCACAACCAGCCACCTTGACCCCCGGTCATTTCCAAGCACTACCTCTACATATCCACATTGAGTAAGATCTTTCAAGTGCTCATGAACTGTTGTCATATGGTGAGAGGCACCACTGTCAATATACCAAGTATCAGGAGTAGTGGTCCTTGAGGAAAGACACACAATCAAGGAAAATTCCTTGTCAAACTTGTTGGAAAACTCTTCCACCTCTACTGAAGCTATTGTTTGTTTCTTCTTCTTGTTTGGACACTATCCTGCATAGTGCCCAAACTTATGGCAAGAAAATCACTTGAATTTGCTCATGTTTTTCTTCCCTTCACCCTTGGGCTTTTGTCCTCCCTTTGGACGCTTTCTGAGCTTCTTCTTTCTAGTGGTAGCAAGAGCCACATTCTCCTCCTCATGACCAGCGGATGAACTACCATGTACATAACCTCTCTGGGTCTCCTCCTGAACAAAATCATCCCAAAGATGTTCCCAACTGGGAAGCTTCTCCCTAGCAGCAATGCCCTCCACAAAAGCAACCCATTGTTTGGAAACACCATTCAATGCTATTCTCACAAGATCACTGTCATCTATGGCTTCCCCCATAGCTCCAAGTTCATCCCTCACCTGTGTCAATCTAGTAAGGTATGTGACCACATTTTCAGCCTTGGTCATTTTTATGCTCTTTAGTTTTTCCCTCAAAACCATTTTCTGGTTCTCATTTGTACTCTGGTACAATTTAGTCAAAGAATCCCACATCTCATAGGCATGTGTGTTCCCCGTCAAGTGAGGAATCAAATGATCCTTGATTGCATCAAGAATAAATCTCTTAGCCTTGATACTCATCTTGGTATAGGCTGCAAGAAGAGTAGCATCAATAGGTACCACAACAGGATGAGTAGTGGTATTCTCCATAATGTCCCACAACTCATTCTCTTGCAAAAGTAAGATCATCCTCTCCTTCCAAGCACAAACATTTGTTGCCTGATCAAGTCTATCCTCAACCCTCAAACCAGTAGCCATGACCCTCTTTTTGCTGAAAATCACAAATTCAAAAATCTGCCCTGTGAAGTGACTGTTGTCCCAACTTTCTGTCTGCTAAAATTTTTGCTTCCCTTCAACTGAGCTCTGATACCATGTTAAATTTCAGACCCCAACCCAGTTTTAGTCTCGCTGATTTTTCAGCCAAAGTTAAATGCCCAAACCCAGTTTTAGAATAGTTTCAGCATATAAAAAAAAAATACTTAGCTGAAAATAAACTTCAGAACTAAAACATGAGGATTCTGAACATCATTCTCAAAGCAGAAATAAAATATCAGCAATATGCAAAACTCATAAAATTTAGACTCAAGAATTTTCGGTCTAACTTCGACCCTGGAAAAACCGACAAGGGGAAAACCAGTGAGAGAGGGATTTTTATTATTATTGAGCTTCTGAGAAATCTTTCTACAACATATTCATCTTCAAAAAATTTACAAACTTATCTGGACTTCCTGTAGCTTTGCTTCTAGATTTATGAACAAGAAATCTGTACCACTGTACGACTGTTACAACATTAAATGTTGTACGGACTATCCTCGGTTTTCATGCTAAATTTCTGCTATAACTATACGGAAATTCCCAGCAGAGAAATACCTTGAAAAATGTGCCAATACCTTAGAAAAACGCGCCTAGATTTTATGACAGTACAACCTCTTGATTTTTGTGCAGGTCCGTACATAATGTACGGATTTTCTTTCCCAGAAAATCTTGCCCAGCACCCTCCACATTTTCTATGCTTGAAAAACACTGTACGACAGCCTTGGAATGCATGCCAACACACTCAGAAAGTCTTGTTGTTGTCTCCCTCAGAAATTGTGCACATTAATGGTTATACGGCCTTCAAAAATCTGTAAGATACGCCCTGTTCTTCCTTTTTGTCTGTTGCCTCGAAATTCATGCTGCTCTTTGCCTTGTGATGTGTGCTCTCCTTCAACAAATGTTGTCTCTCTTCTCAAGCCCGACCTCTCCCAACTCTCTCTTGCTCTCTCAACAAGAAATGAATGAACTACCCAAGAATGGGTGCACCCTCTTGCCCTAATCGACTTCATGAGGGAAGGTGAGGTGTTTTCTAATATAACGGTTGAGATTAGATTAGATGGGTGGATGAGACTTGGTCTCTCTTCACTCACCCTCACTTTAGTCATAAAGTTATCTTTTAATTTGCATCTCACAAATTAATTTGTCTAGGACCCACATTAGGCAATTTCTCCCCCTTAGGCGCCTAGGGAAGAGAAACACTTGCCTTGGTACTTTATTTAATTAAAAATTTAACACACCCTCATACCGAGGAAAGTGTTACTCACCACTCCAGGTTTGTCCCTGAAAAATACAAACTTGCCTCTGCCCAATGCCTTTGTGAGTATGTCTACAACCTGCTCCTCTGTAGATATGTACTACAGCTCCACAGCTCCTCTCTAAACATAATCACGGATGAAGTGATACCGAATCTCGATATGCTTAGACCGATCATCAAAAATTGGATTCTCCGAGAGTTTGATGCAACTCTGATTATCACAGTAAATCACGGTAGGCCTCAACTCCACACCGAACAATCCCACCAGCATCTTGCGAAGCCAAAGGGCCTCACAACTAACCTGACTAGCTACCATATACTCAGCCTCTGTCGAACTCAAAGCCACTGACTTCTGCTTCCGACTGAACCAAGACACAACTACTAATCCCAATCCGAAGCAGCACCCTGAAGTGATTTTCCTGTCACTGACACATCTTGTGCAATCTGAGTCTATATAGCCAACCAAACGAACTCCATATCCTCTATGATACTTCAAACCATAATCTATCGTACCATAAAGATACATGAGCACATGTTTTTCTGCCACCCAGTGCACTCTCCTAGGCTCCACCATGAATTGATTGAGAGTATTGACATCAAAACAAATATCTGGCCTGGTATTGACCAAATACATCAATGACCCGATTAACCGATGATACAAAGTGGAATCCACCAACTGTGACTGTGAAGCATGAAGCTTCTTCCAGTTGGTAATCATGGCACTGGTCATGGGCCTACTATCTCCCATCTGAAATATGCTCAAAATATCACACACATACTTCCCATGTCCCAAGAAGATGTGTCCAGGCTCCTTCTGAACCTCCAATCCCAAGAAGTAATGCATCAGTCCAATGTATGTCGTCTCGAACTCTGAAGAAAGGCTCTCCTTGCGGCTGCTGATGAGTCTCTCCGCCCCTGTAATAAAAAGGTTATCTACATAAAGAAGAAGAATGAGAGGATCCACTCCAACCACAATGAAGTATAGGTCGGGATCCGCCTCACTCTTCTCAAAACCCAACTGCTGCAAATAGGCATCTATCCTTGAATACCAAGCTCTGGGAGCTTGTTTCATCCCATACAATTCCTTCTTCAGTTTACACACATGAGACTCTCTCCCATGCACCTGAAAGCCCAATGGATTCTCAATATACACCTCCTCCTCTATAAGACCATTCAGAAATGTGGCCTTCACATCCATCTGGTGGATCTTCCAACCCATCTCTGCTGTAATGGAGATCACTTCCCTGATCAAAGTGTATCTAGAAACCGATGCAAATTTCTCATCATAGTCAACTCCCTCAACCTATGAAAACCCCCAAGCTACAAAGCGAGCTTTGTACTTCTCAATGCTACCATCCGCAACATGCTTTAGCTTGTAGAGCCACCTGGAAGTCACCACTGCCTTCCCCTTAGGCCTAGGAACAACTTCCCAGACATTGTTCTTCATGATGGAATTGTTCTCTTCCATCATGGCATCTCTCCATACCTGTCTACTAGAGGCCTCCTCAAAAGTGGAAGGCTTAGACTCCTGAATACTTCTCAGCATCGTGATGTAGCTGCAAAACCTCTCGGGAGGTTT
Organism: Picea engelmannii; assembly: GCA_009831015.1. Taxonomy (NCBI): domain Eukaryota; kingdom Viridiplantae; phylum Streptophyta; class Pinopsida; order Pinales; family Pinaceae; genus Picea; species Picea engelmannii. The sequence continues at coordinate 870,378 of ML776746.1, read as the reverse complement.
ACTCTCCCTCACTGCCTGTCTGGGATTCCCCACTAAACCCTGTGCCTCCCTCAAAGTGTCATGAAGCCACTTGGCCTTCCTTCTCTCTGAAGTAGTGTCCTGTGGAGGGGACTCTCCCTGCTCATCCACATCTGTTGAAGACAATGATCCTGTAGTAGACCCTAAATTCCCTGATCCTAAAACCTGTGGACCAGTAGCTTGCGAACCAAAACTCTGTGGCCCTGTCACCTTTGAACCTGTCGTCACCGAAGCTGGTGGCCCCGAACTCTGTGTCACTGTACTATGTTGCGGGCTCACCTGAATATGAGGTGAAGACTGCTCACCTCTCTCTATCCCTCTAGACTTCCTAAAGGCTCTGTCCTCCTCAAATCTGACATCCCTCATCAAGACAGTCTCTCTCAAGGAAGGAAGGTAAATACAGAAAGCCTTTGAAGTCTCACTGTACCCAACAAAGATCCCTGTCTCTGCCATGAGCTCCATCTTTTTCCTCTTCTTAGAAGGGACATATAAATAAGTGATGCACCCAAAAATATGAAAGTGCCCCACCTCAGGCTTCTTCCAAGAGAAATCCTCCTCAGGAGTCATTCTCCCCACAGACCTGTGAGGACTCATGTTCTGTAGTGTAGCATGCCTCAACCCATAGAAATAGTGGCATCCCCTGATCATGTAGCATGGCTCTCACAACCCCAACAATGGCCCTGTTCTTCCTCTCTGCAACCCCATTCTGCTGCGGGTTGTAAGGAACAGTCAACTCCCTCCTGATTCCCTCTCTAGTACAAAAATCCATGAACTCCTTGGAGGTATACTCACCCCCATTGTCCGATCTCAGGACTTTGATTTTCTTCCCTGTCTGGTTCTCCACAAGAGCTTTGAACTCTTGGAACTGACTGAAGACCTGTCCTTTGGTATTCATGAAGAAAATCCAGGACTTCCGAGAGAAGTCATCAATGAATACAACATAGTATAGGGATCCAGTCAATGTTGTTGAAGACATCGGGCCACATACATCTGAATGTATAAGATCAAGTATCCCTCCTGCTCTACTGTCACTGCTCTGAAAATCATTCTTGGTGTACTTTCTCAAGGTGCACCCATTGCACAACTCATGGTGCTCTGAACTGAAATTTGGAACTCCCGTCACCATCTCCCTCAAAACTCGCAAAGCCCCATGGTACAAATGTGCCATCCTCCTGTGCAATATCTCACATAGGTGATTGTTGCTGCTAGTAGAATGAATCAATGCTCTCACTGGCTGGAACAAAAACTTGTACAACCTCTCATGTCTAGTACCTATCACTTTGTCCGAAGTGATGCTAGACCCTCTGGGGAAAAGGAGCACCTGCCCATCATGGAACAAGATATCATAGCCCTTCTCCTCTATAGTAAAAACTGATACTAAGTTCTTCTTCAAGCCTGAAACATAAAGAACCTCTGTCAAAGTCATGGGAGGCAAAGACTCCCTCCAAAATGATACGGTCCCACAACTAGCCACCTTGATCGCCCGATCATCTCCAAGCACTACCTCTGCATCTCCACACTGAGTAAGATTTGTCAAGTGCTCACGAACTGATGTCATATGGCGAGAGCCACCATTGTCAATATACCAAGTATCAGGAGTAGTGGTCCTCAAGGAAAGACACACAATCAAGGAAAATTCCTTGTCAAACTTGGTGGAAAACTCTTCCACCTTTGCTGAAGCTGTTGTTTGTTTCTTCTTCTTGTTTGGACATTGTCTTGCATAGTGCCCAAACTTATGGCAAGCAAAGCACTTGAATTTGCTCATGTCTTTCTTCCCTTCACCCTTGGGGTTCTGTCCTCCCTTTGGACCCTTTCTGAACTTCTTCTTGCTAGTGGTAGCAAGAGCCACATTCTCCTCCTCATGACCAGTGGTTGAACTGCCATGTACATAACCTCTCTGGGTCTCCTCCTGAACAAAGTCATCCCAAAGACGTTCCCAACTGGGAAGCTTCTCCCTAGCATCAATGCCCTCCACAAAAACAACCCATTGTTTGGAAACACCATTCAATGCTCTTCTGACAAGATCACTGTCAGCTATGGCTTCCCCCATAGCTCCAAGTTCATCCCTCACCTGTGTCAATCTAGTAAGGTATGTGACCACATTTTTAGCCTTTGTCATTTTTATGCTCTTTATTTTTTCCCTCAAAACCATTTTCCAGTTCTCATTTGTACTCTGGTACAATCTAGTCAAAGAATCCCACATCTCATAGGCATGTGTCTTCCCTGTGAAGTGAGGAATCAAATGATCCTTGATGGCATCAAGAATAAATCTCTTAGCCTTGATACTCTTCTTGGTATAGGCTGCAAGAAGAGTAGCATCAGTAGGTACCACAACATGATGAGTAGTGGTATTCTCCACAATGTCCCACAACTCGTTCTCTTGCAAAAGAAAGATCATCCTCTCCTTCCAAGCACCAAAACTTGCTTCCCCATCAAGTCTGTCCTCAACCCTCAAAGCAGTAGCCATGACCCCTTTCTGCTGAAAATCACAATTTCAAAAATCAGCCCTGTGAAGTGACTGCTGTCCCAACTTTCTGTCTATTGAAATTTATGCTTCCCTTCAACTTAACTCTGATACCATGTTAAAATTTCAGACCCCAACCCAGTTTCAGTCTCATTGATTTTTAAGCCAAAGTTAAATGCCCAAACCCAGTTTTAGAACAGTTTCAACACTGTTTGAACACAGTTTCAACATATAAAAAAAAGAAAACTAAGCTGAAAATAAACTTAAGAACTGAAACATGAGGATTCTGAACATCGTTCTCAAAGTAGAAATAAAATATCAACAGTATGCAAAACTCAGAAAATTTAGAAACAAGAATTTTTGGTCTAACTTCGACCCTGGAAAAACCCACAAGGGGAAAACCAGTGAAAGAGGGATTTTTATTATTATTGAGCTTCTGAGAAATTTTTCTACAGCATATTCATCTTTAGAAAATTTACAAACTTATCTGGACTTCCTGTAGCTTTTCTTCTCGATTTCTAAACCAGAAATTCGTACCATTGTACGGCTATTACAACATTAAATGTTGTACGGACTGTCCTCAGTTTGTATGCTAAATTTCTACTGCAACTATACGGAAATTTCCAGCAGAGCAATACCTTGAAAAATGTGCCAATACCTTAGAAAAACACGCCCAAATTTTATGACAGTACGGCCTCTTGATTTCAGTGCAGGTTTGTATGGACTGTACGGATTTTCTTGCCCAAAAAATCATGCTCAACAACCTCCTCATTTTTTGTGCTTGAAAAACACTGTACGACAGCCTTGTAATGCATGCAAATACCCTCAGAAAGTCTTGCTATTGTCTCCCTCGAAAACTGTGCACATTAATGGCTGTATGACCTTCAAAAATCCATATGGTACGACCTATTCTTCATTGTTGTCTATTGCCTCAAAATCAGTGCTACTCTTTGCCTTGGGATGTGTGCTCTCCTTCAGCAAATGTTGTCTCTCTTCTCAAGCTCGGCCTCTCCCAGCTCTCTCTTGCTCTCTCAACAAGAAATGAATGAACTATGCAAGAATGGGTGCTCCCTCTTTCCCTAATCGACCTCATGAGGGAAGGTGAGGGGTTTTCTAATCTAACGGTTAAGATTAGATTAGATGGGTGGCTGAGATTTGGTGTCTCTTCACTCACCCTCAATTTAGTCATAAATCTATCTTTTAATTTGCATCTCACAAATTAATTTGACTAGGACCCACATTAGGCACTTTCTCCCCCTTAGGCGCCTAGGGAAGAGAAACACTTGCCTTGGTACTTTATTTAATTAAAAATTTAACACTCCCTCATACCAAGGAAAGTGTTACTCACCACTCCAAGCTTGTCCCTGAAAAATACAAACTTGCCTCTGCCCAATGCCTTGGTGAGTATATCTCTAACATGCTCCTCTGTAGATATGTATTACAGCTCTGCAGTTCCTCTCTGAACATAATCATGAATGAAGTGATACAGAATATCGATATGCTTACACCGGTCATCAAAAACTGGATTCCTCGAGAGTTTGATGCAACTTTGATTATCACAGTAAATCACGGTAGGCCTCAACTGCACAAGGAACAATCCCACCAGCATCTTGTGAAGCCAAAGGGCCTAACAACTAGCCTGACTAGCTGCCATATACTCAGCCTCTGCTGAATTCAAAGCCACTGACTTTTGCTTCCAACTAAACAAAGACACAACTGTTGAACCCAATCTGAAGCAGAACCCTGAAGTGATTTTCTTGTCACTGACACATCTTGCCCAATTTGAGTCTATATAGCCAACCAGACAAACTCCATCTCCTCTATGATAGTTCAAACCATAATTTACCATACCACAAAGATAGTTGAGCACATGTTTTGTTTCCATCCAGTGTGCTCTCCTAGGCTCCAACATGAACAGATTGAGAGTGTTGACAGCAAAACAAATATCTGGCCTGGTATTGACCAAATACATCAATGACCCGATCAACTGACAATACAAAGTGGAATCCACCAACTGTGACTCAGAAGCATGAAGTTTCTTCCAGTTGGTAATCATGTGAGTGGTCATGGGCCTGTTATATCCCATCTGAAATCTGCTCAGAATATCACACACATACTTCCCCTGCCCTAGGAAGATGTGTCTAGGCTCCTGCCAAACCTCCAATCCCAAGAAGTAATTCATCAGTGCAATGTATGTCATCTTGAACTATGAAGCAAGGCTCTCCTTGCAGCTGCTGATGAGTCTCTCTGCTCCTATAATAAAAAGATCATCCACATAAAGCAGAATAATGAGAGGATCCTCTCCAACCACAATGAAGTATAGGTTGGGATCTGCCTCACTCTTCTCAAAACCCAACTGCTGCAAATAAGCATCTATCCTCGAATACCAAGCTCTGGGAGCTTGTTTCAGCCCATACAATTCCTTCTTCAGTCTACACACATGAGACTCTCTCCCATTCACCTCAAAGCCCAACGGCTGCTCGATATACACCTCCTCCTCTATAAGACCATTCAGAAATGCGGTCTTCACATCCATCTAGTGGATCTTCCAACCCATCTCTGCTGCAATGGAGATCACTACCCTGATCGAAGTGTATCTAGCAACCAACGCAAAGGTATCATCATAGTCAACTCCCTCATCCTGTGAAAACCCCTGAGCCACAAAGCGAGCTTTGTACTTTTCAATGTTTCCATCCGCAGCATGCTTTAGCTTGTAGAGCCACCTGGAAGTCACCATTGACTTCCCCTCAGGTCTAGGAACAACTTCCCAGACATCGTTCTTCATGATGGAATTATACTCTTCCATCATGGCATCTCTCCATACCTGTCTACTAGAGGCCTCCTCAAAAGTGGAAGGCTCATAATCCTGAATACTACTCACCATTGCAATGTAGCTGCAAAACCTCTCGAAAGGTTTACTCTCCCTCAATGCCTATCTGGGATTCCCCACTGAACCTTGTGCCTCCCTCAAAGTGTCTTGAAACCACTTGGGCTTCCTAATCTCTGAAGTAGTGTCTTGTGGAGGGGACTCTCCCTGCTCAACCCCATATGTTGAAGACAATTATCCTGTAGTAGACCCTGAAGTACCTGATCCTGAAACCTATGGACCGGTAGTCTGCGAACCTGAACTCTGTGGCCCTGTCACCTGTGAACCTGTCATCACTGAAGTTGGTGGCCCTGAAATCTGTGTCACTGTAGTCTACTAGGGGCTCACCTAAATATGAGGTGAAGACTACTCACCTCTCTCTATCCCTCTAGAATTCCTAAAGGCTTCGTCCTGCTCAAATCTGACATCCCTCCTCAAGTCAGTCTTTCTCAAGAAAGGAAGGTAAATACGGAAAGCCTTTGATGTCTCATTGTACCCAAAAAAGATCCCTCTCTGCCACAGGCTCCAACTTTGTTCTCTTATTAGAAGGGACATATGAATAAGTGATGCACCCAAAAATCTGAAAGTGCCCCACCTCAGGCTTCTTCCCAGAGAAAGCCTCCTCAGGAGTCATTCTCCCCACAACCCTGTGAGGACTCCTATTCTACAGTGTAGCATGCCTCAGCCCATAGAAATAGTGGCATCCCCTGATCATGTAGCATGGCTCTTGCAGCCCCAACAATGGCCCTGTTCTTCCTCTCTGCAACCCCATTCTATTGCAGGTTGTAAGGAACATTCAACTCCCTCCCGATGCCCTCTCCAGTAAAAAAATCCATGAACTCCTTGGAGTTATCCTCACCCCCATTGTCCGATCTCAGGACTCTGATTTTCTTCCCTGTCTGGTTCTCCACAAGAGCTTTGAAGTCTTGAAACCAACTGAAGACCTGTCCTTTGGTCTTCATGAAGAAAATCCAGGACTTTCGAGAGAAGTCATCAATGAATACAACCTAATATAGGGATCCAGTCAACGATGCTGAAGACATCGTGCCACATACATGTGAATGTATAAGATCAAGTATCCCTGCTGCTCTACTGTCACTGCTTGGAAAATCAGTCTTGGTGTACTTTCCCAAGGTACACCCCTTGCACAACTCATGATGCTCTGAACTGAAATCTGGAACTCCCGTCACCATCTCCCTCAGAACTTTCTAAGCCCCATGGTGCAAATGTGTCATCCTCCTGTGCCATATCTCACATAGGTCATTGTTGTTGCTGGTAGAATGAATCAATGCTCTCACTAGATGGAACAAAAACTTGTACAACCTCTCATGTCTAATAACTATCACTTTGGCCGAAGTGATGCTAGACCCTCTGGGGGAAAGGAGCACCTGCCAATCATGGAACAAGATCTCATAGCCCTTCTACTCAATAGTAGAAATTGATACTAAGTTCTTCTTCAAGCTTGCAACATAAAGAACCTCTGTCAAAGTCATGGGAAGAAAAGACTCCCTCCGAAATGATACGGTCCCACAACCAACCACTTTGACCCCTCGGTCATCTCCAAGCACTGCCTCTGCATCTCCACAATGAGTAAGATCTGTCAAGTGCTCATGAACTGTTTCCATATGGCGAGAGGCACAACTGTCATTATACCAAGTATTAGGAGTAGTGGTCCTCGAGGAAAGACATAGAATCAAGGAAAATTCCTTGTCAAACTTGGTGGAAAACTCTTCCACCTCTGCTGAAGCTGTTGTTTGTTTCTTCTTCTTGTTTGGACATTGTCCTGCATAGTGCCCAAACTTATGGCAAGCAAAGCACTTGACTTTGCTCATGTCTTTCTTTCCTTCACCCTTGGGATTTTGTCCTCCCTTTGGACCCTTTCTGAACTTTTTCTTGCTAGTGGTAGCAAGAGCCACATTCTCCTCTTCATGACCAACGGATGAACTGCCATGTACATAACCTCTCCGGGTCTCTTCCTAAACAAAGTCATCCCAAAGATGTTCCCAACTGGGAAGATTCTCCCTAGCAACAATGCCCTCCAAAAAAACAACCCATTGTTTGGAAAGACCATTCAATGTTGTTATCACAAGATCACTGTCAGCTATGGCTTCCCCCACAGCTCCAAGTTCATCCCTCACCTGTGTCAATCTAGTAAGGTATGTGACAACATTTTCAGCCTTTGTCATTTTTATGCTCTTTAGTTTTTCCCTCAAAACCATTTTCCGGTTCTCATTTGTACTCTGGTACAATTTAGTCAAAGACTCCCACATCTCATAGGCATGTGTCTTCCCCGTCAAGTGAGGAATCAATTGATCCTTGATGGAATCAAGAATAAATCTCTTAGCCTTGATACTCTTCTTGGTATAGGCTGTAAGAAGAGTAGCATCAGTGGGTACCACAACAGGATGAGTAGTGGTATTCTCCACAATGTCCCACAACTCGTTCTCTTGCAAAAGAAAGATCATCCTCTTCTTCCAAGCACCAAAATTTGCTTCCCCATCAAGTCTGTCCTAAATCCTCAAACCAGTAGCGATGACCCTCTTTCTGCTGAAAATCACAAATTCAAAAATCTGCCCTGTGAAGTGACTGTTGTCCCAACTTTTTGTCTGCTAAAATTTGTGCTTCCCTTCAACTCAGCTCTGATACCATGTTAAAATTTTAGATCCCAACCCAGTTTCAGTCTCGCTGATTTTTCAGCCAAAGTTAAATGCCCAAACCCAGTTTCAGAACTGTTTTAACACTATTTCAAGACAGTTTCAGCATATATATATATATATATATATATATATATATATATATAAACTGAGCAGAAACTAAACTTCAGAACTGAAACATGGGGATTCTGAACATCGTTTTCAAAGTAGAAATAAAATATCAATAGTATGAAAAACGTAGAAAATTTAGACACAAGAGTTTTCGGTCTAACTTCGACCCTGGAAAAACCCACAAGGGGAAAACCAGTGAGAGAGGGCTTTTTATTATTATTGAGCTTCTGAGAAATTTTTCTACAGCATATTCATCTTCAAAAAATTTACAAACTTATCTGGACTTCCTGTAGCTTTGCTTCTCGATTTCTGAACTAGAAATCGGTACCACTGTACGGCTGTTACAACATTAAATGCTATACAGATTGTCCTCGATATGCGTGCTAAATTTCTGTTGCAACTGTACAGAAATTTCCAACAGAGCAATACCTTGATAAATGTGCCAATACCTTAGAAAAATGCACCTAGATTTTATGATACTACGGCCTCTTGATTTCTGTGCAGGTCCGTACGGACTGTACGGATTTTCTTGCCCAAAAAATTGTGTCGAGAAGCCTCCTCGTTTTTTGTTCTTGAAAAGCAATGTACGGTAGCCTTGGAATGCATGCAAATACCCTCAGAAAGTCTTGCTGTTGTCTCCCTCAAAAACTGTGCACATTAATGGTTGTACGGCCTTCAGAAATCAGTACGGTATGGCTTGTTCTTCCTTGTTGTCTATTGCCTCAAAATCTGCGTTGCTCTTTGCCTTGGGATGCATGCTCTCCTTCAGCAAATGTTGTCTCTCTTCTCAAGCTCGGCCTCTCCCATCTCTCTCTTGCTCTCTCAACAAGAAATGAATGAACTACCCAAGAATGGGTGCGCCCTCTTGCCCTAATCGACCTCACGAGGGAAGGTGAGGGGTTTTCTAATCTAACGGTTGAGATTAGATTAGATGGGTGGTTGAGATTTGGTGTCTCTTCGCTCACCCTCACTTTAGTCATAAAGCTATCTTTTAATTTGCATCTCACAAATTAATTTGACTAGGACCCACATTAGGCACTTTCTCCCCCTTAGGCACCTAGGGAAGAGAAACACTTGCCTTGGTACTTTATTTAATTAAAAATTTAACAGGTTAGAACTATTGCATCTATCAAAACCCGATAATGGATGTGACCTTGTTTGTTTCAAACATGCTCTTAACCTTAAGCGGATTGACACTCCCTCATATCCCTGGATGTAACATCCTCAATTTTAATCCCCACAATTTATAATGTAATTGTGTAAATGTGATTTAGGTTGGTGAGATGATATGTTTTGGGCCAGATAGCTTGTACAGATTGGTATGGTCGAGGGTCGATATATGTATTTTGTACATTGGAAGTAATTAATAAAAATAAATCGCTAGTTGGGATACGAGAGGGATGGTCATGATGGAGAGGTTATGTTTCCACAACATAGGGAGCTAAAGGGGGGTCCAAGGGGTTACCCATTTATATTAATCCAAACCTTTTCATATTAATGTTTATCTCCTTAGAATTATCAAAGGAACCATTTAATACATGTAAGAGTGATTGGTGGGAAAAGTCTTCTCAGTATTTTATGATAGCATGGGCCAAGCACAACTACTTTTTGGGGAATGTGAGAGTCAAACTTGCACGAGAAGAAAATGAAATTCGAATGGGTTTCTGGGATAGTTTTTACATGTTTTTATTTGGCAGCAAGAGCAGAGCTAGGTGCTAAGAAAGAGCACCAATCATGATGTGTGTTAGAACATCCATGAAAAGGGTGAGTTTTATACCCATATTTAGGTTGTAACCCTGTTAGTGATTTCCAATTGAGGAAATGGCTCAAGAGCCTTG
>ML776746.1:847411-860377 GCA_009831015.1 Picea engelmannii | reverse complement strand
GTGCTAAGAAAGAGCACCAATCATGATGTGTGTTAGAACATCCATGAAAAGGGTGAGTTTTATACCCATATTTAGGTTGTAACCCTGTTAGTGATTTCCAATTGAGGAAATGGCTCAAGAGCCTTGAGAAGGATATTGTGAACACTCCAAATTATAGCTAAGATTTCTTGGAGCCCCCAACTATGATATTTTCTACACAATCATGTGCACTGGAGCTCTAGAGGGAAGTGGGAAGACCCGAGGGACTAGGTGGCAGAGAAGGGGGATCTCATTCCTTGGGTTTTGTAGGTTGAGGGGAAGAGAGTTGGTGGATTGGAACTTTTGTTGGATTAGAACCTGATTTTTTGGGATACTAAATGTGTAGAGTGGACAACCAAGAGGTCTACACCTCCTTATGGACTCACAATCTTAGCTCGGGGGTGTCCTGCTATTGAGAGAATGGAACAACAATGCCTATGCTTAGGAGGAATGTCCCATGTACGTAGAAAATCGGTTTCCCCATAAAAATATAAGGTTTCTATTGTATTTCATGTTTAATTTCCACTGTGTAATAATTGTATTTGAATTTTGTGTTCTATTGTTTGAATGGGTACATCCAAGTTTTTAAAAATGTTCTTAATTGCATAAGTAATTTAGCCCATTGTTTGTTGTAAATAGTATTTGTATGAAAGAAAAATTTGTTTTGTTGGTAATGGGTATTTCACAAGTGTTATTAGAGTTGAAGGTTACAACACTAGGCCTACAAGGACCTACTATAGAACAAAAAGATGTTATTTGTGTGAATTTGGGTGAAATTTGATTTCGCCTAGCTTGAGAAATTGGGTTCAAAACCCCTCAAAATTCAATTTTGGTATTGATATTCTTCGCACAAAGGTTTATTCGAGAATACAACTATTGAATGGTCAAGTTAGCCCAAGGATCTGAGTATGCAGGTTTGCATTAGTCACAAGTTTGCGTTTTGGGAAAAACAATTGTGTGTCGATTTTTATTTTTTTTATCACCGATATAGTGTATGTTGGTGAAGAGAGATCTTTTCAATTCACCAATAAAGGATTGTATCAAAAAGAAAAAAATGTTTGAAGTCATCAATAAAGGAGTATATCGGTGAGTGGAAAAGATTTGAAGTCATCGACAAAGGAGTGTATTAGTGAGTGGAAGATTTGAATTTGTCGATAAAGGAGTGTATCGGAAAGTGGTAAATAATTGAAGTCACTAATAAAGGAGTGTATAGGGGAGAAAAAGAGTTTTTTTCACTGAAATATTAGTGAAGAAAGCACTTTTGGTGCTAAAATGTCGATGAAGAAATCACTTTTGGTGTCGAAATGTCAGTGAAGAAAAGACATTCAGTCGTTGAAATTTCGATGAAGAAAATACATTCAGGTGTCGAAACGTTGATGAAGGAAATACATTCAGGTGTCAAAATGTAGACAAATAAAATACATTTGGGCACCGAAACATCGAAAAAGAAGAGACATTTAGGTGTTGAAACGTCGGTGAAGGAAAGACATTCAGACGTCGAAACATCGACAAGGAAAATAGATTGTACCAAAAAAAGGCCAATTGATGTTAGTATAAAAGTATGGAAAGAACCTGTAAAATGATATGAGAAGTCGGATGCATGGAGGAATTCTGGTGAGGAGAGTATCCAAGTATTTCAATTTTCTCATAATATTATATTAAATTTTTTAAACGATTTTTATATTTTATTTGTGCATAGTTAAATTGACTTAGTGTATGTTTCAAGATAAGGCCTCCAAATCTAGGCTTGCAAAACTACAAGCCACACATCACAGTGGCCAAAATGGTCTACAAGCCTTGATTTGCACCTTTGTAAGTATATTTATTATGTGAAATGTTTTTTTTTTCTATTTCTTAGAAAAAAGTAAATGGTTACATATATATTAGTTTAACTAGTCCATGTGCCATGTTTTGAGAGGAGGACAAATATGGTCGGCATCAAAAACATTTCGAAAAAGAAATTTTACAAAATAAAAAGTGGACCAACTTTTTAATATGGATGGAGAATGAGGTATCAATAGTACTGAAGGATCCATTGCCTTGTTTTTTCCATAGTTTTTGTCAATGGCTCCATATTTAGGCATCCTTGTCCTTTATTTCCTTTCAATATTATGAACTTGTGGAATGTTCCTTGCAATTTATGGAGTTTGGAAATATTATCCCTTTTTTTGTGGTTCTTGATAACAAACATAGTTTTCCTAGCAAGGATTTTCCCCTTTCGTTTAATTTATATATATTAGCCTACTATTTGGATAAGTTAGATTCTCATCCAACATTCATAGGGCCTTCTCTCCCTTGGACCTTCTCTAACATAGATGCATTTCACTAATATATGGGTGATAACTTCTTCATCCATCTTACAAAGTGAACACATGCTAGGCCTTTGCTTACTTCTCCTTTGAAAATGATCTCAAAGAAGTAACTTGTCTCTCAACACTAGCCACATATAAACATGTGTCTTCATAGGAGCTCTAATATTCCAAAGGGGCTTCCACCACCATGATTTTGTCTTGTTCTGCATTACATAACATAGTTTTTTACCCTAGCTTTTCAATCTATTATCTTAGAATAGGATTCTTGGACCAAACCAAACTATATTCCTCATCCCTAAACCTTACATGAATATGAGATAAAGTTCCACATAACATTTCCATTGTGCTACATTCTCTCTTGCAAATCCCAAGAATTTTTCCAATGCATAATATACCATTGCATACCATTTCCAATGAATACCATACAATGGCAAGTCAATGCATACCATTTCCATTGTCAATGCATATAATACCATACCATTTCCATTGACAATGCATACCATACAATTGCAAGAAAATGCATACCATTGTCAATGCATGATCAGAATTTGGACCAGGGGTCAAAATTTAGCTCAAAAATCAAAGTTCTCAGAATTGCCTCAAAATGAACAGGTGCGTAGCCCTCGTCGTCACGAACCCAACACAACTCATTTGGGTTCAAATGGATGTTGATTGAGTGAGATACCGCGATCTGTTCGATTCGCCAAATAGGCAAAAAAAAATTGTTGACTGTACAGTCCGTACAGTCCATATGACACATGGCAGGGATGTATGACACATGGCAGGTGTTGGTTGGCAGTTGTGTGGACGAATTGGCATCTGACACGTGGCATGTTTGCAGTGAATGGAATGGTGACATGTGGCCCAATCAATGGCCGCCACATGTCACCTGGATAGTGGTCTAAAAATTATGTAGTCGGTAGGAATCGACCCCGCGACCTTTGGGCACGGGGAAGAGCTTTGGGAAAGGCCGCCCAACCGGCATGCCTACCATATGGTTCTTACAATTATATGTTTTCAAAAATATTTGAATTAGAATTGTATTAAAGTTTGGGGCACGGTCTGGGCTAGGGCTAAGCCCCTGCCCCCTGTCATATATACATGCCATGTAACCTACGACATGCGCCTTCCGACCCATTACCATATGTTTTAAAAACTTTGACCCTTTTTGTATATGCACACGGTCACATGGTGACCCTTATGCCCATGGTCTTGGTGGTTAGGGGCTAGGCACGCCCTAACCGTCCTATAGTTCGCACGATTATGTGGTTGTGCATCGGAGCTAGGTTTTAGCATGAGATTGAGCGCGTGTGCTAGGTTGGACGCACAGAGGTGCATTTTGGCGAACCAGAGACAACAAGCTTGAAGGAGGGAAATGGAAGGAGGCCTAACTTCTTCATTTTTTGGCCAAATGAGGTGCCGAAAAATCCCAGCTAGGGGTTTTTGGATGTTATGAATCCATTGGCACTGTTTTCAAAGGCATTTGAAGAATTATTTCACAGGTTTTTTTCCATTGAATTTTTAGAGAGCTCCAGGGAGCTTGAAGCCCTCATTGATTGAGGCCATGCTCAGATGAGCCCAAGTCTATTTTCTGTGACTGAATAGTCATTTTTGGCTAATTGTTATGATATGAACACATTGGGATAGGTTTTAGAGGAATTTGAGGACTTTTACTGGTGCTTTTTCCACAAGGAATCTCAGGGAAGCTCAAGGCCACATGTAGAAGAGGTCATGCCTGGATGAGCCATGATCCGTTTTCAGAGTTCTATTAGTCATTTATGGGGTTTTTATGAATTCTGAACCCAATGGTACAGTCAAAAAATCCATTGGAGTTGAGCAGCATCTTGTAAAATAATCTTTGACAAACTAATCCCAGAGAGCCTAGTCCATTGATGGAGGCTCAAGGAGATGTAGCCCAGCTGGGGGTGAACTTCTTTATCATCTTGTTATTGTTGTGAGTTTGATGGTTTATTTGTTACAAGTTATTTTTTTTGTGTATTTATTTAAAACACATATTTAACCATTTAAAAGAAAATTTCCTCACACAAGAACATTTAAAAGAAGATGCATAAACTTGGCACATAATTTATCTTGCATAACTAAGACATTGATCAAGGTCCTGAAAAGTTTTATTTTAATGAAATAGAGGGTTCTTGCATAGCATAACAAGTCAGCCCCCTATTTTCAGATCAGGTGGTATCAGAGCTTAGTTTGTTTTTCTCATGTGATTTCCATTGATAGCTAGAGTTTTAGCTGTTGGAATTTGTGCAAGTTTTGTGTGGAAGTTTGATATCTTGCAAGGATGGAGGAATATTAAAACATTGATAGTTCTCATACATCTTCATTATCCAAGTTCTGTGACAAAGAGATGTTGAAGGAGTTTGTAAACATGAGAGATATGGTAAAAGAGTTGTGGGAAGATAGAGAAGAGAGAATTGTCCTTCAAGAGCAGTTGATGGCCATGAAGGAGGAGAAAGACCAGCTTCTTGAAAAGTTGCATGAGATGGAGACTCAATTCCATGACGCAAAGGAAACCCTTACCAAGTACATGCATGAACATGAGGTATGTAATGTTAGTTTATCTTCAAAATCCTCTCAAGATGTATGCTTTGGTGTTTTTGAAAATCACACTAGAGGAATAGGGTCCAAGTTATTGTTAAAAATGGGCTATGAAGGTAAAGGGTTAGGCAAGCATGCACAAGGCATTGTTGAGCCTATTGTTGTTGAAGAGATACCCAAGTATTGTGGTCTTGTATATGAACAAAGAGATGGAGAATATTCCAAACTTGAGGAGACAAGGGAAAAAGTTCCAAGAACAACTTTTGTTGCAAGTTCAATCCCTCAAACATGCAAAGATTGTGTTTAAGATGAATGCAAATGTGTGAAACAAGAGAGTAATGACAGCCATGCAGACAAGAACATTGTTGTT
The DNA here is from genome assembly GCA_009831015.1 of Picea engelmannii. NCBI lineage: Eukaryota > Viridiplantae > Streptophyta > Pinopsida > Pinales > Pinaceae > Picea > Picea engelmannii. The sequence goes on along the minus strand of ML776746.1, from coordinate 855,118 downwards.
GGTCTTCAAAGGAGAGCTTGTAACTCTTCAAATTCACCTCCTTAAAGAGGCGATAAAGGTGAATGTTCAAGGTATAATTCTGCCTATCATTCAGTTGCTTTTGATTATGTTAAACATGATAAATTTGCATATGAAAATGGAAGAAAAAGTCCATGTACATATTGTGGTTTATATAACCATCATGTTTCAAAATGTTGGAAAAGATTGACCACTTTCAGGAAACTTTCCAAGAAAAGACAACTTGAAAAGAGGATGCAAAAGATTTGCACTCATTGTCAGAAGAGGGATCATCTCATTGACCGATGTTGGACATTGCATCCTGTTGTTCCCGAGTTTATGTTTTAAGGCTATAAAACATACCGTCAAGGCATCTGTAAATGATTTAAAAGGAATGATTTAGAAATAATAATTTAAAAGAACGTAAAAGAAAAATCAATTTCTCAACTGTCTTTGTTTTGCTTCTTGTTGTTCTTGGATGCTAATGTCACATTCAATAGAATCCCATGATCATTCTAGTTCTACTCGGTTGGTTGTTGTCTGTAAAATGGTGTTAAATAGGTTTAAAGTGATGCTAGTTTGATCTTGGATTCTGGGTTCAATGTTGGGTTGTCTAACACTTGGAATAGTCATGGAGGATAAATCTTTATTTATTTATAAAAGGGTTTAAATCAATTTGTTACTTCAAATTTCCAAAGATGAGATTAAGGAAAACAATTTCAAAATCTAAAATAGTATTGTAAACACATTCACGGCCATTTCTTGGTTTTGTAACACTTTCATGAATTGTAAACAACAAATAAACACTACAGAGAAATACAAGGCTTTAATCAAGAAAGAATCTTATATTTCAATAGACAATAATGAAAGAAAAGACGAGGTTTCTAACAAGGGTTAAGTATTAAGGAACAAAAGCTTCACAGGTCTTGAAATTACTAAAAGCGATTTCAGAGGAAAAACTGTAAATCATTTGACATCCAAACCAATCTGAAATATAAATCACTGATGTATATAGCTTCAAATTGATTTACTTGTTAGATATAAAATTAAAAGGAAAAATTCAACAGAGCATAATAAACAGGGAGAAGACACATAGTTACAAAGTTGCAGGATCCAGAATCTTGTTTGTGATTTATATTCTGATGTATTTCGAAACTGATATTACAAAAATGGCTATCTCCAAATTTTTTGAAGCCCTTTCTTAGCCTCTAGAAACTATATTTATACCTTTTCATCAAAGTTTCTCGTTGGTCATTAACCAACTTCCTAATATTACAGTTACACAAAAATAATGTCAACCGTTTACAATTTCTTTTTAATTTCTAATAATAAAAACATTTAAAAGAAAATTTTCAAGCTTGCGTTGACGAACTTTCTTTTTTCTGTATCAACACACTGAACACATTTTGCCAAAAAAATTACTAAGATCCTTGGAGCTTCGGGTATCTCATTTGCTTCAAATGAGAAAAATCTCCTCTGTAATTCGGGCAGCTGACTTTCTATCATTCTTTCTGTGAATTTAACAGTTTTCAAATTTAAACTTGAAGTCACCATCCACTTGTTGATCTCCGTGATGTTGATCAATTTGATGTTTGAAATCTCTGCTTTCTTTTCCTCGAGCTCTTCTCTAAACCTCAGCTGATGCTTGGCTATATTGACTTCGCCTAACAATCTGGAACAACCATCTATTCTGATATTCATTGAATCTCTTTCCAAGAGATCGAAGATTCCTTGGCAATCTTCATTAACTTCCCTTGTGATTCGTTTATATTCAACCAATTTTGATTCCCACACTTTAATCATTATATCTCCTTTAACCTGTTCAGAAATTGATAATTTCTGTGTCTTTCCAATTTCTTCCTTTGATGAGGAAGCCACTGCTTTCTGAAAGGTTGTCCTAGCTGCTTTTATCTCTCTTTCTTTCTGGAACACATTTTCCATGGACTTATTTGATTCCTGAAAATAATTCTGAATTATTTCCAAATTCAAGAATACTTTTTGTTGTTCCTCCTCTATTCTTGCATATGTCTCATATGCATGTGTCCTGAAATGTTCAAGTTCAACTACCTGGTTAGTAATAGAAATAATCTCATCATGCAACTGTTTGTTTTCTTCTCCTAGCTTTTGAACCTGTTCCTGTGTGACCTGTATTAAATGTTTTGCCTCATCCAAATCTTTATTTAATTTTTGGATTTCTTGCATATCTTTGAGTCTAGCTTGTTCTAGACCTTTTTGTACTCCCCAGGCAATATTTCTTTCATTTTCTTTTATCTTGTCTTTCAACTGGATTATTGTTTGATCCTTTTGTTCAAGCATAGTTGTTCGATTACCTACAAAATACATGTTAGCTGATGCTATAGCACCCATTGTTCCTGCTAATTCTGTAGCGAACTCTCCTTCCTTGAGTTTCTTTCCATCTATGATAACTCTATGCCTTTTAATCGTTCCTTCTCCTCTTGAATGAATCTCTTGTTTCAAGACTGCTCTTTGTTTTTTGCTGAAAAATTAATCCGACGAGGGGATTTCATCTCTTGAAATCGGCTCTACGTCACTGACATACAAAACTCCTTCATGAGGGGTTCTGAAAGTAGACTGTAATGGAGTTAAGGAGGTGATAGGACTACCAAGTTCTTTTGAAGCAATTCCTCCAATCTTTTCTGGAACATCATCAAGAATTATTGGACTTGTTTCCAGTCCTTTCCCTTTCTCTTTCCCTGATTCTTTTATCTGAGTACCCTTTGTGTTTTGAGGAGGTATCTCAGTATCCTTCAACTTATATTTGTCATTGGTTTTACTCTGAGTATTAGTTTCGAACCCTGGAGGGGTTTCTTCCTGCTCTGGTGATGGGGTCGTAATTTCACCTTGCAAAATTTTAGGCAGTCAGCTTCGCCTATGACTTTGAAAAGATGAAAATCCAGCCCATGAGTTAGGTGGCAAGGCCTGTACTTTGTTCTGCACTTCCTGATAAGACTTAACATCTTTGAAAATATCATCATAAACAGAAACTTCATGTTCATATGCTTTTAAATTACAATGTATGTAATGCCGACTAATTATTTGGTAAGGGTCATGTTTTCTATGCTCAATGTTTACTAACTTCACTTCCTCCAATGACTTGGCCTCCACCTTAAAATGACCTAAATTTGATAAAGTAAATTTCCCGACATGAACAGGGAAAGATGGCCATGCTTTTTTCTAAAGGGATTTTAATTCTAACCCAATACCACCCTTGGCTAACTGATAAGCTACTTCTCTGCATATCAATTTGTCTAGTAAGAATTTCGGGAGTGCGTGAGGAGGAATGGAACAGCCATAGACCCTAACATAGGAAAAATTTTCCTCAATAAACCAATCGGCAACAGATTTAAGACTTTCTATGACTGCATTGGAAATGCGAGGGGGTTCGCATCCAAAAAATAATTTGTGCATAGGAATAATTACAAAATGACAAACATCGTAAAATGCTTCTTTAGCATTTTCTTCCCAGAGGGTTGAGTGGTATTTATGAACAGGCTCTGGGCAGGAAACACTCCAACTCTAATTCATTAATGGAAATGGGGTCATAAAAAAAATAGCATCCATAATATATGAAGACATATAAAAAGACACTGGTTGTCCCTTTGAATTGGCTTCTTTATACTTTAAAATTTTTTGTGTCAGGTTATCTGATAAAATTTTATGCTATTTGAAACCATTTCCATTTCCATTTCCAACTTCTTCTAAGAAGGGTACCCAGTCTGCATGAAAGTGATATGGATGTTTTCTTCTGAAAAGTCTGCATAACATCATGGCTACATAAACCATATATTCGTTTAAGGACGTTGTGGCATAAATCCCATGAGAATCAGCCCTAAATTTTTCTTTAGACCTTGCCCATCCTTTAATCATGTTGGGGTATGTCTGGTCTGCCTCAATACATTCTTTTCTCTGAAATTCAGCTAAAAATTCAGCATTAAAGGTGTGTTTATAATTCAGAGATAGTTTATACATTACTTGAATGTTCTTAGGCCGAAATGAGCCGACGATAGTTCCTTGCTCATTCTGGATACTCCTTGTTGGGATATCTACTTTATCCAGAGCCTAGCCGACCATCTCAGTATATGCCACCAGCCTCGGATGCGCAACAACCTTATGAAGTTCAGACTCAGCAATGTTCCGTAGATGATTTTCAAAATCAAGCTCGACATACTTTAGCTCGTACTCCAGCAAGTCGGAAATTCCAGTCCATGATTTGATGGAGTGTATGGCGTGTGGAGTAGTATCAGAGATAATGTCACCTTCCTGTGGTTCTTCATTTTTCTTCTGTGCTTTTTTAGGTGCCATAGCTCTGCGTTTGAATTGAGAACCTGTCACAGAAAGTGGTTGAATACGCTCAGCTTTAGAATGAAAACACAGACGTTTCAAACGTTTACTTCAAATATATCATAAAAATATTGAGATTTGTACATCCGTTACGAAATTAAAGCTCTTAATGAAAAAAAAAATATTTCCGGAGATATGCATTTAATGTCCGTACTTAGGCTTTCTCGGCCTTTTCAAAATAAAAAGAGAAACTTTCTTAATCAGACAACGATGTATTAATGAACACTCAAAGAAAGATTAACTTTAAACCTATTTAGAAAGTGGATTTATTAGTGTTAATTTTGAGTTAAATTTGAAAACATGATTTTTCAGGGTTTCGACAATCTTGATGTCGAAAAATATGTCATCGAAGAAACCCGATCGTCGAAATCGTGAAATCGCGAAATTGCGATGTATTAATTAAAATTTAAACGTTTTTAGTATGTTCATTAATCGAGATTAGACCTTCTCGGGATTTCGTTAATTAGAATTCCGGAAATCGGGATTTCAAGAAACCTGATGACATAAGACGTGCTCTCATGGAATCGCGAATCCCGAAATCGTGAAATTTCAATGGCACATTTCTTTTAATCATGATTAAGGCTAAACAGGATTAGTTAATTTAACGTAAATTGTGGATCGGGATTTTGTAAATCGGGAATTCGGGAAACACGATGACAAGATATATGATCTTATTGAACCGCAAATCCCGATATCGCGATGTGATTAACTTAATCTTTAAACCCTCTTAAAAGAGAATTAAGTAATTTGTGTTTTGATTAAGTCTTAAAGTATCGGGAGATCGGGGATGAGGGTTTCGCAATTCGATTTGCATCAAAAATTTGTTTACGGAAAACCCTGAATCCCGATTTCTTTAACATTTGAATGAAAAACTCGCGAATTTAAAATTATACTCCTTTTAAATAATTTTTCGAAGAGTGTTGGAAAATTTATATTTTTGTAAAATTTTATCCGTTCTTTATTCAAAAATAATAAATAAAAAGGTATCGAGAATTTAGAATTGACGAAATTCTTGTTTTAGGAAAATCGAAAACCTAAAGACTCAAAAAATAAAAATCTAGGCCTTAAGGATAAAATATTTTAAGATTTGTTTCAACACATCCAACCACTCATCCACAACACAAGAAGCAGATGAATAAAGAGATTAGCAAGAATGGAAGAAGATATTCCATCATCGATGTGAGTCAAGATGATTCACAAGAGGACGATTTTCAACCAAAAAAATCACCATTGAGTTGGCTTGGTAAGAAATGGTTAGATTTCTTGAGCAAGTAAGGATTGCATTTCTTTGTTGTAGATGCACATTTCAGCCTTATGTATCCATTTATGTTGAGAGTATGACAAGTTGCAGCAGTTTATCACAACTTGTATGATGCAAGTTGCATCTGAATGCAATTCATTTGAAGGCATTCTTGTTGTTGCACAACTTCGCCAGGAGGATGTAAAAGAGGGGTATGATGTTCACTTGTTATAGCCATCTATCTTTTTCATATTCAGCTCTTATGTACGCACATGTTTTTGGGTTCATATACTTATGTTTGTACTGGAAGGAGAGTTGAAGAGTCATGCACATGCATGTGTTTTTGTGTGTGCGTAAACAATGAACTTGGTGATAGTTCATCATGAATGACTCATGATTGTAACATGATTGTGTATCATGAATGTCCACTTGTCATTTTGGGAAGGTCGATATGTTTCAAATGAGTCTCGACTTGTGTCGATGTTGTCTTGATGACTATGTTGTGTCGATCATGTTTTTCAACTTATGTTTAGTCGATGGTGTTTGTTGGCTTGTAAGTTGATTTTGAGTACACCGAGATGTAGGAAAATGCCATGTGATTTGATGAAGTACAAGATGCAACCATTTTCTTGAAGAGACAAAATACTTTGTTGGCATCATTTTCAATCTTGTATAAATTTGTTTTCAAGATTGAGGGTATTTCTTGGTTTGTGACAAGATGTCACAGGAAAGTTTTTGCAGCCATTGGAGAGCGGATTGTTTTGATGCCAAAGAGTTCACAAGAGGGACTTGATTCTTAGTGGGAAGGATGGAAGTCTTTGAAGCACAAAGAGAACAATGGGTCAGCAGCAGCCATATAACAGTGGTTGAGGGACATAGCCAGTTGCAGTGCAAGGTATGTCAAGGTACCCAGGTGATTGTCAAAAAGACTTTTCAAGTAGAATTAGTTGATAGAACTTGGAAGAAGAAGAGTATTGAAGCTCAGACAGATAATCATAAGATTTTGTGGGTCCAAAATCCTTTCAGTGGGAAGGTGTGATCAGAATCTAGACCAGGGGTCAAAATTTAGCTCAAAAATCAAAGTTCTCAGAATTGCCTCAAAACAAACAGGTGTGTATCCCTCATCGTCATGAACCCAACACAACTCGTTTGGGTTCAAACGGACGTCGGATGAGTGAGATATCACGATATGTTTGATTTGTAAGTTTTAAACCTGCGAAGTAAAGCAATGCATATAGATTCTTAAGCAATACAGAAATTAATCAATGGCTCATACACAGAATACACAGAGATTTTTACCGGAAACCCTCAACCGGGAAAACATTTCTTATTTTCATTATATCGAATTTCACCATTCGCCATACAATATATACAATGTTTTTGGGTATTCCGTAGATACCAAAACCCTAATCCCTTAATCCGGGATTAATTTACAAATAAGCTAAAAATAGCAAAATCAGCTAAAAATAGCAAAAACCGCCCAAAAAAATAAAATTCGGGGCGTTGCCCTGAACGCTACGCGTAACCAGGGGGGGGCATACCTGCCCCCCCCCCCCCCCCCCCCCTGGGACCCCCCTAGGAAAGCGACCGATGCACATGGCAGAGCCCTAGGTGAAGGGATCGTCAGACGCAGTTGTCGTATCTAATGCACCCACACACACACACATGCAAATAATATAACACACACCCAACATTCTCCCACTTGTTGTTTTCTTTGCATCCAGGGGTCCAGGGGATTATATAGTCAACAATCCAGGGTAGCAATGCCCATTGTTACTCTACACCAAGAGAAATTTTCTGTTCTCACTGAATTTGTCAATGAATCTGCAACATTCTTCAAAGTGTCAACCTTTTCCAGCAACACCTTCTTTTCCTCAACCATGTCTCTCACAAAGTGATACTGAACATCAATATGCTTTGTCTTCGAATGATAAGTTGGGTTCTTTGCTAGGAATATTGCACTCCAACTGTCACAGTCTAATCTCACTGCTTGTTGTACCAACCCAATACCTGAACACAATCTTTGTAACCATACTGCTTCCTTGCTTGCATGAGTGGCTGCCATGTATTCAGCTTCTGTAGTTGAGAGTGCCACTACAGCCTGTCTT
>ML776746.1:833722-844396 GCA_009831015.1 Picea engelmannii | reverse complement strand
TTCATTATATCGAATTTCACCATTCGCCATACAATATATACAATGTTTTTAGGTATTCCGTAGATACCAAAACCCTAATCCCTTAATCCGGGATTAATTTACAAATCAACTAAAAATAGCAAAATCAGCTAAAAATAGCAAAATCAACTAAAAATAGAAAAATCAACTAAAAATAGCAAAAACCACCCAAAAAAAAAATATTCGGGGCATTGCCCCGAACGCTGTGCGTAACCAGGGGGGGCATACCTGCCCCCTTCTGGGACCCCCCTAGGAAAGCGCCCGACGCACACAGCAGAGCCCTAGGTGAAGGGATCGTCAGACGCAGTTGTCGTATCTGACGCACCCACACACACACACATGCAAAGAATATAACACACACCCAACATGATTCGCCAAACAGGAAATTTTTTTTTGCTAACTATACAGTCCATACAGTCCGTACGACACATGGCAGGGCCGTATGACATGTGGTAGGTGTTGGTTGGCAGTTGTGTGGATGAATTGGTGTCTGACATGTGGCATGTTTGCGGTGAATGGAATGGTGACACGTGGCCCAATCAATGGCCGCCACATGTCACTTGGATAGTGGTATAAAACTTATGTAGTCAACAGGACTTGACCCCACAACCTTCGGGCAAGGGGAAGAGCTTTCGGAAAGGCTGCCCAACCGATGCACCTACCATATGGTTCTTACAACTATATGTTTTCAAAAATATTTGAATTAGAATTGTGTTAAAGTTTGGGGCGTGGTCCGAGCTGGGGCTAAGCCCTGGCCCCCAATCATATATACATGCCATGTAACCTCCGACGCACACCTTCCGACCCATTACCATATGTTTTAAAAACTTTGACCCTTTTTGTATATGCGCGTGGTCACATGGTGACCCTTATGCTCACGGTCTTGTCGGTTAGGGGCTAGGTGCGCCCTAACCATCCTACAGTTTGCATGGTTATGCGGTTGTGTTCCAGTGCTAGGTTTTAGCACGATATTGAGTGTGTGTGCTAGGTTGGATGCACAGAGGTGCATTTTGGCGAACCAGAGACAACAAGCTTGAAGGAGGGAAATGGCAGGAGGCCTAACTTCTTCATTTTTTGGCCAATTGAGGTACCGAAAAAGCCTAGCTAGGGGTTTTTGGATGTTCTAAATCCATTGGAACTATTTTCAAAGGCATTTTAAAAATTATTTTATAGGTTTTTCACCATTGAAGTTTCAGAGAGCTCTAGGGAGCTTGAAGCCCTCATTGATTGAGGCCATGCTCAGATGAGCCCAAGTCTATTTTCTGTGACTGAATAGTCATTTTTGGCTAATTGTTATCCTATGAACACATTGGGATAGGATTTAGAGGTATTTGAGTACTTTTATAGGTGTTTTTTCCACAAGGAATATCAGGGAAGCTCAAGGCCACATGTAGAAGAGGTCATGCCCGGATGAGCCATGATCCGTTTTCAGAGTTCTATTAGTCATTTCTAGGTTTTTTATGTATTTTGAACCCAATGGTACAGTTAGAAAATCCATTGGAGTTGAGTATCATATTGTAAAAGAATCTTTGACAAACTAATCCCAGAGAGCCTAGTCCATTGATGGAGACTGAAGGAGATGTAGCCCAGTTGGGGGTGAACTCCTTTATCATCTTGTTATTTTTGTGAGTTTGATGGTTTATTTGATGCAAGTTATGTTTGTTGTGTATTTATTTAAAACACATATTTAACCATTTAAAAGAAAATTTCCTCACACAAGAACATTTAAAAGAAGATGCATAAACTTGGCACATAATTTATCTTGCATAACTAAGACATTGATTAAGGTCTTGAAAAGTTTTATTTTAATGAAATAGAGGGTGCTTGCATAGCATAAAAAGTCAGCCCCCTATTTTCAGATCAATGCATAACATACAATGGTAAGGAAATGCATACCATTTTCATGACCTTTTCATACCATGCCATACAATTCATAACATACCATACCATACCATTGCCAATGCATACCATACGATGGAAAGGAAATGCATGGTGTACTATGCATAACATGAATGGTAGACCATACCATACAAGGAAATACCAATACAAATAAAATACCAATACCATACCATACCATACCATACCATACCAATACCAGTACCAATACCAATACCAATAACATACCATAACATACCACACCATACCAATACCAATACCATACCATACCATACCATACCAATACCATACCAATACCAATACCAATCTGTAACACACCCACGACGGGGTATAAAATCTGTTTCTTTTCTTAAAGGACATATTGTCCATCCATGGTTTCTAATTTGGAAGGTCGGGGAACCAGTCTGACCTCCCGGTCAAGGATCTATGATTATGGAGCCAAACAAATCTCTGAGACCTTGATGGTCTATTTTTGTAATTAGACGCAGACCCTTTCTACTTCTTGGTGTAGGTCTAAAGGTACCCGCAACCCTCCCCTTCACGCCTGAGAAATCTTAGAGTCTGGGCACTAGCTCCGTTTCTAATAAGCCCCTTCCTTGATATGAACTTCGACAATCTCCTTATGTAACCACGTGATTGCGAGTGCGACCAAGGGTGGTTTGAAACCAAACTACTTTTCGCCCCTCAATTCACCTTGAGCCTCCATGTGTCCTTTCTCCAAAACCATGGTATGGATTGCGGCCCACCCTCAAATTTTTAAAGTTCGCACACCTTCGGTCCCTGCAATGCAACGAGACCATCGATCTCATGACCTTGAAGGTGCTTCTGAACTTGATAGCTCAGATCTATCCTTTTCGAATCTACAGATCAGATCTAACCTTTCTAAATCAATGGTTGTGATTTAATTCGTGATTTGGGTTTCAGAAGTTTCAACTCTCAACCTTTACCTTCTCCCGTAGTGACAGATCTCCTACGACGTGTCCTCTTTAATCAATGACATTTATCGCTTCACGATTCTAGACTTTGGGAGTCTCAAGTCTCAACTTTTAATTCCCCGTGAAGTATGCAAATTTTTTCCACGTGTCCACTTGAATAGGATGATCGAGGCTTACTTCAGGTCTTTACCCAAAATCTAAAGATTCATGCCACATCCCCCTTAATTTGGTGGCTATGAATTACTTTGGGACTTTACCCGAATTCCATATATTTAAGCCACGTCTCCTCTAGATCAGACAGTCTAGATTCACTTCGGGTCTTTGGAGTTCAACAATCTCAATTCTCAACTGAAACCCCAGTGCAATTCACCCGAAGACACCAATCTATTGACACGTACCCCTCCTGGCAATCAAAGACTAGGATCTACTTCGAGTCTTTAGATCTTTTCAACCAAGACTGAATCAATGGCCTTCATCCCACCTCTCGATAAACAGTTGAAATTCCACTTCGGGACTCCAGTGCTCTCACCCTCTACTTTTCTCCGAAGTATTTTGTACCTGGAGTGCTAGATTTGGGGCCACACTTCCACCTTAAATCGACGGATTTCATCCATTTCGAGACTTCAGCCTTCGAACATCTCAAACTTCAAATCCTCCTTGCTTTGTTTCCTTTCGAACATTCTATCACTAGTTCATGATATGATGACATGTGTCCTCCTTCAGATCGATGGCTCCCAACTTCTTTGATTGTTCGGGCTTCGGTGATTTCAAACTCTTATCCATCGCGTTCTCCAAAAGTGTTTTCACCCGGAGTTCGCGATCAGTCTCCATGTGCCCTCTAGATATGACGATCTAGATTCTCTTCGGGTCTTCGGGTTGCTTTCACCTGAGGACAACAAATCTCTACGAAGTGTTCCTTTCTATCTGACAACTGAGATTCACTTTGGCTCTCCAGCTCTCTGGGCTTCAGGAGTTTCAACTCGCGACTGAAACTCTCAAAGTGATTTCTCTGGAGTTATTGATCTGCTGACATGTGTCTCCTGGTGATCAATGGTTAGGATCTACTTCGGCTCTTCAGAGATTCCTCTCTCTCCTTGACCACAAGATCTCTCTCAGGAGTTCTATATCTTGCGCCACTTGTCCCTCTTGGCGATCAATAGTCCCAATTCACTTCGGGACTTCAGGACCTTTGCCAGTCAACCCTTCCGTGAACACAAACATTAAAACTCATGCACACTACCTTATATCGGATGACTAACATCCATTTGTGCTCAAATATGACGGTTAGGATCTGTTCCTTCCTAGCGCTTCTCCTCTGCTTCCCTGGACGCTGATCTAATGGTCCAGGATTCTCCGCGCAACCGATCTGACGACTATTGTCGCTCCTCCTCCTGAGCTTTTGACTTCTTCTAACTTGGAATAGTTTGGTATATTTTCAAAGGCCTTAGCCTTTGTTCCTCCTGCGAGTTCAGTTATCTTGGGTCTCATATTTGTTCTTGAAAATGTTATCCCTTCTGAGCTTTTCAATTCTCTCAGATCGAAGGTACCAAGGGACTCTGTTACCAAGGATTTCCAAAAGGGCTCATGACCACCAATCTCACAACTATTCAGGGTCTAGCGGTCATTATCTGACCGATACCGAGGTGTCCGTCGATCGATGGTTCACAACAATTGTAGGGTCCCAACATGCGTGCTCTTTATTAGAGAGATTAACCTCCGCAATCTAGAAGTACTCGCCCAACCTGGTCAAATCGGAGTTGTTGATATTCCAGCCCGATGAGATCAACAACAATGGTGAATTGTAGGCCGCAAACTACCGTGTCCACTACTTTCACCTTTGCACTCCGCAATGATTCCCCACCCTCGATCTCCATTCATAGATCGACGATTCACAGTGATTGCGGGGTCCCACCTCCACAATCTGAGAAGTTCTCACTCAACTCTATTCTAATCCTATTCATTGATCTTCCATCTCCAATGAGATCAATGAAGTGGGTTGATTGCAGGCCATGAACTAGCAGGTCCGCTAAATTCACCTTCGCACTCTTCTATGATTCCTAACCGTCGATTAAATCGAGTGGTTGGTGTTTTATTTGGTAACTCCAGTGAGTATTTGAGTCAATATGATGACCGGTATGGCCTCTCCTCTCATTAAATGGCTCGCATCCATCTGCACTATCATATTCTTAAGTCATGGGTAGTTCTGGTAACTTGACTATTGTCTACCTCCTATATCTAATGGTTGAGATGGTTCTCGAAAATCCTCAGATCTAAGGATCAAATTTATCTTCAGGAATTCAAGACTTCAGGGATTTTACCTCCCTTACGACAAACTCGCTCAATTCGTCGAACTCGCGAAGTCTGAATGACTCCAGGATTAAATCCCACGCTCTTTCTCATACCCAACGATCACAACAGTCTGTATCTTCTTGCGAACATATTTCATCCGTTCATATTCCAAACAAGGGACCTTCCCTTTCGATACTTCAACCTCACTGTTCTTCCCGAGCTTTGTTAGCTCTGAAAGGCTTACGAGTTTTGTGCTCTTTCTCTTGAACTTAACGCTTGGAATAAATCTTTTGCGCGCCCCTTATGGTGATTCTTCAACTCTAGAAATTAAGTGGTTCTCGGTCTCTGCTTGCCTCACAGAGAGCCTATGCATACGTGCACTATCTCTCCTGATCTTTCATAGAATCCCTCCTCCAAGGGACTCATAATGAATAGGAGTGTCGACATGCGTACGTGAAATTGTGCCCAAGGTCGACAAACTCACAGTTCGTGGGTCTAGCGTAAGCCATCACAGGGCGCAAGCATTTACGAATACAAAACATGTCCAATCCATACCTGCTTATATACATAATTTAAACAAGAATAAAGAGATACAGTATAACCATTAAGAAAATATACACATCCCTGGGCTCTTCATAGTATATCCCTTTTCATTACATAATTACATCTTAATTTCATAGGGTATGAGAATACTTATCTATTACAAGTTGCATCCAACCAACTGATTGTGGGTGTGCGCCTTTCCACCCAACCATAGGCTCAGAGGCATTCATTCTGATCACTCTGGACACCCCCATGCCAAGCCATGATATCACTATGGAATTTACGCCATCTCTCAGAGAAGCTCTCTCTGTCACAGCGACCCTGCGAGGTTTATCAGATACTTCCTCAACATCAAGCTCGCATTCGGGTCCTTCAGGCCATGTTATTGGCACTTCCTTTGGGTTCACACATCTCCCTTATGATATTGTTCTCTCGTCCCCGTGTCTCCTCCCTTGCTGTGTCTATGTATGTATCTTACCTTCCCTCCTTTGGAAGGTTTCCAACCTGTCTTGTTCCTTCTGTCAGAAGGAAGCTTGGGTCTACAGGTCTCCGTGGTACTTCGAGCTGACATCATGTAGTTAGACCATGCTTCCATTCATGGGGGTGGTTGAAAATTCAACCACTGGTCCTTTATTCATTAACTGATTTCTTTCCTCTAGAGATATCATGGCTCTTACTTCAAGGCTTCACCCCCCAACAGTTAGTTATGGGCAGTTTAACAATAATACATTTAGATTGTCCACATGCCTTAGCATGGTAATCCTATTTTATGATTAATTACAAGCTGGGGGAAACAGGGGTGTTACAATTCCCTCCCCCTTAAATGAATACCATCCTTGGTGTTCTTTCTCAAAAACACCTGTCATGCCTTTCTCATTCAGCTATTTCATAAATCTTGATCCTTCTTCCTCGGTCAGGTCCTTTTTTAGACCTTAAATATTGGTCACCTACTTTCAATAATTCTTGGACAAGAAGCACGTTAATCATAGTCTTATGAGAAAACATTGCATAAAATTTCTAGGAAAATTTCATAATCTTAGCACAATAATTATCTGCGTAGTTTATGGATTTGTATCCACATGGTTGTTTTGTTATCCAAGCTCATTGTTTTTCCTTGACATACCCATTGGGTGCGTGATCCCCATCAATGGTTTACAAGAACTATCAAGGTTCCATCTTCCTTGTAGTCACTCACCCTCCAGGCCTAGGCTCAGGCATACCCTTCTCTGCTATACAGTCCCTCGGGTGATCCATCTTGCCTTGCCAAGGTTTTCTCGCACAGGAATAACTACCCATCGTGTGCATGATCCAAATCAATAGTTTACAAGAATTATTAAGGTATCCTCTTCCTTGTAGTCACTCACCCTCCAGGCCTAGGTTTAGGAACCCACTTCTCTGCTATACAGTCCCTCAGGTGATCCATCTTGCCTTGCCAAGGTTTTGTCTCAAAGGAAGAATTCAAGAGACTCTATCGAGTCTTACAGTCGAGGCATCCCTCATAATTTATTTATTGAGGCGTCCCTTCATCTTATGTTACATCAACACAACATATTCTAGGCGATCATGATTTACCACGGGGTTCTCATGGCTCAGCCGTAGCCATTTTTCATGATTTTACATCTTGACAACCTTTTGGCTCAACTAAATTTAGGGACAAAGGTTAATATCCTTCTCCTGGCACATAAATAGTTAGGGATGAAGGTTACTCTCCTTCTCCCGACTCAATCATAGATAGGGACGAAGGTTACTCTCCTTCTCCCAAGTCAGTCTCTATTTCATGCGATCGGATTATACTCTTTCTCACAGTTCTCCCTTGAACCCGAGATCTCAGTTTATCATCTCTGCACTCTTCGCAGATATTTCCCTTTCACATGTATCACATGTATACAAAAATTCATGAGACATCATACATTTTTAAATTCAAAAATTTTCTTGTAAATCTGCCATCTGCATATTTCCAAATTCCACATTATGTTCTCATATTTGTTTCGCACATGAACCAGATTCATAATTATGGGACTTTCCTTCCCATAGCTATTTGTGTCAACAGGCAATTGGTCTTCCTTTTGGGCTTATAATGCTACCATATCCAAGGATCCTTTGCTTCATGTACTTTCAACTTCAATCAACCAAACAAATTGTTATTCTGCGCTTCTTGGATCGAGCGGTGAGGTCATCTAAGTAAGCGAGGATGATTTCAGTCAGATCATGAAAGATGTATGTCATCGCGCACTGGAAAGTTGCGCCGGCGTTTTTGAGGCCGAAGGGCATGACACGGTATGCAAATCTACCCCAGGGGGTAATGAATGCGGTTTTGTATTGATCGGCAGGGTGAATCTGAATCTGGTTATAGCCAGAGAATCCATCCATGAAAGAAAGAGCCTCGTGGCCGGCGCAGTCATCGATAATTTGATCGATGAAAGGCGTTGGAAAGTTGTCTTTGGGACATGCGTTATTAAGATCGCGAAAGTCAGTGCAAACGCGAATGGTGCCCTGTTTTTTGTCGACGGGTACAGGGTTGGAAACCCACGAAGTGTAAGCGATGGGATAAATGAACCCGGCCGTGCGCAATTTGTCGATTTCGGCTTTGATAGCCGCGGCTTTGGCTAGGTGTAGCGGTCGCTGTTTTTGGCGAACGAGTGTGATGTCCGGCCAAGTGTCGATGCGATGTTCGACAATAGATGGGTCTAAGCCAGGCATCTCGGTATATGACCAAGCAAAGATATCCCTAAATTCCTGGAAGAGGGATTTGTATGCGGTGACTTCTTGAGGGGTGCATGCAGCCCCAATGATGATTTCTTCGACGATTCTCGGTTTAATGGAAATGTCGATTTTGATGGTGGGGGAAATATTAGCCAAGTTACCTTTCTCGAAAGCGTCAGGGGCGGGAATTGGATTGTTGAACCAATCGATTGGTCCAGGGGGGATGAAATATTTGGTTTCGACCGCGTAAATTGGGTTGAGGGTCGGAGGCATGAGGGCTTCTTGTGGAAGGAAGAGTGCACGATGATGTAGTGCATCCCAGGGAGAGTCCGGGCGTTGTAGCTCTTCCAGGATTTCTTCGTCGCATTGGAAACGACGAGAATATAATGGATCATGAGGAGTGATCTCCGTGACAGTGTGGTTGCCCCCTGCTGTGAAAACAGAGGAGGAAATAGTAGGAGACGGTGAGGGTTCACTCGTCATAAACCATATATTGAGATACTGAGGGGTACCCGTGGTGGTGGGATGGCGAGTCTCCGTAGAGGAATGAGCCGGAGAGTTAGGTGGGTTACGGGGTAAATCCGTGGATACGTCGTCTAAGAACCATGGAGGTGTTGGTAGGGTCTCGGGTTCGGGGGAAATGACGTGAAGATCTGCCAGCGATGAAGTAAGATCAATTACCTCTGCTGCGGGTTGGTGCCGCAGGGCCAACTGACGACGCCGATATTCGATGATCATTGGGCACTGGTATGTAAAATGAGCCAGTGAATCGCAAAGAGAGAAAGGGCATCTCATGCATTCATTGACGGAAGTAGTGACATAGCGAATGTCAGTGATAGGTGTTGTGGACGATGTAGCAGGGCGTGGCTTGTTTTAAAAGTCGCGGCTTACGATGGCTAATGCCTGCCGGAAACAAGGCAGTGATGGACAAGGATGGGTGTAATGGCCATACTCAGAACAGATGGCACACGCGAATTTGGTCTTCAACCCTTTACTACTGGAAGGTTGAGTGGTAACAGTAGTAATGGGTGGTGTGGGGGTAGGGTTGGGGGGAATCAAATTCCGTAATTCCGGTAGTGATGGGTAGTTGTTGGTTTGGTGGCCCTCTTTGTCACACAACGCGCATGGTGGTGAGGTGTGCGGATGATGTGGAGCTGTGGGCTCCTTTGTCTTTCTCTTGCCCCCAACGGTAGCAGGGGGGTAGGGAGTATGGGGGTGTTGAGGGTAGTGGGGGTGAGGAGATGAATCGTCATGGGCTGTCCTGCCTGTGGGCGAGGGACCATCTCAGGTAGATGTAAGTACCACACTGGGATTTCTATCACCATATTGGGAAGTGTGAGCGTTGCGGCTACCTGGAAAGCTTCGACACCGGGGGGTGGGTAAAAGAAGGGAATTTGAGTGAGGGGTCGGGGAATTGTCTCCCAAAGGGGACTATGCTCTTGAGGAGGTGTGGATTCGTGGACTATGGGGGGCAACGAGTTTGTAGGAGGCTCCTGTGGGAGTGGTGCTACGACTGGTGAGACGTCACGGATGACTGAAGCCTTCTGAGGAGTATGAGTATCCTCCTGGAGAGTTTCTTTAGAGGAAACGACGCATACCTGGCTAGGGGGAAGGAGTGGTGGTGCTCCATGGTACGTCCCTAACAAGGATGGATCTTTGAAAATCCCAGGACCCATCTCGACGAGTGGATATACGTCTTGGTTTATATGAATGAGAGGGAGAATGTTATCAAGATTGGCAGATGGGTTAGGATCATAGTGTGAGACTTGGTCGATGGTCACAATCTTTCCGTTGTGAGGGAACATGATTGTCCTAAAGATTGATGATGCCACTGCCTTCATAGCATACATGTAGGTATGGCCTAACAAGATATTGTAATCTATCTGAGCGTCCATAACTTCAATGTCAATGAGAATGGTTTTACCCCCGAGTTCAACGGGGACATTTTGGAAGACTCCTTCAGGGGATGAAGGTCTTCCGTCATAGGCTCGTAATGTGATAGCCATAGGTAAGAGGTCCGGGGAACCAAGTTTTTTCCATACGGTTTTGTACATGATACAGGTAGATGCCCCTTCATCGATGATACACCGATGAACGGTGATGTTTCGTATTTTGACGGGGATTTGAATAGCGACTGCGGCAGGATAACGCGGTTCGCAGTTATCAAGGTCGAAAGTGATAAGTCGAGTATCTGCAGGGTCGACTGCCCCCATTGCGGAAAGTAGTGATTTCCATTGTGTTGGGAAAGTTTGGAGGACTTCCAAAACTGACATGGCAGCCGGGGATTGTG
>ML776746.1:795906-828679 GCA_009831015.1 Picea engelmannii | reverse complement strand
GGAAGGCTCTTGAGGCCCTCAACTGATTGCTCTCCTTACAAAGAAAAGATGAAATGTGGGTGAAAGAACTCCAAGATTATTCACTCAAGTGAGGGGTGAATAGCTTATGAAATGCAACTTACAATGTGTGTTGCCAAAGAAGGATTCTCTAGCAATATCAGCAGCATAACAGTATGAAGAATTCCTTGAGAAAATGGTGGTCATTCATGGCTATTTATAGCCAAGCATTGGGTTATTATGTGGCCTCTTTTGAATGTGAAAAGGGGATCTTTAGGGCACCCTTAGGTCTTTGACCAGCCCCCCCACGCGGATTGAGCTCGGATTTGATGTCCAATCGACTTGGGAGATGATCCAATAGTGGTTGGGAGGCCGACCAGTTTCATAAATGCGCCGTTTATCAGGCGCACGGGTTTTTTGCCCAACATTCATGCATCGGGCGCGCAGGTGCGCCTTGTACGTTGTTGTTACGTGCGCGTGCGTGCGAAACCATGTTCTGTAAAGCGCTTTTGAATTTTTGATCATTTGTATAGTTTTTAGAGCCTTTGTTGTGCTGTGGAATTAACCCTGTGCCATGAATGACTCCAGTTCTGTGTTGACGATGTGGAGTTCTGGTCACCCTGTGCGGACGAAATTTCAGTGATAACAGGGACTTTACCCGAAGTCCATAGATTTACACCACGTCTCTTCTGGATCAGATGGTCCAGATTCACTTCGGATCTTCATAGTTCGACAATCTCAATTCTCAACGGAAACCCCAGAGTGATTCACCTAGAGACACCGATCTATTACCCCTCCCAGCAATCAACAACCATGATCTACTTCAGGTCTTTAGTGCTTTTCAACAAATACCAGATCAATGGACTTAAGCCCCCTTCTCGATCAACAGTTCAGATTCCACTTCGGGACTCTGACGTTGTCACCCTCTATTTTCCTCCAGAGAATTTCATACACGGAATGCTAGATCTGGTGCCACGCGTCCACCTTAAATCGACAGATTTCGTCCACTTCGGGAATTCAACCTTCGGACATCTCAAACTTCAAATCCTCCTTGCTTCATTTCCTTTGGAACATTATATCCAGAGTTCACAATCTGATGACATGTGTCCTCCTTCAGATCGATGTCTCCCAGCTGCTTCGACTGTTCGGGCTTCGACGATTTCAAACTCTTATCCATCGCATTCTCACAGAGTTCATGATCGATCACCACATGCCCTTTGGATATGACAGTCCAGATTCTCTTCGGGCCTTTGGGTTTCTTTCACTTGAGGACAATGGATCTCTAACACGTGCCCCTTTCAATCTGACAGTTGAGATTCACTTTGAGAGTTTCAACTCTTGACTGAAACTCTCGAAATGATTTCTCTGGAGTTACTAATCTACTGACGCGTGTCTCCTGGTGATCAATGGTCAGGATGTACATCAGTTCTTCGGTGAATCTACTCTCTCCTTGACCAAAATCTCTCACTCAGGAGTTGTCTATAGTGCACCACTTCTCCCTCTTGGCAATGAACGGTCCCAATTCACTTCAGGACTTTGATACCTTGGCCAGTCAACCCTCTCGTGCACACAAATGTTAAAAATAATGATCTTTACCTTAGATTGTATGAATAACGTCCCTTTGCACTCAAATCCGATGGTTAGGATCTGTTTCTTCCCAGCGCTTATCCTCTGCTTCCATGGACGCTAATATAATGGTCCAGGCTTCTCCCTGCAACCGATCTGACAGTTTTTATCATTCCTCCTCCTGAGCTTTTGACTTCTTCCAACTTGGAATATTTTGGTAGATGTTCAAAGGCCTCAGCCTTCATTCCTCCTACGAGTTCGACTATCTTGGGTCCCGTCTTCTCTCTTGAAAACATTATCTCTTATGAGATTTTTTATTCTCTCAGACCAACGATACCGAGGGACTCCATTACTCCACGGATTTCCAAAATGGATCACAACCACCCATCTCACAACTATTCAGGGTCTGGCGGTCATGATCCGACCGATACTAAGGTGTTCACCAATCAACGGTTCATAGCAATTGTGGGTTCCCAACGTGCATGCTCTTTATCAGAGAGCTTAACCTCCACAATCTAGAAGTACTCACCCAACTTGGTCGAATTGGAGTCGTTGATCTTCCATCCCGATGAGATCAACGACAATGGTGAATTGTAGGCCACGAACTAGTGTGTCCGCTACTTTCGCCTTCGCGCTCCGCAATGATTCCCCACCCTCGATATCCATTCATAGATTGATGGTTCACAGTGATTGTGGGGTCCTACCTTCGCAATCTGAGAAGTTCTCACTCGACTCTAGTCTAATCCTAGTAGTTGATATTCCATCCCCAATGAGATCAATGATGTGGGTTGATTGTGGGCCGTGAACTATCAGGTCCGCTAAATTCACCTTCGCCCTCCGCAATTATTCCCAACTGTCGATTAAATCGAGCGACTGGTGTTTGATTCGGTAACTCCAGTGAGTATTTGAGTCAATATGACAATCGGGATGGCCTGTCCTCCCATTAAACAGCTCGCATCCATATCCGCTATCAAATTCTTAATTCATGGGTAGTTCTGGTAAGTTGACTATTATCTACCTCCTAGATCTGACAGTCGGGACGGTTCCCGGGCATCCTTGGATCTAAGGCTCATAGTTAAATTTGAGACTTTCGGGATTTTACCTCCCTTACGATGAACTCGCTTAGTTCACTGAACTCGCAAAGTCTGAATGAATCGAGGGTTAACTCCCACACTCTTTCCCGTACCCAATGGTCACAACAGACTGTAGGTTCTTCCGAACAGATTTCTTTTGTTCGTCTTCCAAACAAGGGACCTTGCCTTTCAATACTTCAAACTCATTTTTCTTCCTCAGATTTGTTAGCTCTGAAAGGCTTAAGATATTTGCACTCTTTCTCTTGAACTTAACACTTGGAAGAATCCTTCTGCACACCCCTTACGCTAATTCTTCAACTCTAGAACTTAAGTGGTTCTCGGTCTCTGCCTACCTCGCAGAGAGCCTGTGCATACAGACACTATCTCTTCTAAGATTTAACATACTTCCTTCTCCAAGGGACTCAGAATGACTAGGAGTGTCGACATGCATACGTGAAATTGTGCCCAAGGTCAACAAACTCACAATTCATGGATCTAGCTTAAGCCACCATAGGGTGAAAGCATTTACAAATACAAAACATGTCCAATCCATACTTGCTTAAATAGACAATTTAAACGAGAATAAAGAGATACAATATAACCATTAAGCAAACATACACATCCCTGGGTCCTTCACAGTATATCCATTTTCATTACATAATTACAGCTTAATTTCACAGGGTATGGGAATACTTATCTATTACAAGTTGCATCCAACCAATTGACTGTGGGTGTGTGCCTTGCCTTTCCACCCAACCATAGGATTAGAGGCATTCATTCTTAGCACTCTAGCCACCCTTGTCCCAATACATGATATCACTAGGGAATTTATGCCATCTCTCAGAGAAACTCTCTCTGTCACAGTGACACTTCGAAGTTTATCAGATGCTTCCTCGGCATCAAGCTCGCGTTCGGGTCATTTAGGCTGTGTTCTCGGCACTTCCTTTGGGTTCACACATCTCCCTTACGAGATTGTTCTCTTGTCCCTGTGTCTCCTCTCTTGCTGTGTCTCTGTATGTATCTTACCTTCCTTCCTCTATAAGGTTTTTGACCTGTCCTATTCCTTTTGTTAGAAAGAAGCTCAGGTCTACAGGTCTTTGTGGTACTTTCAGCTAACATCCTGCAGTTAGCCCATGCTTCCATTCATGGGGGTGGTTGACAATTCAACCACTGGTACTTTCTTCATTAACTGATTTCTTTCCTCTAGAGATATCATGGCTCGTACTTCAAGGCTTCACCCCCCAACAATCAGTTATGGGCAGTTTAACAATAATACATTTACATTGTCCACATGCCTTAGCATGGTAATCCTATTTTATAATTAATTACAAGCTGGGGGAAACAGGGGTGTTACACAATCCCATACCATACCAATACCAATACTAATGCCAATACCATACCAATACCATACCATTTCATACCAATACCAATACCAATACCATACTAATACCAATGTCATTGCATACCAATACCAATACCATTGCATAGGAATATCATACCAATACCAATTCCATACCATACCATACCAATACCAATACCAATATCATTGCATTTCCAATACAAATACCAATATCATTGCATTACGAATACCAATATCAATACCAATATGCATTGCCAATACCAATACCAATACCATTGCATACCAATACCAATACCAATACCATACCATACCAATACCATACTGATACTAATACCATACCATTGCATACCAATAACAATACCAATTGTTGGCCCTTGACCAGGTTTTGTTGATATATGGTCAATTTTGACCTATTTTCGGACTTCGAAAGCCTATCGAAGGAGGAGCGCAAGATGAAGCAGAGATCACGGGATCTCGACACCTTTTTGGGTCCTTTTTGGGATGTAGAAATATGTAACGGGAATGGTATGTCAGCCCATGGTTTTACCCATGTTTAGGCCTATTTTGTATGTAGATGTATAGGCAATGTAAAAGAAGGAAGAGAAAGAAGGCATCTATGTGATGTTAGTATGCAATTAGGCTAAGTGCCAAGAGTTGGATTTGTCTAATCAGGAATTGTAAGGCTTTGTGCATATTGTGTGAGACTTGCAGAGTTAAGTGAAAGTCATTGTAGCAAGATTGTGGAAGGCTTAGTGCATGAATGCAAGGAAGAAGGATCTAGCGAGCTGCGCAGATCTTCTGTCCTGTGCAGAGTAAGGTTTTTGAGGCTCTGTGCTTGTAATCGATTGATTGAAGACAATAAAGAAGAAGAGTTGGTGGACGTAGCCCCAGGGTGGGGGTGAACCACGTAAACATTGTGTTGTTATGTTTTGTGCTTGTCTTAATGTGTTTATGACTCTCTTGCTAAGTGCTTTGATAGAGATAGATAAATTTGTTTATGCTTTGTGCTAATGATGTGTAAGAATGCTAGATCTGGACATCAATCCCTTTGAACCATTGGTCGCGAAGTTTAGTACATTGTGGTACTCAGGTGAATTGAATAAGCAATGGCGGTCAAATGCCATGTTCCATACATACTACAACCAGTTGAAGCTATCCATATATTCCGAGCTACGCATAACTCCAAATACTTTACACAAGTTCATGCCTTTGATGAAGTTCAGTGCAGACTGCCATTTCATTTATATCACAATGTGCACTAACGAGCACAAGAAACAACTTTAGTCCTATTATAAGCTAACGGAGGAGGACTTGGAGGATATCACCAAGGACTGGTCACTAGACCTACTCATTCCAACAGACCCTGCAGAGATATCCGACATTGACAGCCTAGAAACCGCGCAGGATACACCCAGGCCGAGCCAAACAAAGATGTTGAAAAGTCAACAAGAAACATGTGTCTAATTTACTTTTCCCTTAAATAAATCAGACAATAAATATTAATCTATTATTTCATTCATAACCGAGTGAGTTGGATTTGTAATAGAACTATAAGTGTAGTTAAGTGAGTTAAGATCAGTTGTACTAGTTGTAACTAAACATGAACTAGTGAGAGTTCAGTTAATCAGTGAACTCACATGCAACTGAAGATTCACCACAATTAACTACATGCATGTCAGATCCAGTGGAGACCCAGTTGAGATAACATGTGAAAGGGAGAGTTTGGCTATCAATTGTGATTTGATCACACATGCAGTGGATATGCTTATGAGCATGTGCAAACTAGGCAATTCGTAACAATTGTGAGAATTCAAATTGCAGAGATTGTGCAGAGGAGGCAAGATGTCTGGACACAGGAATTGGCACATGTATTTGTTGATTTGTGTATGATAGTGTGAAATTATTGTATTGTACTAAGAGCTCTTGGATTAGAGTTTTGTATGATATTGTTTCATGATTCATGATATACATAATATATGATAGTAGGGTTTTTAGCTTTATGCTTTCCCGCTAAAACTTCTGTGTTATGTGTTATTGATATTTCACTTTGTGATTGTGTTTGTGATCGTGATTTAATTTTTTGCAAGAATAATAGTAGAAGCGATTATGTATTTAACAATGGCATAATTTTTAGATCGGGAGAATCGCAGGAAATACTTAATTTGTATTGAGATTTCTACATGTTATCAGAGCCACAGAGGCCACGGAGCTACAGAAGTGAGGTACGAACATAATTTCATTCTCGCAAGTCCCGTCTCTAGCAGGGTGCGAACTTTAATGTTCAATTCTCAAAGAAGAAATTCTCACACCCTAGACAAAGGCAGGGTGTGAACTTCAAGGTGATTCTCATAGGCTCCATAAGGGAGAAGTGCGAACTCCCCTCACCCTACAGTGAAGCAGGGTGTGAACTTCCCAGGCAAGTTCGCAGGCTACACACAGGCAAGGTGCGAACTTCCCTTAGGCTACTCTCAGGTGGGGTGTGAACCTCCCAGGGAAGAGGGATTGCAGCAGTTGAGTTTTGGTGGTTGGATAACATTCGAATTTGCAAGATTTTCTTGGTGCGACAGTTGATTCAAGTTCGAAATGTCTTTCAATGGCTTGAGGTTGGAGTATGCACTCGAGGGAAGATCGAAATACATTGCTTGGAAGGACAGAATGGAAGCAGTGCTCGAAGACAATGGCTTGAAGGGTTACATTGACAATGATGTTCCTAAGCCAAATGTGACAGATACTGCAAATCTTGATCCATGGAAAAATAAAGTGGCAAAGGCGAGGAGGATTCTGTTGGAGGGAGTACGAGACCACATTGTCTCAAGTCTCCATGGGAAAACCACACCACATGCAATGTGGAAGGTTTTGACGGATCTGTTCCAAAACAGTAGTGACAATAGGAAATTTTCACTCAAAGATAAACTTGGGAAGATCAAGATGGAAAAGGGCGACACCATTGCAAAGTATCTCACGAAGTTTGTCCAATGTCAGGATGAGATTGGAAGTGTGGGAATAACAGTCACTGCTGATGATTTGGTGAGTTTGGCGCTCCTAGGGCTTCCTAAGAGTTGGCACAGTTATCAAGACTCTGTCAATGGAAGGGAAAAATTTCCAGATTGGGAATGACTATGGTCGGATCTAGTGCAAGAGGAGTTCAGGCGAAACACCAGAGATGGATCTTCATCAAAGCATGATGATGAAGAGAATTTTGCTTTGACTGCCAAGGCAAGGAAAGGGAAAGGGAAAAAATTCCATCCAAAATCCGAGTCTAAGGTCAAGAAGATGGATTTGTCCAAAGTGAAGTGTTTTCACTGTCACGAACATGCGCATATCGCTACTAACTGTCCACAGAAGAAGAAGAACAAGACGGTTGTTGGATCTGCAACTGGTGAGGCTCTTGTCTCGCAATTTGAACTTGACTTCGCTTTGATCACATGCATGGCTTCAACTGCATCAGGATTGGTGTTGTATTTGGATAGTGGCGTTTCATTCCACATGACCGGAGATAAAGAGTCTTTCATTGACTTGGAGGAGAAAGATCTCAAAATGCATATAGAGATGGAGACGATGGACGATACAGTGCAACTGGTATTGGTACCATTACCTTTCAGAGGGATTTAGGTAAACCATTTCAGTTAAAAAATGTTATGCATGTTCCAGGTCTAAAGAAAAACTTGGTCTCAGTCGCAATGTTGGAGGACAGAGGCTATGATGTTGTTTTTAGTAATGGAAAAGCCTACCTATGACATAAAGCAACAGGTCAGGTCAAGAAGATAGGGATTCGAGTTAAGAATCTCTACATGCTAGAGGTAGATGGATGCAGAAAAAGTGGTGAGCCGGGATGAAGGTGAATTATGGCACAAGAGATTGGGCCATCTTCATCATGGAGCCTTGAATATCAAGCAATAGATATCTACTGGACTTCCAAGGGGAACACTTGCTCAGTTAGATCAGTGCAAGGGGTGCACCCTAGGGAAGTATGTAAAGTCCACCTTTCATGAAAAGGAGAACTGTGCTTTGGTGATCCTGTAGAGAATTCACATGGATGTGTGTGCACCATTCTCGGTTTCTTCAACAACAAAACATAGGTATTATGTTATTTTTGTTGATGACTTTTCTCATAAATGTTGGATATTCGTCTTGCAGAAGAAGGATCAAACATTCTCAAAGTTCTGTGAGTTTAAAGCATTGGTGGATAAAGAGTCAGGGAAGCAAGTGAAGGCTCTAAGGAGCGATAATGGTGGAGAATACATTTCTAATGAATTCAAAGACTTCTGCAGCAGAGAAGGAATTTGAAGAGAACTCATAGCGCCTCATAACCCACATCAAAATGAGGTCGCAGAGAGAAAGAATAGAATGATCGTGGGTGTAGCACGAGCGATTTTGCATGATCAGGGCCTACTAATGCATTTGTGGGAAGAAGCATGCAATATTGCGGTTTATGTGTAGAACCGTTGTCCTCATAGAGTACTTGGCATGAGTACAGCTGAAGAATCTTTTACTAGTAATAAACCTGATGTTTCTCATTTTAAAATTTTGGCTCATCTGTTTATGTGCATGTGACCAAGGATGCCAGGAAGAAGCTGGAACCGACTGCTAAAGTTGGGATATTTGTGGGGTACACAGAAACACCCCATAATTATCGTGTGTATTTTCCAAACAGTAAGATGATTGTTATGCGATGGGATATAAAATTCGATGAGGGGAAAGCCATGTGGTTGTCGCTTGAGAGGGAGCTAGACTTGCATGCAGAAGAGGAACTGCTGGTTCCCAAGGATGAGTCTCAAGATGTGGATCAGCCACATGAAGAGGTTCATGGAGTGGAGGAAACCACTCAAGTAGAGCCATCCATCAGAAATGGAAGAAAGTGCACCACGGAAGCTGACAGATTGAGACTAGATGTTGCACAGAATGCAGGAGCCCCTACTTCACAGCACAAATAAAGACACTCTCCTGATCGATTTGTTGGATACATGGCTCTCATGAGAAAATGTATTGTGACTAAACCATATTCCTTTCAGGAAGCAGTGCAGGACCAAACTTGGGTTGATGCTATGGTAGAGGAGTATGACTCCATTTTCAAAAACAATTCATGGGATATTGTCCCAAGACCGATTGATAAATCAGTGGTAGGTTCGAGATGGATCTATAAGGTAAAGAAAGTTGTTGATGGGAGTGTGGAGAAATACAAGGCTAGGTTTGTGGCTTGGGGATTCTCACAGATCGAAGGGATAGATTATGATGAGACCTTTGCACCTGTCACAAGGTACTCTTCCATAAGATCCATCCTTGCACTCTCAGTGCAGATGGGTTGGTGCATTCATCGGATGGATGTAAAAAATGTGTTCCTCAATGGGATCATTGAGGAAGAGGTGTACATTGAGCAGCCAGAAGGTTTTGAGACCTTTGACATAGAGTGGCATGTGTGCAGACTCAAGAGAGCACTGTATGGACTGAAGCAAGCACCCCGTGCTTGGTACACTTGGATAGACAACTATTTTACCGGATTGGGCTTCACCAAAAGTGAAGCGAATGCAAACCTATACCAAATTATGGTGGAGGGTAAGATTTTAATCATTGTTATTTATGTGGATGATTTAAGACTGACTGGTGATGAGAATCTGATACACTCATGCAAGGTGGACCTTGCAAAGGAGTTCGAGATGAAGGATTTGGGCCTTCTTCATTATTTCCTTGGATTGGAAATGTGGTAGCGAGATGGTGAACTTTTTGTGTCTCAAGGAAAGTATGAAAGAGAGATACTGGGTAAGTTTCACATGGAGGGCTACAAACCCATGGATACTCCTCTTCCAGGAAAATGGAGGAAAGAGGATGTTACTTCTGGAGAAGTAGTGGATGCTACTGTCTATCGACTGTTAGTGGGTTCGCTAATGTATTTAGTGAACACGAGACCAGACATTTGCTATGTGCTTAACCAGCTAAGTCAAGCGATGGTTAAGCCTACCAAACTCTTTTGGAAGGCGGGTAAGCATGTCCTGAGATATCTGAAGGGCACATTTGAGTATGGATTATGGTACAGACAGACAGATGAGGTGAAGTTTCATGGCTTCACGGATGCATATTGGGCAAGCAGCCCAACGGACAGAAAGAGCACATCAGGGGGGATCTTTAGTATCGGATCTACAGTTGTTTCTTGGTACAACAGGAAATAGAGATCCGTGGCACTCAGTTCAGCGGAAGCGGAATACATGGCAGCGAGTCAAGTTGCATGTGAGGCTATCTAGATGAGAAATATCTTGGTTGGTTTGTTTGGTTCTCATTTAGATCCGACAGTGATTTATTGTGATAATCAGAGTTGCATCAAACTCTCGATTAATCCTGTGTTTCATGACAGATCTAAGCATATAGATATCTGATATCATCATCTCAGAGATTGTGTGCAGTGGAAGATCATGTTGCTTCAATACATTCCTACGGAAGACCAGGATGTAGACATTCTGACGAAGGCACTCACCAGGAGTAAATTTGAATATCATAGAGACAGGATTGGGGTGAAGGATAATCCCTTTCTTGTTGAGAGGGAGTGTTGAAAAGTCAACAAGAAACATGTGTCTAATTTACTTTTCCCTTAAATAAATTAGACAATAAATATTAATCTATTATTTCATTCATAACTGAGTGGGTTGGATTTGTAACAGAACTATAAGTGTAGTTAAGTGAATTAAGATCAGTTGTACTAGTTGTAACTAAACAAGCACTAGTGAGAGTTCAATTAATCAGTGAACTCACATGCAACTGAAGATTCACCATGGTTAACTACATG
This sequence comes from Picea engelmannii, assembly GCA_009831015.1. NCBI lineage: Eukaryota > Viridiplantae > Streptophyta > Pinopsida > Pinales > Pinaceae > Picea > Picea engelmannii. The sequence goes on along the minus strand of ML776746.1, from coordinate 817,908 downwards.
CATGTCAGGTCCAGTGGAGACCCAGTTGAGATAATAGGTGAAAGGGATAGTTTGGATATCAGTTGTGATTTGATCACACATGCAGTGGATATGCTTATGAGCATGTGCAAACTAGGCAATTCGTAACATTTGTGAGAATTCAAATTGCAGAGATTGTGCAGAGGAGGCAAGTTGTCTGGACACAGGAATTGGCACATGTATTTGTTGATTTGTGTATGACAGTGTGAAATGATTGTATTGTACTGAGAGCTCTTGGATTAGAGTTTTGTATTAGATTGTTTCATGATTCATGATATACATAATATATGATAGTGGGGTTTTTAGCTTTACGCTTTCCCGGTAAAACTTTTGTGTTATGTGTTATTGATATTTCACTTTGTGATTGTGGTTGTGATCATGGTTTAATTTTCCACAAGAATAATAGTAGAAGCGATTGTGTATTTAACAGTGGTGTAGTTGTTAGATCAGGAGAATCGCAGGTAATACTTAATTTGTATTGAAATTTCTACAAAATAAGACCGAAGAGGTCCATGATTTAGACAGTGCATCCATGAAGACTGCTTCCATCTCACTCGAGCAAGGAGGTGATGATGCAGAGTTGAATGACAGAGAGGTCGAGAAACAGTAGGGTGACAAGGCTGACCCCCTGAAAAGAGGAAAGTTTATCCTCTGAAACCTTCCTCTCGGAAGAAATTGAAGGCCACTATGACTAAGATGCAGATCGTACTCACCTCTGATGACTTTGACTTCCTCATAGTAGCCCTGAATGATTTTTCACCGGAGATAGAAGAGAACCAAGAAGCAAAGAAAAATGAGTTGTATGATTGAATCATGAATGAACTTGGAGGAGTAAAACAAGCCCTACAATCCAACCGCGCAATCTTCACTACGCTGGGAGAGCCAGAAGTGGGAGATGAGCCAACTCAACTCCACTGAATAGCTAATACAGTCGAAGCTCGTCTTCAGCGAGTGCAAGAGGAAACAATGCAAGCCACCTAGGATTTGGTACAAGTACAGGGAGTACTTGTAGAACAACGATGAGTTGCCGAACAAGAAAAGAGCGCTCTCCAAGTGAAGTTCAATGATGAAAAGGCATAGCTGCAGCAAGGCAAGGAACAATTGCTCATCGAGCAACTCGAAGTGAAGGAAATGGTCAACATAGAACTTCGCTCTATGACTGTCGTAGAATTAAAGGCATAGGATCAAGTCATGAAGAAAGTAACGCAACTTGAAGAAGTGATCCAGCAGCTCCAACAATGCATAGTAGATTTAGAGATACGCACTATACCAGAGACTCCACAGGAGGTAAGAGACTAGCAAGAAGCCACTGACCGCAGTGCAGTTGACAAACTGAAGGCCCTTACCTTAGAATGCAAGAAATTTGTTGACCACAGTGCCCATACATATGAGAAATTTACTGAGAACCCAGAGTTGCAGGATCTAGAGTCGCAGCTCCAGGAAGCGAAACAACACTCAAAAACACTACAGGTGCAGCTAAAGTCTATCGGCTATGGAGAGAATGAAGAGATATCAAGAGCAGCAAACCACCCAAAAACAAATCCATAATATCCAGAGAAGATTTATGGAGATAACTTAGAAACTCCAATCGGTACAAGATAAGTCCTATCACTCGTTTACAGAGGTGGTAGGTTAGGGAGCAGAACTGGAGGAGGTTAGCACTGCGGTAGAACAATGCCCGGAAGGACCTCTGAATGATGCAATCATTCAAGAATTTGCTAAAAAAGAGCACGTAGAACAACAACAAGTCGAAGCAATTCGATCCAAGCTTGAAGTGTTCGAAGTAGAACTTCCTACATCAAAGTGACTCAAGACAAGTCACAGGTGAGTGGTGGGGGCCTGTTGGCCCTTGAATAGTTTTTTTTGATATCTGGTCAAGTTTGACCTATTTTTGGACTTCGACAGCCTGTCAAAGGAGGAGTGCAAGACGAAGCAGAGATCGCGGAATCTCGGCCCCTTTTTGGGTCCTTTTTGGGATGTGGAAATATGTAATGAGAATGTGATGTTGACCCATGGGTTTACCCATGTTTAGGCCTATTTTGTATGTATAAATAGATGTATAGGAAATGTAAAAGAAGGAAGAGAATGAAGGAATGTATGTGATGTTAGTATGCAAGTAGGCTAAGTGCCAAGAGTTGGATTTGTGTGATCAGGAATTGTAAGGCTTTGTGCATATTGTGTGAGACTTGCAGAGTTAAGTGCAAGTCATTGTAGCAAGATTGTGGAAGGCTTAGTACTGGAACGCAAGGAAGAAGGATCTAGTGAGCTGCGCAAATCTTTTGTCCTATGCGGAGTAAGGTTTTTGAGGCTTTGTACTTGTAACCGATTGACTGAAGACAATAAAGAAGAAGAGTTGGTGGACGTAGCCCCAGGGTGGGGGTGAACCACGTAAACATTGTGTTGTTATGGTTTGTGCTTGTCTTAATGTGTTTATGACTCTCTTGCTAAGTCCTTTGATAGAGATAGATAAATATGTTCATGCTTTGTGCTAATGATGTGTAAGAATGCTAGATCTAACTTCTATGAATGTGCTTAGTTCTTTCTTCTACTAGATCTGATCCATCTGTTTGTTCTAAGTACTTAACTATATTAGATCAATGTGAATGTTGCGAAGCTCTGTTTTATCACCAAAGTAGATATTGATTTCATATTGAGGATCTAATGGTGCTAAGTGCTCTATTAAGTATCATAATCACATACATGTGTCCCAGCTAAGGTTGCATACACTTGAGTCTCGCAACCACCCCTGCCTCTACCTCGGGTGAGACTTCATCTGCTTCGCAAGTGTTGCCGAAAGGACCGGAAGTTAGGGTTTTGTTGGTGCGTTGTTGTAGTGTTGAACCCTGGGTCTGCCCCTGTGCCAACACCAATACCAATACCATACTAATACCATACCATTCCATACCAATACTGATACCATTTCATGGTAATCTTATGCATTGGCAATGATATGCATACCAATACCATACCAATACCAATACCATACCAATATCAATACCATACTATACGATACCAATACCAATACCAATACCAATACCAATACCAATACCAATACCATACCATACTATACCAATACCATACCAATACCAATACCATACCAATACCAATTCCATACCATACCATACCAATACCAATACCAATACCAATACTAATCCCATACCAATACCAATACCATACCAAGACCATATCATTGCATACCAATATCAATACCATTGCATACCAATACCATTGCATGGCAATGGTATGCATTGGCAATGATATGCATATCAATACCATACCAATACCAATACCAATACCAATACCATACCAATACCAATATCATACCATACCAATACCAATACCATACCATACCATACCATACCATACCAATACCAATACCATACCAATACCATACCATTTCATACCAATATCAATAACCCTTGTTGGCACAGGGGCAGACCCAGGGTTCACTCTAAGAGCACACCAACAAGCCCTAACTACTGGCCCTTTCGACAACACCTGCGAAGAAGATGCAGTCTCACCCGAAGTAGCTAAGAGGGGGGGTTGTAGAAAAGAGATGTCTACAACCAGGGGAATATCAAGTGGAACTAATACAACAATAATGCAACAGTCATATATCTCTTTATCAGTTAGATCTACTTTGCACAACCATACATCTGATCTAACACAATAATGCAATTAATAGTATAACAATGACAGAAATCCAGGTGGCAACCACACACACATAACACCAGATATACGTGGTTCACCCTCTCTCTAGAGATACGTCCACAGAACTGTCCTTATGATATATTAAGGTAAAGCTTACAATTCTGATCTACACTCTTAGTCAGCATATCTTCTCTCTTCTTCTTTATGTCTCCCACCTTCCTGCGCACCCAGTTCTAGGACTTGATCTTCGTGTTGGACAACTGAGAGGGGGGGTGAATTAGTTGTTACCATGCTTAAACAATCATGCTTATTTTAAACTCTTTACGATGTACTCAATGACAATCATAATAATGTAGGGAAATAAGTAATATCACATTCAGCATCAGTCACACATATGAGATACACAGAGACAGATATTTCCTGAGGAAACCCATAGAGGGTAAAAACCTCTTCTTCTTTATATGATAAGTAATATTTACACTCTTTACATTATCATACATATGAGAACCAACTCATAATGAGGCTACAACCTTTGTTTTGCACGCTGCTACTTTCTGAGAGCACCAACTCTCTGGTTTCTCTAGCACCAACTAGAAGGAGGCACCAACTCCCTGGTTTCTCTAGCACCAACTAGAGGGAAGCACCAACTCCTCGGTGGTCTAGCACCAACTGGATGGAAGCACCAACTTCCAATTATACAGGCACCAACCTATAAAACAGAGAACAATAGTTCTCCCTTGCACCACCCTGCCACCCTGGTTTCTTTGGCTGCAACCAAATGGAAGCTCCAACTCCCTTTGTTCAAGCACCCACTTGAACCTTTGAGGACAAAAGTCCTCCCTAGCATCTTCCTACCACCCTGAAGTATAAATATTTACTATTATGACTTATTACAATGATATAAAGTTCTTCAATGGCTTACCAGTCTCATCATTGTTCTGCTACATTGTGTTGCTATGTCTGCATCAGTGTCTTTTGCACACCCCTTGCGCTTTCTATTCTTTTTCCTTTTATGCTCTCTGCGCCAAGTCTCTTCAATGCATCATTCCCCTTCTATGCATTTCTGCTGCTGAGCTCCACTCCTTCTTCACACCTCAATCCCTTATAACAACAACAACACTCATCTCTTCTTTGTTCTACATACTTATAGTCTCTGTCCTCCTTGTGAATGCTATCTTGCCATGCTTCTACATGCTCCCTCCATCTCGAGTGCTCTGCCTGATCATCATCACAACTCTTCAGCTTCTCTCACCATTTTTCTCACGCAACCATCATCATTGGGTGTTATGTGGATATTCCTCAGCTTCTCTAGCAGTTGAGACTCTTTGTCTTCTCTTTCATAGACGAGCTCATCCTCTAGCAGAAACCATCATTTGTTTCTAGCAGTTATACTGTGAAGTGAAACAGTAGCCCTCCGATTTGATTCAATTTCATCTACACCGTTCGATGACTTTCATTAGTCTTGAATTCATTTTGGCATTTCACTCTTCGGTATTTCGCGATCACCGTGGTGGAGGATTTTAGTACTCTCCATTTCCTGACCCCCGAAACTCTGAAAAGGAGCTAGTATTCACTAACTCCTTCCCCCATCTTTTGTCGATGTGACCAAAGGTTGTGACCTCTAGCTAAGCCTAACCGTGTTTCACATTTCATCTTTTCGGCAATTCAACATTCGTGTGATCAAATGTCTCGACACTCCATGTCACAATCCCTGAAATGGAGCTTGGTTGCTCTAGCTCTTTCCTCTATCTCTCGTCGATGTGACCATAGCTTTATTCAAACACTGCATTTCTCAATTTCGTGTTTTGGCACTTCGGCATTTTTGTGGAGATGTGTTCTTGATGATCCATGTCCCTTTATCTGAAGCTCCGAAATGGAGCTTGGTTGCATTAGCTCCGATCATTTTGGCAATTCGCATTTCGGCCTTTCGCGATTCTTGCGTTGAAGAGTCCTGTCACTTGACTCTTCCAAATCCTGGTATCCAAAGCTCCGAAATGGAGTCGGATCAATGGTCCACACCCTCGATGATTCAACGATTATTCTCTGCCCCGGGACTTCATCCTTCGGGACTTTGGGGGAGTGATAGTGCTAAAAATCCCAAAGAAAAAACTCCCGGAGTGATGTCAGTCTTGCATCACTCGATGATGTGTCATGACCCGAGTGGCTACCATGTGTCACCCAGAATTGTGAATTCCAGTGGCCTGAGATGCCAAAACAACTTGACACTTGTCATTGTCTAATAGTGCCACGTGTCATAGTCTTCCACCTGTGCTTTCTGACATGGTTTGCCACATTCACTTCCTGGAACTGTCAGCCCAGATCCCTTCACAATTTGCATATCGCGATTTTGGGTTTCATGACTTTAGGTTTCACGATTTCAGGACTCCTCTGATGAAGAGTCTCTACTCTTGACTCCTCCTAATCCCAGTATCTGAAACTTTGGTACAGAGTCTTTATTATTTCTTGACTTCAGGTTTCACAACTTCGGGACTCCTTGTGATGAGAGTCTTTGTCATTTCCATCTCCCGGTATCTGAAATCCCAGTATCCAGTACTCCAAGCGATGCGCCTGTTTCAGGTTTTCGCATTTCAGCACTTTGGGATTCCTGATGATGTGAATCTCTGACATCTCCATCTCCCAGTAACCGAAATCCCGGTATCCAACACTCCAAGCGATACGCCTGTTTCGGGTTTTCGCATTTCGACACTTTGGGACTCTTGATGATGATGTGAGTCTCTGACATCTCCATCTCCCGGTAACCAAAATCCCGGTATCCAACACTCCGAGTGATGTGCCCTTTATTTTTTTCGGGTTTCGGGATTTTGCATTTCGTGACTTCGAGACTCCTGAGTTGGAGGGTCTCAACTCTTGAATTCTCCATCTCCCAGTAACCGAAACTCCGAAATGGAGTCTTTGTTGAGGTGATTTTTTTGGGGTTTCACATTTCACCTTGCTCATTAAAGAGCGTGTAAGTTCTCATGGATCCAACGTCGGCCAGACCTCGGGCTCAGATCTAACGTTCATCGGGAAATCTTCAATGAGATCCAGCATTGCATACTCTAATCTTGTTGATCTTGCTCTGCATCGTCTTTCCAAAAGACTTCTGGTGCCCACCTGGCACATCCTTCCTGTACTCAAGCCATCATCACTGTTGTACTTTCCATCAATGACAAGCATACACTGCCTATAAAATATGCCAACAATCTCCCCCTTTGGCATTGATGGCAACAAAGGCACCCAGACCTGTTCTTTTCTCCCCCTTTGACATCAGTGTCAAAGAAAGAATGCTCCCCCTGAGTTGTTGCAGTATTTTTAGGAGGTATCAGATATGCAATCAATATAAGACTCCCCCTAACAGGATGGACTCTCTTAGGTGTGAAACATGATGACACCCAGCTTCTTTCGGAGATATTCAAAAGGGGTCTTAGCTAGGGGTTTAGTAAAGATGTCTACTATTTGTTCCGTGGCCGGAATGTACTGAACCTGAACAACCTGATTGGTGAATTGCTCTCTCAAAAAATGGTATTTTATGGGAATATGCTTGGTCTTGGAGTGGATTACAGGATTCTTAGACACACTGATGGCACTGGTGTTATCACAATGAATTGGGATGGGTGCAACATATTTTACCTCCAAGTTTGCAAGTGTCTGAATCAATAATAATACCTGAGTGCAACAGGTAGCAGCAGCAATGTACTATGCCTCTCTGGTTGATAAAGAAATGGAACCTTGCTTTTTACTAAGCCATGCTACTAATGAGTCACCTAGGAAGAATGCTCCTCCGCTGGTGTTTTCTCTCTCATCAACACAGTTTTCCCTATCTGCATCTGAATAAGCAATTAACTGAAAATTCTGATTTTTGGGATACCACAGACCATAAGTCATTGTTTCTTTCAAATACCTAAATATCCTTTTGACATCTAGTAAATGACTCTGTTTAGGTGCAGACTGATATCTTCCTACCATTCCTACAACATGCATTATGTCTGGGCGAGATGATGTGATGTACAGCAGGTTGCCTATCATTGACCTTTATGAACTTTGATCAACATCAGGTGAGTCATCATCCTTGCTTAATTTGCAGCTAGTAACCATAGGTGTGCCCACGGGTTTAGAATCTTCCATTTGAAACCTTTTCAACATTTCTCTTAGATATTGTTCTTGAGAAATGAACATCCCTTCAGACCTCTGAGTAATTTGCAGACCAAGAAAAAATGACAGTTCACCTATCATAGACATTTCAAACTCAGACTCCATGGAAGAAGCAAACCATTTTACTAATGAATCTTTATTACATCTAAAGATGATGTCATCTACATAGACCAACACAATGAGAAAATCATCACCCTCTGTTTTGATATATAGGTTGTTGTCAAATATTCCTCTCTTGAACCCTTTGTCTTTGAGATATGTATCCATTTTGTGATACCAGGAATGAGGAGCTTGTTTTAATCCATATAAATCCTTCTTCATCTTGCATACTAATTCAGGGTTATCAGACAGTTCGAAACCCTCTGGTTTTTCCATATGGACTTCTTCATATAAATCTCCATTTAGAAAAGTTGACTTGACATCCATTTGATAGACTTTAAACCTTTTATGACAAGCATAGGCAAGAAATATTCTGATAGCTTCCAACCTTTCTACGAGCGCAAAGGTTTCATCAAAATCTAGTCCTTCTATTTGAGCATAGCCTTTACATACCAATCTTGCTTTGTTCCTGACAACTTGTCCCTGCTCATTCAACTTGTTCTTAAAGATCCATTTGGAACCAATGATATTTTTACCTTCTGGTCTCTGAACCATCTCCCATGTGTTGTTTTTCTCAATCTGATCAAGTTCGTCATTCATTGATTTAACCCAATGTTCATCTTTGCTAGCTTCATTAAAATTCTTGGGTTCCATCATGGATATGAAAGATATATGTGAGTGTTCGGTGTTTTTGATTAGCTTTCTCCTAGTTTGTACACCTTTGTCTTTTTCACCAATTATCTGACTTGCAGGATGATTATTTTGAGTGATTTTGGAGGAGGAATTTGATGTTGTCTTCTGATTTGAGTCTGTTTGAGTGTCTGTGTCTTTATCTAATTCAGATTCTTCATTTTTTGATTCTTGGACCTGTTCATCTTCAGCTCTAGCTGTGTCTTCTATAGAAGACTCATTTCTGTACACCTCTCTTGTTGGGATTCATTCATTAACTTTCACGTCAATACAATCAACCATTTTATGCAGCCTCTTATTATAGCATTTGTATCCTTTACTATTTGTAGCATACCCCAAGAAGATACCTTCATCAGCCCTGTCATCATATTTGCTAATGTTCTCATCATTATTCTTTATGTATCATTTACTCCCAAAGACTTTGAAGTGTTTAATTGAAGCAGGTCTCGCAAACCACAGTTCATAAGGTGTCTTGTCACTTTGTGGTCTGAGGTGGGCTTTGTTAAGAACATGGACTGTTGTGTGTATTTCTTCAACCCAGTAGGTTTGACCAATGTTCTTCTCATTCATCATTGACCTGGACATTTCCTGCACTGTTCTGTTTTTCCTCTCAACTACTCCATTTTGTTGTGGAGTTCTTTGGATTGTGTGTTCTCTCTTGATCCCATGCTTGTCAAAGAATTCCTTGAAGTCACTTGACATAAAATCTCTTCCTCGGTCTGATCTTACTGCCTTTAACCTCTTGCCTGTTTGAGTCTCAATTAAAGCCTTAAATATTTTAAACTTCTCAAATGCTTCAACTTTTTCTTTGAGAAAGGCAACCCAAGTAAGTCTGGAGTAATCATCAATAATCAACATGAAGTAGTTTTCTTTCCCTATGCCTTCCTATCTTGATGGTCCACATAAATCTATATGAACTAGTTGGAGTGGTTTCTCTATTGAACTAAAGCTCTTGGACTTAAACTGTGTCCTGTTTAGCTTTCCTACTTGGCAGGGTTTACACATTGAATCTTGGGGCTTTGATATTCTCGGAAGATCTTTTACTGCCTCAAGATTTCTGAGTTTGATTAAGTGGTCAAAGGTTAGATGTCCAAGTCTCCTATGCCATAACTAGCTTTCATCATGTTTGCTTAAATGGCATTCTTCTCTGTCTTCTTTCAGCACATATACATTATTTTTTGTCCTTATGCCTTTGGCCACCACTTGTCCCGAGTTTATAGACTTTGTCTTGCAGTCCTTGGACGTGAACACCACTTCGCATCCTCTGTCACACATTTGACTTACACTGAGCAGATTATGTTTCATCCCATATACTAGTAGAACGTCTTGGGATTTTCCTTTTCATTACTTAAACTCACCATCCCTTTACCCTTTATTTTACCTGGAGCATCATTTCCAAAGGTTATGTTTCCTTATTTACTTTCACTTAGGGATAGAAAAGTACCTTTGTCTCCCATCATATGTTTGGAGAATCCACTATCTATATACCACAGGTTTGTTTTTCTTTGAGCTGACAATACTAATCCACATTTGTCACTTTCTTTCTTCTTCCAAAACTTGACATTTTCAGCAGGGGAATTCAAATCTGGTTCATAGTTCTTTAATCGACAGTCAACAGATTTATGTCCATAGTTATGACAGATGTAGCATTCAATCTCATTGTTCAATAGGTCAAAATTATTGTTGCAGTGTTGTCTCCTCATTGACTGTTGATTATTTCTTGACCTCCTTAGTTGCATGTCCCTAGACTTAATTTGACAATTTGCAATCTATGAAGGTTTGTTGTTTGGCTGCATCATTCTCTATTGTGGCAAGTATTTATTCCTTTGAAATATTAATTGATCATGTCTAAGTATTAAGGAACAATTTATAACTTTGTGACCAAAGTTAGAATAGTAGAAACAATAGCCATAGAAAAATTCTTTGTACTTGGAGAATGGTTGTATTCTTTGAGAAAATCAATTTCTTCCATGTTGATTACGTCTTTCAGCAGAGAGCTCACTATTTCTTTGTTCTACAGGATTAGTCCTGGCACCTTTTTCCTTACTCATCCTGGGTGAATGATTGTATTCCTTTGTTTCTGCAGGTTTGTTGTTGTCATTGGTTTTACATTTGACAAACTTGATGGGTTCTTCTTTTCTTGGCTTGCCACTACTTGATCCCTCTTCATAACCCAAACTAGTTTTTAGCTTTGGATTCCTTTGCTGATTCAGAATGGTGGCTAATCCTTTTGAGGCTTTGATACTTGACAGATTTTGATTATATAAGTCTTGAAACTTCTCCATCTCTTTCCTAGTTTTCACTACTTCTTGTTCTAATGCTTCACATCTTGCCTTCTTTTCTGATAACTGTCATTTCATAATGTCTTCGATTTTCTTTGCCTCTTCTAATTCTAATTTTAGTAGGACAAGGTATTCATTAGGTTCTTTACTGTCTTTCTCGAACTGTATCAACAATTGTCTTTTCTTTATGATCTTGATTCTTAGTCTGTCAATCTCTTCCAGTGCACTGATCAGTTCTCCTTCCATGTCAACCACAACTTCTTCTTCATTAACATCACTCCCTGTGTTGTTATTATCATAATCCTCTTTGGCCACAAGTATGAAGTCATTTAGCTTATCTTCAATAGATGAGTCATTTTCTTCATCATCTGAAGGATCATCATCATTATTTATGTATAGACTTTTCTTCTTAAAGTTATTCTCTTTAAAGAAATTTCTATGTTTGTACTTCTCCTCATCATCACATGTCTGATCCTTTCCTTTGTGGGGACATTTATCTGCAAAATGACCTATCCTACCACAATTGAAACATTTGAAAGGAAGATTACCTTTGTATTTGCCTGATCCCTTCTTCAGTCTCTTCACAAATTTTGCTTCAATTTCATCGGGCTCAGAATCCTCATTCTTGTCTGCCTTAAATGATGATTCTATGGAGGTGGGTTTATCTTTAACTATTCTCATTTCATATGCAGTCAATGTTCCTAGAAGTTGATCAAACTCCAAGGTTTTTAGATCATTTAGTTCTTCTATAACAGAGACCTTCAAATTGAACCTATCTAGGAGATATCTCAATATTTTCTGAACTAAAGAAGGTTCCTCAATTGTTTCACCAAGTGCTTTCATTGCATTTACGATTTCTTATATTCTCAGAAAGTATTTTCCAACAGTTTCATCTTCTTTCATCTTCAGTTGTTCAAACTGCATTCTGTAGGTTTAAAGCTTGGCATCCTTTACCTTCTCATTACCGTCATAACTATTAATGAGTTTGTCCCACATTTCTTTGGCAATTCCTAGATGCATTACTTTTACGAATTTTACTTCTGCAAGCCCACTCAAGATAGCATTCATAGCCTTAGCATTGAAGATGAATTCTAACTTGTCATTCTTATTAGCTAGTACAACTGGCTTTACATAACCAATGTCTACCACATCCCAGACATCTGCACCTAAAGCCATTATGTAGGTTCTCATTCTAACTTTCCAGAAGGCAAAGTTTGTTCCATTGAACAGAGGGGCCTTATTCGTTGAATTTCCTTCATGGCTTGACATGTTTAATCTCTAGGATCTACCCTTAGATAAAAGGGGCCTGCTCTGATACCAATTGTTGGACAACTGAGAGGGGGAGTGAATCAGTTGTTACCATGCTTAAAAAAACATGCTTATTTTAAACTCTTTACAATGTAATCAATGACAATCACAATAATGCAGGGAAATAAGTAATAGCACATTCAGCATCAGTCACACATATGAGATACACAGAGACAGATATTTCTTGAGGAAACCCATAAAAGATAAAAACCTCTTCTTCTTTATATGATAAGTAATCTTTACACTCTTTACATTATCATACATATGAGCACCAACTCATAATGAGGCTACAACCTCTATTTTGCAAGCTGCTACTTGTTGAGAGCACCAACTCTCTGGTTTCTCTAGCACCAACTAGAAGGGGGAACCAACTCCCTGGTTTCTCTAGCATTAACTAGAGGGAAGCACCAACTCCCCGGTGTTCCAAAACCAACTCCCCAGTGTTCCAGCACCAACTTCCAATCATACAGGAACCAACCCATAAAACAGAGAACAATAGTTCTCCCTTGCACCACCATGCCACCCTAGTTTCTCTGCCTACAACCAGATGGAAGCTCCAACTCCCTTTCTTCAAGCACCCACTTGAACCTCTGAGGAAAATAGTCCTCCCTAGCACCTCCCTACCACCCTGAAGTATAAATATTTACTATTATGACTTATTACAGTGATATAAAGTTCTTCAATGGCTTACCGGTCTCATCACTGTTCTGCTACACTGTGCTTCTCTGTCTGCATCAGTGTCTTCTGCACACCCCTTGCACTTTCTGTTCATTTTCCTTTTATTCTCTCTGTGCCAAGTCTCTTCAATGCATCATTTCCCTTCTGTGCATTTCTGTTGTTGAGCTCTGCTCCTTCTTCACACCTCAATCCCTCATAACAACATAAACACTCATCTCTTCTTTTTTCTACATACTTATAGTCTCTGTCCTCCTTGTGCATGTTATCTCGCCATGCTTCTGCATTCTCCCTCCATCTCGAGTGCTTTGCCTGATCATCATCACAACTCTTCATCTTCTCTCGCCATTTTTCTCACACAACCATCATCACTGGGTGTTATGTGGAGATTCCTCAGCTTCTCTGGCAGTTGAGACTCTTCATATTCTCTATCATAGACGAGCTCATCCTCTGGTAGAAACCATCATTTGTTTCTAGCAGTTATACTGTGAAGTGAAACAGTAGCCCTCCGATTTGATTCAATTTCATCTGCACCATTGGATGACTTTCATTAGTCTTGAATTCATTTTGGCATTTCGCTCTTCGGTATTTCGGGATCACTGTGGTGGAGGATTTTAGTACTCTCCATTTCCCGACCCCCGAAACTCCGAAAAGGAGCTAGTCTTCCCTAACTCCTTCCCCCATATTTCGCCAATGTGACCAAAGGTTGTGTCCTCTAGCTGAGCCTAACCATGTTTCGCATTTTGTCTTTTTGGCAATTAGGCATTCTTGTGATCAAGTGTCTCGACACTCCATGTCACGATCCTCAAAATGGATCTTGGTTTCTCTAGATATTTCCTCTATCTCTCGCCAATGTGACCATATCTTTATTCAAATGCTGCAATTCGCAATTTCACGTTTCGACACTTCAGCATTCCTGTGGCGATGTGTTCTTGATGATCCGTGTCCCGGTATCCGAAGCTCTGAAATGGAGCTTGGTTGCACTAGCTCCGATCATTTCGGTAATTTGCATTTCGACCTTTCACAATTCTTGCAATGAAGAGTCCTGTCACTTGACTCTTCCAACTCTCGGTATCCGAAGCTCCGAAATGGAGTTGGATCAACGATCCACATCCTCAATGATTCGACGGTTATTCTCTGCCCCTGGACTTCATCCTTCAGGACTTTGGGGGAGTGATAGTGATAAAACTCCCGAAGCAAAAACTCCCAGAGTGACGTCAGTCTTGCATCACTCGATGACGTGTCGTGACCCGAGTGGCTGCCATGTGTCACTTAGAATTGTGAATTCCAGTGGCACGAGATGCCAAAACAACTTAACACTCGTCATTGTATGATCGTGCCACATGTCATAGTCTTCCACCTGTCGTTTCTGACGTGGTCTTCCACATTCACTTCCTAGAACTGTCGGCCCAGATCACTTCGCGATTTCGCATATCGCGATTTAGGGTTTTGCAACTTCGAGTTTTGTGATTTCAGGACTCCTCTGATGAAGAGTCTTTACTCTTGACTCCTCCTACTCCCGGTATCCGAAACTCTGGTACAGAGTCTTTATCATTTCTTGACTTCGGGTTTTGCAACTTCGGGACTCCTTATGATGAGAGTCTTTGCCATTTCCATCTCCTGGTATCCAGTACTCCAAGCGATGCGCCTATTTTGGTTTTTCGCATTTCGACACTTCAGGACTCCTGATGATGTGAGTCTCTGACATCTCCATCTCCCGGTAACTGAAATCCCGGTATCCAACACTCCAAGCGATGCGCTTGTTTCCAGTTTTCGCATTTATGAACCTCAGTACTCCTGATGATGATGTGAGTCTCTGACATCTCCATCTCTTGGTAATCGAAATCTTGGTATCCAACACTCCGAGTGATGTGCCCTTTTTTTTTTCGAGTTTCAGGATTTCTCATTTCGCGACTTCGAGACTCTTGAGTTGGAGGGTCTCGACTCTTGACTTCTCCATCTCCCAGTAACCGAAACTCCAAAATGGAGTCTTTGTTGAGATGATTTTTTTGGGGTTTCACATTTCACCTTGCTCGTTAAAGAGTGTGTAAGTTCTCCTGGATCCAATGCCGGTCAGACCTCAGGCTCAGATCTGACGTTCATCGGGAAATATTCAATGAGATCCATCGCTGCATACTCTGATCTTGTCGAGCTTGCTCTGCAACGTCTTCCCAAAAGACTTATGGTGCCCACCTAGTACATCCTTCCTGTACTCAAGCCATCATCGTTGTTGTACTTGCCATCAATGACAAGCATACACTGCCTGTAAAATATGCCAACACTTCACACCCAACTGAATATCTTACAATACCAGAAGGCTCTCACTCTCAACACTCCTCTCTCTCATAGTACAATACTATATTAACCAACAACAATCAATACCAATACCCAACACTAGTACTGATGTGACCTAGGTCCTTTCGACCTCTATTTATATATTACAATCTCTCACCGACAACCTCAGGTCGAAACCTAGGTGTCAAAACCCTAATTACCAAAACCCTAGGTGTCTAAAACCCTATGTCAACTTGACCCACTTTTTCCGAGCTTCGCCAGCCTATCTTTCCTTCTTAATCTCGCAGTGCTCCAAAGCATCCAATGATGGTTTTCTCTGCATGTTGAGTTGTCCATGATCCTTCTTCCTTTTTGATCTGTCATCCCTGATCTTCTCGTCCAACGACTTGCTTTTTCGTACTTCGCTCCATCCTTCCTACTCTTTTGCTCACTTCGACTCAGTGATAGTTACTGTGTCTCCCGCGAAGCTCACTTTTTACCTTTCCTTCCTTTTTCTTTGCTTCCTTCCATAACCAAGGGCCAAAATCCCCCCAACACTCACCTGTGACTCGTCCCAAGGCACTTGAGCTCTTATCCTCTTGTTTTACTTCGACTTTGGACTACGCAGTGCAGCCCTTGCTTTCTACTTTATGCCTCCTTTCCAACCTTGTGTAGACTGTCTTTTCTTTGTCTAGTACCCAGTTTCAACTGCACCTAGTACCTAGACCCTTTTTCCTCCTGCATTTACTGAGAGCTGCGAGGAAGCTAGTTGTCATAGTACAACTTCATCCGACACCTATTCACCAATCCTTCCTTCCAGTCTCCTTGCAATGTCTTTAGCTATGCAACTCCTCCTTCTATAACATAAGCGATGTCATATGGTCCGAGCCAATGCGTTCTGAACTTCCCTGGGTGTTTGATAAACTTATTGTCATACATCAGTACTAAATCACCTTGCTTAAGTTCCTTCTTCTTGATGTGCCTGTCATGATAGGCCTTTTCGCATTCCTTCTGAACTTGTTGCCGGAATCCTGCAATGAATCTGTCTTCTTCCAGTTCAACCAACTCTGCAAGCCTCTCATGAACAGTGTCGGTATCATCCATGTCTGTAAATGCATCAATTCTTAATCTTGGTACCAAGTACTCCATTGGGACAACAACTTCAAGACCATAAACCAACTTGAAGGGGGTATGCATTGTTAATTTCTTTCAAGTGGTTCTATAAGCCTAGAGTACTGCTGGTACTCTTAAATCCCAGTCATCCCTGTTTACGTTGCAAATCTTTGTCAATTCTGTCTCCAAGACCTTGTTGAATGCTTCAACTATTCTGTTTGCCTGTGGGTGGTAAGGTGTACTCTTCTGATGGTGGACTGCAAATTCTTCAGTCAGGGCTTCCACTGTCTTATTGATGAAGTGTGTACCTTGATCACTCATGAGGATATTAAGGCATCCAAACCTGGTTATTATGTCATCAAATAGAAAAAGTGCAGTTGTAGTTGCACTACAGTCCTTGACTGCTCTTGCTTTGGCCCATCTAGTCAGGTATTATGTCGCAGTAATCATATACCTTGCTCCTGTGCGTTTCCCTAGTGGGTTTGTAGGTCCCATGAAGTCAATGTCCCATTTTTCAAATGCTTGTAGGGTCATATGTGGTGCTAGTGGAATTTCATCTCTTTGGGATGGTATTCCAAATATTTGGCATACATCACATGCTCTGGCATACTCTTTAGCATCTCTATGTAAAGTAGGCCACCAAAGGCCAGCTCAAAGAACCTTCTACGCAGTTTCTTTGCCTGCGTAATGTCCTCCTGTGATGCCTTCATGAGATTCTACGAGGATAAATGGGTACTCTGCCTCCATCACACATCTTCTTAGTATTTCATCTGGTCCCATTTTTTACAGCTGTCCAGCTATAAGTGAAAAATCTGCAGCACACACCACTAGTTGTTTCTTCTGAGGAATTGTATACTCACTTGGAGCCATTCCTGTTGACAGGAACTGGACTATGTCTGTAAAGTGGTCATCCACCTTCCTAATGGCAAGTAGTTGTGCATCTGGTAGTGTATCCTCTAGACTGGTGGGTTCTTCACCATGTTCTAACCTCAATAGGTGGTCAAGTCCCTTATTCATTCTTCCTAGCTTAACTATGATATCAAAATCATATTCTTGAAACAGGAGAAGCCATCTGCATATTCGCCCCCCCAACACTGAATTTTTGACTAGGTACTTCAACGTGGAGTGATCAGTAAACATTTTAAAGTGTCCTCCCAACAAGTAGTGTCAGAATTTCTGTAATGCATACACCATGGCTAATCCTTGTCTCTTTGTAGTAGTGTAATTGATTTCAGCTATGGATAGCTTTCTGTTGGCAAATGCTAATGGATGATCAATGTCCCCTTATCCAAGTTGTGCCAGTACTTCTCCTAATGCAGTGTAATATGCATCAACATGCACATGAAATTCTTTACTCCAATCTGGAAAGACCAGAATAGGCACAATCACCATCTTTTGTTTCAGTGTGTCGAAGATCTGTTGGCATTCTTTTGACCAACCAAACTAGTAGTCTTTCTTTAATAACTTATACATTGGCACAGTAATCTGAGCATATCCTTTGATAAATTTCCTGTAATAGCTAGTATGTCCTAGCGCAGTGCGCAGTGGTTTGACTGAAGTAGGAGGTGGCAAATCAACTATAATTGCAATTTTGGATGGGTCCACTAACAATCCTTGCTTGCATACAATATGGCCTAATAATACTCCAAATGGTGAGAAGAAGATGCACTTCTTCAGATTCAAGGCAATTTGACATTGCCTGCACTTATCCAACATTAGCCTTAGACATTCAATATGATTTTTCAACAAGCTAAAAATAGTCCAGTCATCAAAGTATGCTTCTAAAAATTTATGCAAAAATTCTTTGAACGCTTCGAACACCACCCTAGAAAAGATGGTTGGTGCATTCAATAGAAATGGCATTACTGTATATTGGTAGGATCCACACTCTATGGAAAATGTAGTCTTATGATGGTCCTCCTTGGAAATCTGGGTCTAATGGTATCCTAAAAACCCTTCTGTAAAAGAATATACCTCCTGGCCTCCCACATTATCCAACACTTCGTCTGTGAATGGTGTAGGGAAGGGGTCATGTAGACATGCATCATTCAACTTCCTGAGGTCCACATAGATCCTGATTTCTCATGTCTTCTTGTCTTGTACCACCATAGGGGTGATCCACTCTGACTCTTCAACAGGTTCAATAATCCCTGCTTCCAGCATTCGGTCAAGCTCAATCTTCACTTTTTCCTTATATTTCGGGTTCAATCTATAGGGTCTTTTCTTGAATGGCTTCGCATCTAGTTTCAAAGGTATTCTCATTTATCCCATAGGTCCTTTGATTCCCTTCATATCAATGAAATTGGTTGGGAACAAGTCTTGATATTCGTGCAATAACTCTGTAATCTTGTCAATGGTAGCAGCATCCCAATAATCTCTTACATTGGCAAGATTTGGCGTCTCCTCTGTCCCAATATTGACTTCTTTATTTTGATCAGTTGTCCTATGAATGGCAACTCAACTCCTAGTCCTTCCACATTTGTGTGGCCTTCTGTCTCAACAACGTTTACCTTCCTCGGATTATCATCCTCATCGGCATTAATGTGGTAACATCCTTGCAATTTTTGGAATGGCACAGTCCATTCATCCTCTTCTTGCTCCAAAGGGAGGTTAGATGCCTCCTTAAATACGTTCTGTCTCACAATCTGTAATGCCTGGTCTACAAGAGGAAATTCACTGTCAAACAAAAAGGTGGTTACAAAATTATGGATCATACCTTCCCAATCTAAAGTGACGAGGCACAACTCCACTTGAAGGTACCAGTTGATAGGGATCATGTCTAGGGTGTTATGAATCTATGTACCCATTTTTCTTGAGGAATGTCACTCTAGGCCTCTTCGCAACTTCGTACATGGTCCTTTGGGAATCTTAGACCTGTGTACCTCACTTCGTAGCTTCCTACTTATGCTGAAAATCGTGTTGTCATCAAGGTTCGACATTGTGTCCAGTGTATGATGTTTCCTTTGTGCATCCCCCACCATCTTGCTGGTGTAGCTTTCAGGGCCTCATCCATAGCCAACAGCCTCTACTGCACTGGTACAATTTATTTAAAGTCCATTAAGAAGGATTATAAAGGATTCAGACCATCAAAGGTAGGTAAGTTGTTGTCGTACCAATCCAGCGAACTTCTCTGGTCAGTCGAGCAAATCTCCTTGTGGATACTTCATACATCTGGTTCTGCCAGTTCTCCAACACTTATCCTGAATCTAATGAACTTGCGTTGTCACTTCACCAACTTAGATTCCCATCAGCAGTAGGGTTGATATAATCCTTCTATCTAGCTATTAATTTATAGATGTTTTCTAGCTCATATGTGTAGTCTTCTCTCTGACCGGCTCTGTGTATCTAGGTCCCTCATCTAGATCTAAAGGTGCAATGACCTTAAGTCCATCTCTTTAAAATTTCATATGCCTCTTATTTAGATCAACAATAGTAGAATTGTCAAAGGCCCAATCAATTCCTAATAAGGCAGGGTAAGGGCATCTATCATCAACAATTTCAATTACTTCAAAATATTCAAAGGTTCTAACTCCATCGATGTCCACAGGGACATGCTCCAATCGTCCAAATGGGATGACACCTTTCTTATTATCCATGCGAAGCCTGATATGGGGAGTATATTAACTTGGTTTTTCCCATCAGTTCCCAGGTTTTCTTCGTCATGACAATGACCTCCGACCCTAAGTCGAGGACGACATAGTCCATATCATATTCTTCTATTTGAGAATTCAGGTGTAATTCTTTATTTGTCCTTCTCCTTTTCCCAATTTGGTGCACTTCCCTATTCAATAAGGAGTTTATCTTTCCTAGCTCATACTGCTTGATTAAATCTTTTAATTCTTGTACAATGCTTTTATCTTGAATCAACTTAACACAAGTGCAAAAAAATTCCATGAGTTTTCTTACCTATTTTTCTTCTGTTGGTGATGCAGACTGATCAAACGCCTAAGGCATGCCATATTCTTTGATTTCTATTTTCATTCTAGCTGAGGACCCTTTATCTCCTTTGAAATCTTTTCTTACCTCCTCAAAGATTCATCTTTCTTTCTTTGCATCAAAAGCCTGAGTCTTCTCCTCAGCTTTCCTGACTCCATGGTCATCTGCATTCTTTCCTTGTGCTTCCCTATCTTCTCCTGTAGTAGCGCCTCCTTGAGTAATGACAATGAATCTACGGTCATTTCCGCGAGGTTCAGCATATATCAGTTGTACTTGTGGGTTATGTTGGGGTCCTCATCTATCCTAAAGATTAGCCTGTAGCATAGGGAATTCCTCTATGACATGCTTGAAGGAGTTACAATAGCTACAGGTTGTGCAAGGATTCTGAAAATCCCTTGCTAAGTGTCCTGGTTGTGCGCAGTTATAACATATAATTTGTCCTCATCCTCGTCCTTTGTATCCACCACGAGGATTGAAACTTCCTCTTCTGGAGAATTATACTGTGCATTATTTCCTTCTTGGTGTACTTTTCCTTGGATCTTGTATCTGTCCCTCGACCTCTCATGCATGACATCGTAAGCTATACAATCTCGATCATCATGCCCCGTTGATTTACAGAATGTGCAGTACAAGTTTATGGGTGTCTGAACATACTTCTTCATGTAATAGCACTCACCTGGGTGATGTCTATTTCTGCATACATCGCACTAGGGTAGGTTAAGTTGCTTCAAGGGGCTCGACACTCCTGAGCCCAAATACTCATGGAATAAGGGACATTGTTCCTTATCATGACCTTTAGATATACATCTTACACACCAGATATCTTATCTTTTGTCCTTTCCCTTATCCTTCTTCATATCCTCAACCTGTAGAGATAGACTAGTCAGATGGCTAAAGATCTAGCTCATGCCTGAGCTAGATTCTCCCATAGGTGTTAATTCAAGATTCATGGAAATCTCCAAAGCTTCTGTTTGCGATGTAATCTTCTACTGCATCATCGGGACTCTAATGTTTGGTAATAGCACAGTGATGAACCATTCTTTGTTCTGTTCATCGGGGATCTGAAAAGTTAATCGGCCTGTTAGTGCAAGATACCAAATATATAAAATATGCAGAACAGAAATGAAATGCTAGAAATGACAGAATAACAGTAAAATATCCAGCATAATCTTCACAATACACAGAAATGATATACGAAATAGCAACAGAAATAGCACTTTGAATCAGATAGCAATGTTCACAGGCCTCTTCGAGGGGGCAACCTCCAGTCGAGCAGTGCTCTGTTACAATAATATCCAAGCTAGGGTTTTTCATACCCTCGACCCTTATTTATATTGAATATGTCTATTAAGAGAAGCATCTAGAGGAAGATCCTTCTAGAAGCGGAAGCTTCTATTAGGTCTTCTTACATCTGCCTTATTCTATTTTATTGAAAGGTCTTATAATATTGACCTTTATTACATCTGAATACATTGATCTACCTATGTGCGGGTTAGGACCTTAACATGTCTGCCCCCTTAAAAATAGCCTTGTCCTCAAGGCTTGAGATGTGGAAACTATTGCAGAATGGTAGCTGGTTCCCAAGTGGCATCTGCTGGAGTCATATCTTTCCACTGTACTAGCACTTCCTTGATGGTTATCTGACGCAGGCGACGCTCCCTCTAGTCCAAAACTGCTTCTGGTTGTAGCCAAATGGAGCCTTCTTCAGCTAACTCTGGAAGGTTGGTTTGAATTTGGCACCTGGTTCCAATCACCTTCTTCAAGCATGAAACATGAAAAATAGGATGTAGCTTCGACTGACTGG
>ML776746.1:764820-790777 GCA_009831015.1 Picea engelmannii | reverse complement strand
CAAGGGTTCTACAGACAAGGGTTTGCCCTGTGCTATAGCTCTCTAATATATGTGCGGGGTCCAACAGTAGTACTCGGCCCAATATCTCAAGGCACTAACTAAGGAGGATAGATCGTACCCTTAGCCATACTACCTGACTACCCAAGTACTAGAGAGTATCTTCCCGAGTGCTATTCTCGGTGACACTATAGCAGTCTGGTGGCCGATAGGTTTATCTACAGAGGGCTTCAGGAAATCTAGGTCGGTCCGTACATAGGTGTTGTCTGATGCACTACCACTCGAAGGGTTACCAACAGGGGTTACAAGGGTGGCCAACAAACGTGCGCTTAAGAACCACTTGTATTTCCTGCGTGTATGAATCCCTCAACCGCGGGTTTATGCGCGTAACAACAGATCTTTGTGGCTTAAAGACGTCGGAATACGTCTCTACCCTGAAAAAAAATACCCACAATTTCTGCCAAGGAAAGTGCTCTGATACCACTTGCAAGATACCAGATATATAAAATATGCATAACAGAAATGAAATGCTAGAAATGACAGAATAACAGTAAAATATCCAGCATAATCTTCACAATACACATAAATGATATACGAAATAGCAACAGAAATAACACTTTGAATCAGATAGCAATGTTCATAGGCCTCTTCAAGGGGGAAACCTCCAGTCGAGCAGCGCTCTGTTACAATAATATCCAAGCTAGGGTTTTTCATACCCTCGACCCTTATTTATACTGAATATGTCTATTAAGAGAAGCATCTAGAGGAAGATCCTTCTAGAAGCGGAAGCTTCTATTAGGTCTTCTTACATCCACCTTATTCTATTTTATTGAAAGGTCTTATAATATTGACCTTTATTGCATCCGTATACATTGATCTACCTATGTGCGGGTTAGGACCTTAACAGTTAGGGTCTTGAATCTCTGGTCGAACTCCCAAACAGGTTTTGCTACTTTTTTTTTATCTCTTTTAGCTCTGTAATACATTGTGACTCCGACTTAGGTTTTTTAAACTGTGGAACCAGTGCATTCTTGATCTCGTTCAGTGGCCTAGGCTGCCCCAGTCCTTGGACAAGTTTCATGTAACAGCTTAGTGTGCGGTCCCATAGCGTAGTGTTGAACTGGGTTCTCTTGATGGCTTCGTCGATGATACTTTTAATATTCCATACGGATTCACATAGGAACTAGTGTTGATATGGATCCTTAGATCCATCTCCTCTAAAGATAGGGAACCTCATCTCATCTTCCATAGAGTTCCCTAGGCTTCATGTCTGTGTATAGGCTGAGTTGCTAGTAATAGTAATCTGAAGACTCTGGTGGTTCTGACTGTTCTGACTGCTTGGTGCTATTGAAACAACAAGAGGGTAATGTTACTTACTTCAGTAACCTGTGCAGTTCTTGAGGTTTTTGGCTCACTTTGGCGAAGTTCTTCAGCTTCCCCTTCTTCTGTTCTGGTGGGCTCTGAATGTTCTTCATTGGTTATATCTACCTCTTCTCCATAGTTTTCCTTAAACAAGTTCTCAAGGTGAACCATTCATAATACTTTCCCACTGCGCGTATGTCCATATTCTGTGTTGTTGTCACTGTCCGAGATCTTGAACATTATCCTTTTCAGGTCCGACTAATCTATTGTATCTTTAAGATGCTCTTTTCATGCAACAACATCTTGATTCTCAGCTTCTGGAAGTGCAAAAATGTTCCTCTAGGTCCTTTGAAAAAGTATCTCTCGGCTTGGCTATATGATTATGCTTTGTCAACAACAAACTCGGTGATATACCCTCCAATGGTACTATCAAACCAATTATCTACAACCCTTGATACAACGTTGTAAACTCTCTTAACCTTATGGATCAGTGTCGGCGTCCAAACCATAGGAGGTATAGATCTAATCTCAAACTGGGTATTGGCTAACCTAGCCAACCATTCAAACAACTCCTGTTGGATTCCCCCAAAGATCTCATGAATGTCGGCGAAAATATATCTTTGTAGCCAATATTTAGTACTCAGTTCAGGGTTCTTGTTCTGGGCTTTGGCGAAGTCCCTCTCTTGATCCTCTATCCACTTTTGAATCTTTGTCTTCGATGGGAACCACCTTGACATTCCCTTACATAGATTCCTTTCCCAAAAATGGAACCATTTGTTGGCACAAGGGTAGACCTAGGGTTCATCCTAAGAGTGCACCAACAATCCCTAACTACTAGCCCTTTCGGCAACACCTGCGAAGCAGATGCAGTCTCACCCGAAGTAGCTAAGAGGGGGGGTTGCAAAACAAATATGTCTACAACCAAGGGAATATCAAGTGGAACTAATACAACAATAATGCAACATTCATATATCTCTTTATCAGTTAGATCTACTCTGCACAGCCATACATCTGATCTAACACAATAATGCAATTAACAATATAACAATGACATAAATCCAGGCAGCAATCACACACACATCACACCAGATATACATGGTTCACCCTCTCTCTAGGGCTACGTCCACAGAACAGTGCCTATGATATATTAAGGTAAAGCTTACAGTTATGATCTGTGCGCTTAGTCAGCAGATCTTCTCTCTTCTTCTTTATGTCTCCCACCTTCCTGTGCACCCAGTTGCAGGGCTTGATCTTTGCACCCAACTGAAGATCTTACAATACCAAAAGGCTCTCACTCTTAGCACTGCTCTCTCTCATAGTAAAATACTCTCTTAACCAACAACAATCAATATTAATACCCAACACTAGTATCGACCTGAACTAGGTCCTTTTGACCTCTATTTATATATTAAAATCCCTCATCGATAGCCTCAGGTCGAAACCTAGGTGTCAAAACCCTAATTACCAAAACCCTAGGTCAACTTGACCCACTTTTTCCGGGCTTCGCCAGCCTATCTTTCCTTCTTCATCTCGCGATGCTCCAAATCATCCAATGATGGTTTTCTCTGATTTCTAATTTGTCCACGATCCTTCTTCCTTTATGATCTGTCATCCCTAATCTTCTTGTCCAATAGCTTGTTTTTCTGTACTTCGCTCCATCCTTCCTACTCTTTTGCTCACTTCGACTCAGTGACAGTTACTATGTCTCCCGCAAAGATCGATTTTTACCTTTCCTTCCTTGTTCTTCACTTCCTTCCATAAACAAGGGCCAACAACCCTAGATCAACATTAAAATCTCAATGAGCAGGTGGAAGAATACACAAGAATATGTGGAATATATGAATCAGATTCACATCAAGTCCCTATAATACACATACAACAAAAACTTCATCAACTAGGAGCCTCCCAATCAACGAAGATAATGCACTTTGATAACACTTGCTTCATTAGTACTATAGTAAATCATTCACTGAATTTTCATGAAAACAAGCACCACATATAAATCATTCATCAATGAAAAATTATCAAAGCAATAGACATAGATATGAAGATGGAAATAAAAAAGAGGATTGATATTTTAATTACTCAAGAGTCTTAAATATGATAGTACAGAGTATTAGGATACAACCAATAAAACCCACTCTGATATCTCTCCAATCGAACCACTCCCCTCATTATAATAGATAACATATATAGAAATACATTACCAAACCTTGAGAGGTTCAATTTTTCCCAAAAACAATAAACAATTACAAGATCCTATTTTCTAGGGCTCCATCTTTGACTTTCAATTTTTTTTCTATCTGAAATATCTTCAACATATCTTGATCACTTTTGGAATTATCTCAGAGATGACACTCAATTTGGTGAATATTGAGTCCAACTAGATGCATGATTCGAGAATATTTGGTAAAATTCGGTCAAACAAGAACCTACAATAATTTTGTAGCACACTTAGTGAAAAACAATGTGCCTGCGCAACAAAATTGTTGTAACACCGCTTGTTCCCTTCAAAATAAAACCTTTAGCTTCACGGAATCATCTTAACTTCCCCCAAACTATGGTTAATTTCCCTCTTTAGTTTCCAACAAACCCTCTATCATGAAGAGCATGGTCCATAATCAGTAGCCTTGGTTACATGCCCATCGTAAACATTGAATCCATTCTTCAAGCCTTTCCCTTGGTTATTCTTGTAATTGTCATAAGCTCCTCTAGTAACTCCTCCAAATCCTGAAGTGGCCATCATGTTGAGCCATCAAATCCTACTGCTAAAAATTTCTTAGCAATGCAAGGAATCAATTCTCGCAAGCCTGCACTTGCAATTCCTTCACTTTTAACCATTCTACTAGTCAATAGTTGTAGAGCATGTGTTTTGTGGAATGCCTTTCTGGCTTACTTTCATCATTTACCATAACAAACCAAATAAAATTGTACACATTGTATAGTATACTATTGTTTCTCCAGTCATGGCATAGCAGAAAATAAATGCTTACCACAACAACAATTTGGACTCCCTTCGATAATTCATTCCATGGAATTTTGACTCATTGCTCCTCCATGTGAATGTTTCCTAGACACTTGACATCCGTGAAAAACCTAAGCAGATATTTCGAGGGAAATTCATATCTAGCAATGTTTCCAATGTGCCATTCTCTGAATTATAGATCTCTGCAGATCTAAACACAACCCCAGTCGCATAACAACTTCAGTATTTCTCCTTGCAAAATGAAGAAAATATGCTACAAAAAGAACTCTCCCGATTGTCTCCTTGTGAATTAGCTCATCTCGAAGGCTTGAAGGACCTCTTGCATAGTTACAATGCTATCATAATATTCAAAATGGCAATCGAACTATTGCTTTAACACTTGGGATGGGAACTCATGCCTTTTTCTCACAGTCTTGTGATCATTATCTTTGACATCCATGCATGCATCATTCCATGAAACAAAATCAACAACAAGACATTCACCACCAATTCTGATTCTGATTTTATACATATGAACTGCAATCATGATCTACCTGACTTGGTGTTTTAGACAATAGATATGCATCGAATTTGACTCTCCCTCCTCGTGGCGCCTCGTGTTGCTTCAAGTGGTATTTTTTTCAACAACTAGATGGTATGAATGTTGTCAAGATGTTGGCTCATGTGCATAGAATCCACTAAATGTTTCTCTGACACCTATGCATTTGTTGTTATAGGCTATATCCGACATGAATAATCGATAGATATTTGAAAATGTTTATATTTCCAAGAGTCCTCAATTTCATTCAACACATAGTTCATAAGAAACACCCCTTGTGGGCTCCTCCTCCATGTGACTTGTGCTTGTGCGTGATGCCTTGTGTGATGGGATTTGATATGATGTAGCTCTCGGGTGCTTGGCTTGTGGACTTGGAGATTTTTCCTTGGGCCCAATACTTTTTTCCAAAATTCATAATAACCCTGCTATAAACCCGAGATCCAAATTGGCTATGAAAACCTAAAATTTTCCCCAAATTCCAACTTTTTATTGTTGGTGAAACTAGTGTTGTCAAGCATCTGTGTGGCGCAACGAAACTTGCAGGTGCTACAAAATGAGTGATGGCACTGTAAAAATGCTATGTCACTACAAAAGTGTGATTATGCTGCATAATTGACCATAGCATTGCACAATTGACCAAATTTGTTGATGAAAATTCTTGTTCTAACACATACAATGGCAAGGCAATGCATACCATACAATGGAAAGGAAATACATACCATTGCCAATGCATACCATTTCCATTGTCTTTGCATACCATACCATACCATACCAATGCATACCATACCAGACCATACAATGCATACCATACCATACCATACCATTGCCAATGCATACCATACCAGACCATACAATCCATACCATACCATACCATACCATACCATTGCCAATACATACCATACAATCGAAAGGAAATTCATATCATACCATGCATAACATGAATGGTATACCATACCATACAAGGCAATGGTATACCATACAAGCCATTGCATACCATTTACATTGCCTTTGCATGCCATTGCCAATGCATACCATACCATACCATACCATCCCATACCATACCAAACCATTTCCAATGCATACCATACAATGGAAAGGTAATGAATACCATACCATGCATAACACGAATGGCATACCATACCATACAAGGAAATGGTATGGTATTTCATACCATACCATCCCAATGCCAATGTATACCATACCATACCAATGCATACCATTTCCAATGCATGCCATACAATGGCAAGGCAATGCATACCATACAATGGAAATGAAATTCACACCATTGCCAATGCATAAAGTTGCAATTGCCTTTGCATACCATTGCCAATGTATCAAATACCATACCATACCAATGCATACCATATCATACAATTCATACCATTTCCAATGCATAAAGTTTCCAATTCATACCATTGCCATTTCCTTTGCATACCATACCATACCATACCAATGCATATCATACCATTGCCAATGCATACCATACAATGGAAATGAAATGCATACCCTACCATGCATAACATGAATGGTATAGCATACCATACAAGGAAATGGTATGGTATTCCATACCATACTATCCCAATGCCAATGCATACCATTGTCATTGTCAATGCATACCATTTCCAATGCATACCATACAATGGAAAGACAATACATACCATTTCCAATGCATAAAGTTGTCAATGCATACCATTTCCATTTCCTTTGCATACCATTTCCAATTCATACCATTGCCAATTTATACCATACCATACCATATCATACCACACCATACAATGCATACCATACCATACCATACCATACCATACCATTTCCAATGCATACCATACAATGGAAAGGAAATGCATATCATACCATGCATCAAACGAATGGTATACCATACCATACAAGGAAATGGTATACCATACCAGTACGAATGCATACCATACCATACCAATGCATATCATACAATGGAAAGGAAATGCATACCATATATTGGCAAGGCAGTGCATAAAGTTTCCAATGCATATCATTGCCATTGCCTTTGCATACCATTTCCAATGCATACTATACCATATCATACCATACCATACCATACCAATGCCAATTCATACCATGCCATACCAATGCATACCATACAATGGAAAGGCAATGCATATCGTACAATGGAAAGGCAATGCATATCATTGCCAATGCATAAATTTGCAATTTCCTTTGCATACCATTGCCAATGTATACCATACCATACCATACCATACCATACCAATGCATACCATACCATACAATTCATACCATACCATTACCATACCATACCATACCATTTCCAATGTATACCATACAATGGCAAGGAAATTCATATCATACCATGCATAACACAAATGGTATACCATACCACAGAAGGAAATGGTATGGTATGCCTTTCCATGGTATGGTATGCAATGACTAGGCAATGCATACCACACCATACAATGGAAAGGAAATGCATACCATACCATACCGTACCATTTCCAATGCATACCATACAATGGAAAGGCAATGCATACCATTTCCAGTGCATACCATAAAATGGCAAGGCAATGCATACCATTTCTAATGCATACATTTTCCATTGCCTTTGAAAACCATTTCCAATTCATACCATTTCCAATGCATACCATTTTCAGTGCATACCATACCATACCATACCATACCAATGCATACCATACCATACCAATGCATACAATACCATACCATACCATACCATACCATACCATACCATTGCTAATGCATACCATACAATGGAAAGGAAATGCATATCATACCATACAATGCAAGGAAATGCAAGGAATACCATACCATTTTCATCTCCCTTTCATTTAATGATAACTTGTTTTAAGGGTTGTTATATTTGTCCTGTTGTAACTTAGTTAATATCATTTATTGGCTTGGAGACTACAAAATCCAAAAACACTCATGAGCATACTCTCCTGGTAAGATTTTTGTTGAGAATTGTTCCCTGGTGCACTGGGCATTTGTCGCAGGGCTCAGAGACTTCATGCCTGGCCTATTGTTGGTAACCCTGGAAGGGAAGTGGGGAAATTGAGGGACTGCTGAGAAAATAAGGGGCACACTACCTTGGGTGTGACAGGTGCATGAGGAATGAGGAACTATGGGCTAGTTGCAACAACGAGCACCTAGGACTGAGAAATTCTATTGAGAATCATACTATAGCCTATCACCGGGAACCCTTTTTCCCTGGTGAATTTAAACTCCAACTCGGGGATGACCTATTGCTGAAATCTCATGAGCAACAAAGTCTATGGCTGGGAGGCACGTCTGATTTTTGCGCATAGTTGGTGACTTTCATAAAATATAAGTGTTCTTTATGTGCTTGTCTCATATATTGTGTGCTTGTTTATCTATGCTTGATATGGGTTAATTCTTGTATGTTGTCGCATATAAGTTGTTGTTGTTATTTTTTTTAATGTTGCTTGCACATGTAACTGTGGTGCTAATAGTCATTATTGAAGTTGTGCATGAGTATGACAGTTGTTGATAGTCTTTCAT
This sequence comes from Picea engelmannii, assembly GCA_009831015.1. NCBI lineage: Eukaryota > Viridiplantae > Streptophyta > Pinopsida > Pinales > Pinaceae > Picea > Picea engelmannii. The sequence goes on along the minus strand of ML776746.1, from coordinate 782,369 downwards.
GTTAAGTTAACCTTATGATTTTGGTTATGAGTCTTCAAGAAGAGGTTTTAATAGTTGTGTACATAGAGAAAACTATGTGTGCATCAGAGGCTGGATTTACTTGTGCGCATAGGCAAGCAATATGTGTGCACAAGAAGGACAAGTTTGGTAATGACACCAGATTGGGTGCACTCATAGTAACACTATGTGTTCAACGTGCTTATGCGCAGTTGTTTATAGTTACTTCCACTTCTTAAGGTTGTGCTAAAAGGAGTTATTTAGTGTGACGCATATCAGTGTGAGGTTGAATGTGTTACTTCAAGTAATACTGTGCAAACTAGAGTTTGGTATAGAATTTGCGCAATGGATTTTTGGAGTTGCAATTCTCAGTAGTATGCTGGGAATGTTACAATTTGGTTAATTCAGAGATACAAAAGTTGAGGTTGTGTGATGTGGCCCAACTTGGGAGGCTGGGGACGTTACATTATGGTATCAAAGAAATTTGATAGTATTTTTGGAGTAGCATGGCCCAACCTGGGTGGTTGGGGATGCTACATTGTGGCAAGTATAATTTTAAGGATGGAAATTTATATTAAAATGTAAACATGGGATAATATTACTAGTCCTTAATATGCAAAATGTAAAATGTTTGGTGATAGTTTTGTAAAAATATTCAACATTCTAAGGAATTTATATAGTTTTAATAAAAGTTTGGCTATTTTTAAGGTAAAATAATTTTATTCTATGGAATTTGGGCCAATCATTTAAAAAAAAGGAAATTGGTAAATCTTGTTTTGGAAAAAGCCATGGAAAATTATCCCATTGGCGAAATTTATCCCCTAAAATCATCTATGGATTGTGGTATCAAAGAAATTGGTTCAACACTAGACTTGTATGGGCTAGAGGTCCACAAGAAGAATTAGAGCTCCAGTTTCAAAACTGATCCTGCATGAGATGAGTTATACTTAAGGAAAAAAATCGAATTGGTAAGTGACCGGATTTGGAATTATAGCGTGGACATGGTGCACATAAAGTAAGAATGCATGAATGTGTGCACTAAATTCATGACATTGCAAAGTGTGACACTGGAACTGTGGAGTAAAAAATGGTTCATGGGTGTGTGCACTAAAGGTTTGGGGGTGCGTGGAAAAAATTTGTGGTCCATGCGCATCACTGATACGCGATGTACAAGTTGAAAATTGACATCACACATTTGGTGTGTGTTGAATACTAGTGCATGCATGATATTTAGAAGAAAGGATTATGACAAGATGGTGTAGATTTTTCATGAATTTGTCTCATGAATTCACCTAACAAATCTTGTTTTCTGCACATTTTGCAGAATTATCAACAGTTAGAGCAGGAAAAAATTAGTGCAGAAGGTAAAAATCATGGAAGATGCACCGAGGACTTATAGTATTGATGATGAATTCGGGGATTTGTATGTTGGTTTGGGTGTTGATGGTACATAATCCAAGGAGGAGCCCATGAACTTGGTAGAAACCATAAAGGGATTGCAAAAAGATGTCCAAAGATATAAGGTTGATAATGAAAGGCTTATGAGATCCAAGGAGCATCAAGATGACTTCAATGTCAAATTGATGCAAATCTTGGACATAATAGAAAATAAAATGGATAAGGAGACAAAGTTGAGTAGGTCAAGAAGTCGTAGGTCTCATGATGAGAAAAGAAAATAAGCAAGAAGTGCTAGTAGGCATCAACCTCACCCACCAAAGCATTCTTTTAGGAAAGCGTGCACTAGTTCGAGTGCATATCATGTCAGAAAGAATAAGAGAAGGATTGGGGTGGACGCGCTATAGGGAGAAATGAATAATATCAAGCCTCCTACATTTGACGATGAACACAAGAAGAATGAATATGCAGAGACTTGGTTGTTGGGTATGAGGAAGTACTTCCAATCACATAATTATTCTACTCAGGAAGAAGGAAGAATTACTATCTATCAGCTGAAAGGAAAAGCATCAATGTGGTGGGATCAATTTATGCAAGTGCAACACATTGATGAAAATAAGGTTACTTGAAGGGAGTTCAAGAAGTATTTCCAAAAGAAATTCTTAACCAAGCGATACTATGATAATAAAATTAATGAGTTATTCAAACTCAATCTTGGGAGTATGACGATAGATGAGTATGAAAGAAAATTCTTAGAGCTGTCGAAATATGTCACATTCATCAAGGATGAACAAGTTAAAATTCAAAGGTACTTGAGTGGGTTTCCCTCATTTATCAGTGAAAATATACAATATGATGACCGTAAGACATTGAAGGAAACTATAAAGTGTGCTAAGTGTATTTATGAGTAGCAAAGGGGAAGACAAAATTTCCAAAAGGCTTGGGAAGATAAGATAAAAATCAAGGTGGATCAAAGAAAGAAGAGGGATAATCCACCATTTTTCATAAATATTGTGTAAGGAAAATCGACTCTCCATGAGTCTAGAATGTCAGAGACAGTGGGGAAAAATCCATGGCAGTAATTTATTCAATGTTGGAATTGTGGAGGGAATCATATGCGTGGAGATTTCCCTCAAAGAGGTGATAAAGAAAGGACTGAACACAATGTACAACAAGTTGCGATAGTTGAGGACATGGGAAGAAATGTTCCAAGGATTTACACAACGTTGGATAACAATAAGGATGAGTTTCAGTCGCACATGATTGAGGTGGAAGCTAAGATTAATGATCAACCCATTGTTATTTTAATTGAATTAGGAGCTAGTCATAGTTATCTAGATCCTAAGATAGTGGAAAGATTTCATTTCCCAAGAAGCACTCTTGGAAAACATTGGTTTGTGCAGTTAGCTACAAGGTAAAAAGTGAAAATTAATGAGATGGTCAAGGCATGTCCAATGGAGATGACTAGACTATGCACACAAGTTGATTTGAATATTATACCTTTGGGTTCCTATGATTTTCTCATTGGTATGGATTGGTTGGATGAGCACCATGTTGTCCTGGACTATTACAGTAAAACATTTAATTGCTTGGATGAGGAAGGGAACTTAAGAATAATTCAAGGAATTCCAAGAGCTCTAACTATCAGATAAGTTTCATCCTTTCATTTGAAGAAAAGATACAGGAAAGGATGTCAAGTATTTGCAGTGCATATGGAAGAGGCGCCCAAGGATAAAGTTCTAGGTATTTAAGACTGCACAATATTGAAATATTTAGAAGATGTATTTATAGAGATACCTATAGATTTTAACCTTGTACAATATTTTACTGGAAATAGATTTTCAATAAAAGAACAGAAAAGATACAATGGAAAATACACACATTGCATAGAGATTTTTCCCCTGGAAACCCAAAGCGAGAAAACCAATATATTCATTCATAGTGATGCATTGTTTACACTACAATATACATATAGGAGCCAATGATATCCAAAAACCTAACCCAATGAACTGGATTAGTAAACAAACTTAATTTCTTTACCAGAAATGGAAAACCATCGAAGAAAAACATGTGTTGAAAAACTGCCCAACAATGGACACGAAAATTGAGGTGACACGAAAAACGAGGCAAAAATGAAACACATTTCCCAAGGATTTTTTTTTCTCGGGGGATATCGTCCCCCTGTAAATCCTAAAGGGGGGGCCTAACAACCCTCCCTCAAACCCCCCTGTGCACCCGGTGCAACGTAGCAGACACTAGAGCTAGTCATGCAAAGAATATAACACATACCCAACATTCTCCCACTTGTTGTTTTCTTTTCATATAGGGGGTTACAGGGTTACATAGTTAACAATCTAGGGAAGAAATGCCCATGGATCCTCTACACCAAAAGAACTTCTCAGTGCTCACAGATTTTGTTAATGAATCTGCAAAATTCTTCAAAGTTTCCACCTTCATCAGCAATACTTTCTTTTCTTCAACCATGTCTCTCAAAAAGTGATATTGAATATCAATATGCTTTGTCTTTGAATGATAAGTTGGGTTCTTCACAAGAAAAATTGCACTCTGACTGTCACAATATATCCTTACAGATTGTTGTACCAACTAAATAATGAACACAATCTTTGTAACCATATTACTCCCTTACTTACATGAGTGGTTGCCGTGTATTCAACTTATGTAGTTGAAAGTCCCACTACAACCTATATTTTTCTCATCCAACTGATTGCTCCTCCAAACAGGTTAAAAACATACCCGCTTGTAGATCTCCTACGATCCAGATCTCCAGCCTAGTCTACATCCAAAAATCCATGTATGTCCAACACTCCGTCCAATATTAGTGTTCCTTGGTAGTACAATCCATAGTTAGCAGTTCCATGCAAATACCTGAAAACACTTTTTACTGTTGTCCAATTCTCCTTCCCTAGTTTTGACATATTCCTACTCAAAACTCCCACTGCATGTGCAATGTTTGGTCTAGTACATTCCATTGCATACATCAAAATTCCATTTGCACTCTCATATGGAATATAGGACATGTCCTCCTCCTCTTCCTGTGTCTTTGGACATTGATCCACAGATAACTTTAAACCAATAGGAATAGGGACCTTGACTAGTTTACATTCCTACATATTAAACCTCTGCAATATTGTCTTGACATATTTTCTCTGATTTAACCAGAGTTTCCTCTTTTTCCGATATCTTTTCATTTCCATGCCCAAAATGAAATTTGAAGCACTTAGATCCTTCATGTCAAATTTAGAGGACAACTGAATTTTCACATCCTGGATAATCTCCTTCTTGTTTCCTATTAGCAACATGTCATCCACATACAATACCAAATAAATCAAATGATCACCAATTAATTTAAAATACACACAATGATCCGCTATGCTTCTTGTAAAGCCGGGTCCTAGCATATAAGTATCAAATTTTTGATACCACATCCTTGGTGATTGTTTTAAACCATACTGGCACTTTCTCAACTTGCATACCAGATCCTTCTTTCCCTTCACAAAAAAGTCTTCCGGTTGCTTCATATATATTTATTCTTCCAGATCCCCATGTAGGAATGTTGTCTTCACATCCATCTATTTTACTTCAAAATCAAATGCAGCAACAACATATAACAAAAATCTTATAGAATTTAACTTGGAAACAGGAGAAAAAATATCACCAAAATCAATTCCCTCAATCTGGGAATGACCCTTTTCTACTAACCGAGCTTTGTATTTCTCCACTTTGCCTTCTGCATTGAACTTCTTTTTAAATACCCATTTGTTTTTAATGGGATTTCTTCCAGTTGGAAACTCCACTAGATCCCAAGCCTCATTCTTATCCAAGGCTGCCATTACTTCATCCATGGCCTTTTTCCAGATCTATCCATCCTCTGAATCCATTGCCTCCCTGACAGTTATAGGATCATCATCAGTAATAGACAAAGAAAAATTTGAACGAAAATTAGATGGAGTATACCTTTCTGGTATCCTTCTTTATCGAACCGATCTCCTCAATACTGGAGTATGAGGATCTTCTTATTCTAATTCATGTTCTTCTGTACAGTCTAATTTATCATCCTTAAAATCAAACTCTATTTTCTTTGGTTCGTTCTTACTTGGTAGGACTTCCTGTTTAACAGCATCCTTCATTTCTCTAAATAACACATCTCGTCTATACACAACCTTGTTAGTTTCTGGCTTCCAAATCTTATAACCTTTGAGACCATATTTATACCCAATAAAGATACACTTTTCATCCTTCTTATATAGCTTACTCTTGTTTTCATTTGGAACATGAACATAGGCCTCATATCCAAATACCTTGAGATGTGTGAGAGAAGGTTTCTTACTAGTCCATACCTCTTGTGGATTCTTTTCATCTAGTGTTGATGAGGGTGATATGTTGACTAGGTAACATGCAATACCCATTTCCTCTGTCCATAATTCTTTCCCTAACCCGACACCACTGAGCACGAACCTTAATTTTTCCATCAACTTTTTTTTCATCCTTTTTGCAAATCCATTCTATTGAGGTGTATATGGAGTAGTATTTTTCTTTGCTATACCACACTTCTTATATAATTATTCAAATTCATTCCTGCAGAACTCTCCACCATTATCTATCCTCAACGTGTTAATTCGTTTCTATGTTTGATTCTCAACAAGAGCCTTAAATTCTTTAAACCTGCCAAAGACTTCATATTTCTTCCCAAGGAAATATATCCAAGTATTCCTCAAGAATTCATCTATAAATGAGACATAGTACACAAATTTTCCCAATGATGGAACCGACACGGGTCCAAACACATCACTATGAACTAGCTATAAAATTCCTTCTGCCCTCGTTGCACCAGAGGGGAATCTTACCGAATTCTACTTCCCATATACACAATGTTCATAGAAATAAAAATCCATAGAGAAGTTAGACATACCTTCAACCATACATTTACCATGTAGTAGTTGAAGACCTTTCTCTATGATATGCCCCAGTCTTTGATACTACAACATAAACTTTTCTCTAGAGACTATAGGAGTTCTTTCTTCTTCAACTCCAATATCAGGAACAATGGAACTATTACACCCATCACTAATAGTTTTTCCTTCCAGCTTATATAGAGTTCCAAGCCGAACTCCTTTCGGCAACACCATTTCTTCTCAAACCATCATGCATGTTTCCTTTTCAAATATTTCTTTTACCCCTACATCGTCCATTTTTCTTACAAAAATCAAATTTTTGGCCAAACCTGGGATGTGCAAAACACCAGGTAGTGTTTTAATCCTTCCATATATGATCCTCAACTTGACTTTTCCTCGTCCTATGATTTTTTTTATCGAGTCATCACCTAAGAAAACATTACCTCCATCATACATTTCATATTCACATAACCACTACTTGTGGGGAGTCATATGAAAGGATACACCTGACTCAACCAACCATGCCTCATGATCTTCATGTGTTCTTGAAGAAGAAAAATATACATCCACTCCTTCTTCCTTGGAGGTATTTTCCTTTGTAGAAGGAGCTTCTTTAGATCCCTTCTTTTTCTCAATTTTGGATCTACACTGCTTCTTGTAGTGCCCTTCTTTTCCACATCTCTAGCATACCTTTACAAACTTTATGAGAGATTTAGATCTACCCTTAGTCTTAGATATCCCACTTGAGGACTTAGATATATTTCTTTCCTTGGAGCATCCCCTTGCAAATAATGCATTTGTTCTATGTCCTTCCATGTTATTCCATCTCATCTCCCCCAACAAAAAGGATGAGACCACTTCATCAAAATTCAATGAAGTTGTATTACTACCTATGGACACAACCACACTATCCCACGAGTTTGGTAAAGAGAAAAATAAACTAATACACTTATCTTCATATAAAATTTTAATCTCAATACATACTAATTGACTTACCACAACATTGAAGGCATTCAAATTCTCTACCACTGAGTCTCCATCTCTAATCCTCAGGTTATACAACTTCTTTCTCAAGAAAAGTGTATTTACTAGGGACTTAGACTGATACAAATTCCCCAACTTATTCCATAAATATTTGGATGTAGATTCCTCTGACACATTCAGTAATACTGAATCTGAGAGACACAATCAGATTGTTCTCTTCACCTTCCGATCCAATTTTTTCTAGTCATCTATTGAAGTTCCTATAGGTGTGGTACCTGGATCCACTGTGATCCACTGATCTTTGTCCACCAACAGATCTTCCATCTTGATCTTCCACAGCTCAAAAATTTTCCCATTAAACTTCTTGATCTCCATTTTTGAACTGCTCACCATTTATTTTCACATGAAAAATCAATACCACAGATCTCCCAATGTAACAAGGCTTATCACAGTCCCGAGCCAAACCCTTGCCCACAAAGGCGTCCCCCTAAAGCCAACAAAGTTGTGATACCAAATGTAGATTTTAACCTTGGACAACATTTTACTGCAAATATATTTTCAATAAAAGAACATAAAATATACAATCAAAAATACACACATTACATAGATATTTTTCCCCTGGAAACCCAAACCGGGAAAACCAACATATTCTATATTCATTCATAGTGATACATTATTTACAATAAAATATACATATAGGAGCCAACGGCCTCCAAAACCATAACCCAATGACCTGGATTAGTCAACAACCCTAATTCCTTAACCAGAAATAGAAAACCATTGGAAAAAACCATGTGCTAAAAAACTACCCAAAAATGGACACAAAAATCGAGGTGACATGAAAAACGAGGTAAAAATGTGACACGTTTCCTGAGGAAAAAAATATTGGGGGAACTTCCCTCAAACTCCCACGCAGGGGGGTTATCACTCCCCTGCAACTCCTGAAGGGTGGGCATAGTGGCCCCCCCTCAAACCCCCCTACGTGCCCGATGCAACGTAGAAAACACTAGAGCTAGTCGGGAAAAGAATATAACACATACCCAACAATACTGTGTTTTCCACTGAAAAGAGATATCGATTTATCTATAAATATGATTTTGAGAGAAACTCTTGCATCAAAGACTCCATATAGGATGAGTACACCTGAGCTGAAGGAATTTCACATGAAACTTGAAGAGCTTTTGAAGAATGGGTATATACGCCCAAGTGTGTCACCTTAGGGTGCCCCAATATTGTTCATGAAGAAGACGAATGGTACGTTGAGACTTTGTATCGAATTCAGGTAGTTGAACAAGGTAACAATAAATAACAAGTATCCTTTGCCAAGTATATATGACCTCTTTGATCAGTTGCGGGGCGCGTGGATAATTTCAAAGATTGATCTCAGGTCTGGATATCACCAAGTGAGAATTAAGGAAGAAGACATCAGTAAGACTTCCTTTAGAACAAGGTATGGTCATTAGAAGTTTATAGTGGTGCCATTTGGGTTGTCAAATGCACCAGTTGTCTTCATGTGTTTGACGGATGGAGTTTTCAGAAGTTATTTAGATAAGTTTGTCATTATATTTCTGGATGGCATACTTATTTACTCTAAATATGAAGAAGAACATGACCAACACTTGAAGATGGTGTTGAAGGTTTTGAGGGAGCATCATCTTTATGCAATGTTGAGAAAGTGATTGTTCTACTAGAGGCAGATTTATTATTTGGGTCATATCTATTCATAGGAAGGAATAGTTGTGGACCCAATGAAGATAGAAGCCATTGAGGAATGGAGAACACCAAGAAATGTCATAGTAGTGAGATACTTTATGGGACTGGAAAGGTTATTACAAAAGGTTTATTGAAGGATTCTCATAGATTTTGCATCCAATTACATATTTGCTAAATAAATGTGCATGATTTGAATGGACTATGTATTGTGCAAGGAGTTTTCAACACTTGAAGAGTTTATTAACAAGTGAGCTGATTTTGAGAATTGTTGATCTTGATGCAGACTTCGTTGTGTGCATGGATGCATGCAAGGAATGGATTGGTGGAGTCCTTAGTCAGAATGGACAAGTGGCATTCTATGATTCAATAAAGTTAAAAGAGCATGAAAGTCTTATGCTACTCATGACTTGGAATTGGAAGCCATAGTGCATGCCTTGAAGATGTGGCGACGCTATCTCATGGGTAAAATATTTGAGTTGAGGATAGACCATAGTGGTATGAAGTATTTTTTTGGACAACCAAGTTAAAATTCCAGATAGAGTAGGTGGTTAGAATTCCTCAGTGAGTATGACTTTGACATAAATCATATCAAAGGAAAAGAGAACAAGGTGGCTGATGCACTCAGTAGTAGGGTGCATGTAGAAATTTAAATACAAATTATGTATTGTCTGGATTCTCCTGATCTAAGAATTATATGCCACTGTTAAATACATAATCGCTTCTACTAATATTCTTGTAGAAATTAAAACACGATCACCAATTGCAATATCAAGAAGAAAGATCAATCACACATAACACATATGTTTTACCGGGAAAGAATAAAGCTAAAAAACCCACTATCATATATTATGTATATATCATGGATCATGAAACAATCTCATACACAACTCTAATCCAAGAGCTCTCAGTAAAATATACAATCGTTTCACACTGTCATGCAAAAATTGAAAAATTCATGTGCCAATTTACTACTTCCAGACAGTCTGCCTCCTCTGCGCAATCCCTGTTGATCGAAATCCCTACAATGAATGAATTCCTCTTGCCTAGGTTGTGAAATCCTCATGGGCACATCCAATGTGTGTGTGGTTGCATGAGTGCACTCACTAATGTCACAACTGATATTCAAACTGTCTGTTTCACCTGTTATCTCAACTGGGTCTCCACTAAATATGACATGCATGTAGTTAACAGTGGTAAATCTTCAGTTGCATGTGAGGTCACTGATTGTGAATTAATTAATAATTAATTCACTAATCTCTCACTAGTGTAAGCTCAGTTACAACTAGTACAACTGAGCTTAACTCACTTAACTGAGTTAAACTACTTCACAACTCACATAACTACACATATAACTCTGTTACAACTTCGAGTCACTCAATTACAACTAATTCGACTTGCATGTCCCACCAGTCGACCTTTGAACTTGAATTTCCTATAGCTAACTGATTTTCCACTTCAGTTAACTATTTCCAAGTGCTCATTGAGAATAGATTAATATTTATTGTCCAACTATTATTAAGGGATAATAATAGCCGACATACATCTATAAATAGAATTCGCTCACCATCTATAAATAGACATCATCTATAAATAGAATTTGCTCATCATCTATAAATAGACTTCCACCTAAAAATAGCCTGAGGCTCCATCCTAGTGTAGGTGCATAATTTTCACTAGGATCTTCTTATTGAATCTCAACAATGCATGAGATGCATGCTACAACCATTAGCATGTATAAATTGGATTTGTGCGACATAATTTTAGAAGTTGCCAAATCATATCAACGCTATGTGGACATAAAGTGGACTCTATAGCAAGGCATGTCATAGAATAATTTGGAAGGTTATGAGCTAAGAGGATGTGATCCTCATGTATAGACACAGAGTATATGTGTCGAATTATCAAGAGTTAAAAAGTTTGTTTTTTTTAGAGATGCGTAAGGTTCCTTATGCGGGACATCTAGGTTACCAGAAGACAATTTTCGCAGTCAAGAAGCAATACTTTTGTCCAGGTATGAAAAAAGAAGTTATTGATTTTATTGCTAGATGTATTGACTATTAGAAGATCAAGGTTGAGCATAGACATTTAACTGGTTTAATACAACATTTTCCCATTCCCTAGTGGAAGTGGAAAGTTATAATGATTTATTTTATAACTAAGTTGCCTAAGACTGCTAAGCAACATGATTCTATTATGGTTGTGGTGGATGAGCTTACTAAAGCTTCCCATTTTATTCCAGTGAAGACAATGCACAAGGAAACTGACATTGTTGAGATATACATGCAAGAAATTGCTAAGCTGCATGGTGTACCTAAAAAAATTGTGTTTGACAGAGAGTCCAAGTTCACCTCGAACTTTTGGAAAGGGATATTCAAAGGATTTGGGAAAAATATGAATTTCATCACAGCCTATCACCCCAAGACAAATGGATAGACAAAGAGGGTAAATCAGGTGATTGAAGATATGCTTAGGATGTGTGTGATGGATAAGCCATCAAAATGGGAAGACTGCCTTCATTTGGTAGAGTTTTCTTACAACAATGGGTATCAGGCCTCTTTAAAGATGATCTCATTTGAAGCAATTTATGGTAGAAATTGCAACGCACCAGTGATTTGGGACAACCCAACAGATCGTGCAGTATTTGGTATAGATCTACCCTGGGAAATGGAGGAGAAGATGGTAAAGATAAGGAATAATTTAAAGGTTGTCAATACAGGAAGAAAATTTGCACGGATAAAGGCAAAATCCACAAAGAGTCTAATGTGGGTGATCACGTGTTTTTTAAAGTAAAGGCCAGGCGCAATTCCCTAAAGTTGGGAAAGTGTTCTAAGTTAGCAGCACGCTATTGTGGGCCATTTAAAATCCTTGAAATGATTGGTCATGTTGCATATATGCTTTCATTTCTTACATCATTGTGTATTCATAATGTTTTCCATGTGTTATTGATTAAAAAGTACGTACCCGATGCTAATCATATTATTGATTTGAATGTGATTCAGGTGGAGCCAGCATGCGATTTTCAAGTGCGTCAGGTTTGCATAGTGGATCAGAAAATCAAATAGCTCTGGAATTGAGTCGTGGAGTTGGTAAAGGTCCAATGGACTTGGTACGCTCCTAAGAATGCAACTTGGGATCGCAATTTTTCTATGCAGGTGGAGTATCCACATCTTTTTAAATATTTTTGAAATTTTGTATGTACATGTGTAAATGATGCATTAAGGACAGTGCATAAATAAGGGGGAGGGGAATGTAATGTCTCTAGTCTGAAATCCTTTGTAATTGTACATATAAGCTGGTGAGTCATTGGTACCAACTGTAAATGTAAATGTACATATAGGATGGTGAGCCATTGGCACTAAGTTCTGGTGTTGCATGCACCTGAGTAGTGCTCAGAGAATTGTTATCAAAGATAGGATGTGCACATTTCATAGTGTTGTGCACACCTAGGTAAATGCGCACATTTCACAGTGTTGCACACACTTGGGTAAGTGCACAAGAATGATTTGGGAGTGCACACAAAGCTGAGTTATATATATGTATATATATGATTGTATATGTATGGAGGCCTAAGAGCTTATGTTATTATGAGGTTGGTGAGTCGGGATGCAAATAGGTCAGTGCGCCTATCCATGTAAATATAATCACAATTATTAATATTATTACATCATTTCACATAGACAGACTCAGATGAAAATATATGGGGGGATGACTCAACCAGAAAAGGGAAAAGGGGGGCGAGACTTAAGTCTTAGGGAATATTTTATAATATTTCTGAAAAAAGTGTATGTTGTGGATAATTATTTTATCCTACATTCTCGGGGTTGGGAACGAGTCACCAAGTGGCTTAAGCTACTTCTCAAGGTGACAAGTGTCAAGTTGAAGGAATACAATATATATTGTTGGACTTAGTGTATTTTGGGGGATTCATATTATCCATTATTGACTCTCGTGTGCAGAAGGGGTTGGTCTGGGGAGAGGACGACTATTATCTTATCTACATAGAGAAGCTTGTAAGGAGTTTTTGTGTTGTAATCAGAGTTTTAATGTCGAAAAGGTAGGTTGTTAGGTCCATGAGAAGTCTCTCTGGGTGAGATATTTTTTATTGAAGAGATCAATTATCATGCCCATGAGCATACTATCTTGGTGAGGGTTTTGTTTAGAATTGTTTCCTGGTGCATTGGGAATTAGTCGCAGGTCTTAAAGACTTCATGTCCGGCCTGTTTTTGGTAACTTTGGAAGGGAAGTGGGGTACCCAAGGGACTGTTGAGGAGAGAATGGGGACACTTCCTAAGGTGTGATAGGTGTGTGGGGGAAGAGGGACTGTGGGATAGTTTCAACAGCGGGCACCTAGGACTGAGAAATTCTATTGAGAATTAGACTGTAGCCTGTCACTAAGAATGTTGTTTCCATGGTGGAGTTAAGCCATAGCTCTGGGGTGACATGTTGTTGAAAGCTTAATAGAAACAGAGTCTATGGCTGGGAGGAACGTCTGATTTATCTACACAATTGGTGACTTTCATAAAAGATAAGTTCTCTTTATGTGTTTATCTCATATACTGTGTGCTTGTTTATCTATGCTTGATATGGATTAATTCTTTTATGTTGTCACACATAAGTAGTTTTTTTTTTTTTAATGCTACTTGCATATGTAACTGTGGTGTTGATAGTCATTATTGTAGTTGTGCATGAGTATGACAATTGTTGATAGCATTGCATGTTAAGTTAACCTTATGATTTTGGTTATGAGTCTTCAAGAAGATGTTTGAATAGATGTGTGTGCATAGAAAACTTTGTGTGCATCAGAGGCTGGAGTTACTTGTGTGCATAGGGAAGCATTTTGTGCACACAAGTAGGATAAGTTTGGTAATGACCTAGATTGGCTGTGTGCATAGTAACAATATGTGTTCAATGTGCTTGTGCACAGTTGTTTATAGTTACTTCCATTTCTTAAAGTTGTGTTAAAAAGAGTAATTTAGTGAAATACATCACAATGTGAGGTTGAGCATATTACTTCAAATGATACTGTGCAGACTAGAGTTTGGTATAGAATCTGTGCGATGGATTTTTGGAGTAGCATTTCTTAATAATATGTTGTGGATGTTATAGTTTGGTTAATTCAGAACTACAAAAGTTGAGGTTGTGTGACATGGCCCAACTTGGGGGACTTGGGATGTTACATTCTGGTGTTAGATCAATTTCAGATCATTTTTGGAGTAGCATGGCCCAACCTGGGTTGTTGGGGATGTTACATGGGTTGTTGGTAAAATGGACCAGTCCTGGATTTTAAAATAATTTATGAAATAGGAATGCACACATGTTCCTAGAGCATGCACATGTTATTACAAACATGTGTACATTCCTAGAGCATGCACATGTTTTTAGAAACATGCACACGTTCTTAAGAACACCTACTTGGCACTGATTTGGTAGCCTCGATGGAAATTTGGTGATCACAAGAGTTAAAAGCTTGTGAATATAAGAATGTTAGCACATTTGTGTGTAATCACATTCTTAGCCACCCCATTGACAATTTTTTAACCATCATCTTCATGTGAGTTCCTAGAAAGGCACATTTATTACTCTACATGAATTTTTCCTTCTCAAACAACCTGTCAAATGTTAGAGAAAGTTACTAAAGGTTTTATTTGGGCCAAGAAGTGTGTAGTGATCAAGGAGGATTACGTCTCTCTAAAATAAGGGAACAAGGTGCCACTCTTGTTAGTAAATAGGTATTGTTAGTGGATAGGGATGCTCCTTGGTAACATTTATTTTATTACCAAATTTAACATGCTAATCAAATTAAGGGTATTAAAGGACCCTTGTGATGATAATATTTAATGCTTTTACATTCAACCCCACTTAAAAGGATATTGATTGTTTGGTATTTAATATTTTGGTTTCTCACATGGCAATTCGAGTGGCCTCATGCATGCAATCTCACATCAATACATGTTTGAATTGTTTTGGTGTACTAATGATCATGTTGGTTTCTTGATTAATAGTATTTGCTAGCAAAATATTGGCCATAAAAATGTATATTCTATTGGTGGGATTTGTAAAATCTTGAGCACTAACAATCGCATATATAACATAAACTTAATAGATTTAAAAAATTAAATTGTTCTAAACAAATTATTTATGAATTCATTTATAGTATGATTCTTGAAAGCATATTTTAAAATGCAACTCCATGCCCGATTTAGAGGGATTGAAGATGGTATAGTGGAGAATGCTTCTACATCTATATGGAAAAGGACCTTTGTAACCTTGTAAGACACAATTCTAACACATTCTCATGCTTGAAAAAATGTTGGGAGCTAAGGGATACTGAAAAACATAGGTTAAGGAAGTGCCAATCCATTTGAAAGTATCACTCTCACTCTTATTTCAAGAAGACTGTATGCGGGTGGCTTACGCTTCACCAACACGATTCATAAAGTTGGTGTTATAAATGTTGCATGCATGATTTTTGGTAGAGATTAAATAGTTGATATTGTATTTTGGATATTCTCATTTTTTACCAAGGCTTTTTGGCCATGTTTTCAACATGAATTTTACTAATTTTTTTTATTATCCAAGTATTTCTTGAAATTATTTTCTCTCGGGGCCCTCAGATGATTAAGAGAACTGCAAAAATTTATGCCATATAGTTTCATAATCCTCTGTATAATTTTCGGGAAAAAAAATCAGTTCAAGGTTACTTTTCATGATGAAACCTCTCTTCCTTCCTGGGGAATCATAGGCTCTTTTAAGGAGGAATTATATTTTCACACTAAAGTCAAATTCAACATTTTTCATGAAGATGTTGACTCCTTTCCACGATCATTTCTAGTTTTTTAAGACGAGAGCTTCCTTGTATCCACATTGTTCAAATGTTGTAACTTTTTATTCAATGATGTAACTATTTGTTTTTTAAATTATATATGTTCTACCACTTTGAAAAAAATGTGAATGTATCTATTTCTTCATTTAAACATGTTATTTTAATTCAATTTCAGAGTTATACGTTATTTGCTTGATCTCTATCTCAATAACTATTGAAATAATGCATTGAATCATTTGTTACCAGATAAATTAATTGATGGACAATAATATCTAATAGAATTTACCTCTAAGCTTCCTCACAGTCTCAAATGCTTCTTCACTAGATTTAGCTTGAAAAGAGATTTGAGCATCATAGTTTTTTTAATGCATTGAAACAAGATGTTTATATGATGGGTATTTTTATATTTTTACAAAGTAAGGAAAAGGTCGATGAATCATTAATGCAAGAGATTATAAGATGACGAAAGTGGAAATAGTTTATAGATGTGTTTTGGGATCAATAAAAGACGCACCAACGATGTTTCCTCTATTGATTAATTGGGTTGGTTGTCATTGATATCAACCTTTGAAGAAAGTCTGGTAGCAAATTCTAGTAGCCCTAGAAGTGTGGATAAGGAACCCATGTTTGTCTGAGGACTAATGTAATGAATATCATTGAAATTATAGGAAATACTATCATAGATGGATAGTACATGTCGCGTTGTTTCCGGTGATATGTGGTATGTCACGTAGTTCCTCACTGTTTAATAGATGTGGCTTAGTGAAGTTGGAGAATCCTCATGAGTTATCTAGAAGCCCCTAGAAGGTCATAGAAGTCAATTATTCTAGAATGTCCTAGAAGAAATTTACTAGTCAAAGTGGTTGTAACTAGGAGTTAACCAGGGAAAAGTTGTTGCAATAAGAAAATATGTAAAAATAAATTAGTTGTAACAAGAAGTGGCGAGTTTACTATTTATGGTAAAGTGGTTGCAAGTGGGTAAAGTAGTTGAAAGTGGGTTAGACCTAAAAGAGGGAAGTTGTGTAAAACAATTAGAAGATAACCCCTAAAGGAAGCTACTTGAAGAGTATAAATAAGAGATAAGAGAGAAAGGGTCTCCCATTAGCACCTAATTGAGCACATTGAATACATCTTTTGTGAAATGTTATGGGTAGGTATCATTAACAAATATAAAGCAGTGAGTTTGAAGCAGTGATGAGAGACGTTGCAGGTTCGAAGGGTCGAGACTATGGGTATTGAACTAGGGTTTTACTGAATATATCCGAAGGTTGCAGTACTAGAAGGATGTGAACATATGCGGGCCACAATGGGACAAAGCACAGATACCCGCAAGTTTACTGAAAACATAGTGCAGATATGTTGCCAAGGCTGAAGAAAAGGAATATAAGATATATCAGTGATAAGTTGTAAAGCTAAGAAGAAGTTATAGGAAGGTCTAACAGTGAGAAGGTACAATAGAGATATCTATAGTAACAAAAGGTATGTTATATGATTGTCTTAAGTAGATATTTGGTGAATGCTTGGGGTATAACCATGAGAGATTGAGCTTTAATCCTTGAGGGACTATTGGTTGTATGGCATATTTTGTATCATAAAGATATGCAGGGATACATTGCTACTGTATTCGTTGTTTGTTGTGGGTATACTTCATTGGGAATCTTGTTAAGATATACTTGTAGAATGCTTGAGGGTTTATGGTTGAAACCTATAGTTATCAGTACATG
>ML776746.1:737668-764422 GCA_009831015.1 Picea engelmannii | reverse complement strand
ATATATATATATATATATATATATATATATAGAGAGAGAGAGAGAGAGAGAGAGAGAGAGAGAGAGAGAGAGAGAAGAATGTCTTCCTAATGTTGTCCAAACATCAACACTCCCTCTCAACAAGGGAGACATTCTTCATCATGCCAAAGCTTGTCTTTGAAGTATAAAAACTTCACTCTAAACTCATTACACCATTCAGTTTTGGGAGATGTATCTCTCACACCTAAACTAAACAGAACTCCTTCTGTAGCTCTCCCTCTGAGCCAATTGAATATTTATGATATTGGGCTCATTATAGGTCCACATGTGATAATATCTAACATATTTAATTCTTTATCATTCCAAGTCAAATAACTATGACTAAGGAAAAATATCACACCAATGCTATTTTACCACAGGCACACCCTTGTGAGTGAATGTTATCCCAATGTTATCTGATACATTGAAAGCACCTCAAGTACCTTGATTACATATCACTCCTTGTCATGATCAAGGAAATACTATGCTTGGGCCCATTTATCACAAGTACACCCTTGTGATAAATATATCCTATCTCCAGTCCTTTTGGGATGATCAAGCTAAGTCATCTTGGAGCATACTTGACATATCGAGATTCCCTCATGAAATGAATGTCGCAGCTCACTCATGAATTGTGTCCATACTAGAAATCTTGTGGTTTCCTCGTGGAACACATGTCTAAGACATATCGAGGTTCCCTTATGGAACCAATGTCTTCATGTCTTGGTTCCTTCATCTGACCAACTGAGGCATGTCAGGATGAAGTCTACATTCCCCCCTACTAGTCCACACATGACCCTATAGAGAGAATATTTCACACTTGTTCCCTCAAACATCAATGCTCCCTCTTAACTAGGAAGGTATCTTTCCACGATGTCTTCATCTAGTACTCCATTGATTACTCTTCAATCAACTAGTAGCACACAACTACTATCATATCATCGGTAGCTCAAATCATCTATCATAGTCTTTGTGATCAAATAGTAGCACACAACTATTACAAGTGATCTAGTAGTCTCCATGGCACACAACTACTATCGAGAGACACACAATCTCTATCAATGGTACACAACCACTGTAGTAGCACAAAAATATTGTCCAGAGACACATAGTCTCTGCCATAGTTTCATGACTATGCATGTGTCCTGTATAAGACTGACCATAGTTACAAAATTTAAACACTCCCTCTTAACTAGGGAGGTATTCTTTGTTTCCACACGATCTCATCGGATATCCATAATAAAACATGAATTCAAAGCCAATGCATCTAAGGCTTCTGGGTAGCTCTCAAATAGCTTCAACATGTCACCATGACATCCACTACCTCACAATGCATCTGTACCTCATCATGTGCAGCCCTGTGATTTCATAGCCAATGCATCCAAGGCCTATGGGTAGCTCTCAAATAGATACAACATGTCCCCAAGACATCCACTATCCTGCAATGCATCTATACCTCATCATGTGCACCCCTGTGACTTCATATCCAATTCATCCAAGGATTGTGAATATCTCTCAAATAGATAAAACATGTCTTCATTACATCCACTACCCCGCGATGCATCTGTACCACATCACTCCCTCTGAAGAGGGACCATGCCAAGCTTGTCCCTGAAGTGTTCGAACTTCATCCTCAATAGTGGCTTGGTCAACACGTCTGCAACTTTCTCCTTGATAGTCATATACTGGAGCCTCACTGCTCCCCTCTACACCATATCCCTGACATAATAATATTAGATATCGATATGCTTTGACATGTCATGGAACATCGGATTCTCGAACAACTTCATGCAACTCTAGTTGTCACACCAAATGAAGGACACCTCCAGTTTGAGACCAAATAACCCAAACAGAAGCTTCTGAAGCCATACTACTTCTCTACATGTTGCACTAAGTGCTACACATGATTGCTTCCTACTGTTCCACAAAACCATACTAGAGCCTAGACTGAAGCAATATGCCAAAGTATTCGTCCAATCATGAATACTCCCGACCCAATCTGAATTTGAATATCGATATAACTCGAACTCATGTTCTGTTACATACTTGAGACTATAATCCAATGTACCCTTAAGGTACCTCATTACATGATTTGTTGCGACCAAATGAACCTGCCTAGACTGCTCCATATATTGACTCGGGTTTTTCACAGCAAAACATATATCTGGTCTCATGTTCGTCAAGTACATCAATGAACCCACCATCTTCCTATATAACACAACTTCCATAGTCTCTGAATTCGTATCCTACAACAAATTCAGATATGATGCCATAGGTGTAGCCATTTTATTGCAATCCAACATCCTGAACCTCTTCAGGATTTCCACTGCATACTTCCCTTGACCTAGGAATATTTAACTAGGATTTTGTCATACCTGTAGTCCCAAGTAATAGTGCATCAAAACAAGATCCTCCATATTGAACTCAAAGGCAAGCTCCCTATGTCACTGAAAACCATGCTTGTCTAGTCTTCCTCATTGGTTTCTCCCTCTGTGACTCTATGACAATATTTTCATTTTCCAAAGAACACAACATCATGGTAACCACCACATCAACACATTAACACAAGCTTCATGTGATCTCAACTACAGAGGGTTTGTCACTACTTGTTATGTCCATATCGATCACTCCTCACCAAATACTCGTGTTGATCCTGATATTATTCTCTGTCAAGTTCTCTACCTGAGCCCTGAACTCCTAGAATTTGTTGAAGACCTCATCCTTGATCTTCATGAAGAAGATCCATGAGTGTCACATATTAGAAGAATCTTGGTACACTATCATGTGTTTAGAAGTATCATAATATACTAACTAGGTATCCATGGTAACATACCTAGAACAAGAACAAGAACATCTCCATGGTAATTTGTCCAGAACGTAAAGAGAGTAAGGCTCAACACAAAGACAACAATTAAAATAGTTGATTCCATTATCATCCTCCTATTCGTAAGAGCACAAAGAACTTCAAATATACAATGTCAATTCAAAAGAAATCGACTAGCTTTGAGATGTGCTAACAATTCTCAATGCGATCGAGAATACTCATTCCTAAGATTCAATGAATCGTTCTAAAAGATGATGTTGAATCTACTCAACACTTAGTGTTCATCAATTACAGATCTAATTCAATACTAGAATTATTTTACTGCATGGGTACTAGTTACCTTTCCACCATTTCAACTACTCGTTTGGGCTCTTCCACATGTTTGGTTGCAGGTTCTTTTCCATGTTTAGTATCAGGTACCATAGGCTATCCAAGGAAAACGCCTAGAAATTTTTCCAAAATTTCGAAGGACGTGGTCACCTCCAATCGAATGAAAAAGACCCCAAGCAAAGAAAACAATGCCAATACACTTTGATAGGCAAATATTTTTGTTATAGAATAAACGTTAACATTCTGCAGATTGCAACAATCAGATTCCACTAAGAATCATGATCTTATATATATATATATATATATATATATATATATATATATATATATATATATATATATATATATATATATATATATATATATATATATATATATATATATCTCACTTGTCTATAAAACAAGATTCCTATTCAATCAATTTTGTTAACAAATATTAAGCAAGAGAAGACTATGTACTCATGGGCAACAACAATAGTTTTGTTTTATGGTGTCCAACACTCTCTTCTACAATGGCCAAATTTTTTTGAGCAATGCCATATACACATTATATCTCTACAGTCTTCAATATGCATATCTAGAGCACCAGCGTTGCCCAATTATATGTGTGCATTAATAGTTTTACTCTCACATCATAGTTTTATCCATGTTTCCAAGCATAAGGATGTAGTTCTCATATATCCATATTAATTTGAATGCACATGATTTTCTGAATCCATTAGTTGGTTTAAATGTTCACCCTTCCTTTAGAGTTGAAGTGTTTTCTTCATCCATCCCTAACCAACGTAACAAGAAACATCATCATATATGCCATATGAGAAATATATTCCAACACTCGATCCATCTACTATATCCAATCCATGCCAAAAAATCTCCATTACCCAATGGAGACCACATAATTCTCCATTGACACAAAACTCCACGATATCTCGACATGACTGTTTGAGCCACAAGCTTTCCCTTTTACTTTACGGGGCCAACTCCATTCAGAAACCTAATGAGCAGGCCAAAGAAAGAGCTCACCATCTTCGAATCTTAACTCCCACTTGACTTGCATGGTAGAAACATCATGCACCGAACGGAATTAATAACATTTCCTTCTCATCAAACAGATCTATGAAAGAACATACCTCAACCATCCTTCTTAACCTGTAACGACCTCTAATCTACAATAGATTCAAACAATCAAGTTGGTTTACGTCAAGAACCGTTCACGCTCCTTGGAAGCCAAAAAAAAGACTCAAGCTATCTCTCTTATTTTCTCGGGCCCTCCTGTGAGGGATTTGAGCCTGGTCCCACTCTCATACCATGTTGATTTTTATAAGAGATGATATTGTATGTGTATATATTATTACAATGATGAGTGTTCCATATATATAGAACATATGGTTACCATCCATGAAAGGATGTGTCCCTTGGATAATAAATAACTACATATTTATCATATATATATATATATATATATATATTTATACTTTGTATTATAAATATCATGTCATATACTATATATATATATATATATATATATGGAATAATGTCTTCCCAATGTTGTCCAAACATCAATAGGTTGTAGCCTCCTCCTAGTTGGAGCTAGAAAATTGGGGAGTTGGAGCTTCCCTTAGGTTGTATCCTAAGAATATAGGGGGTTGGAGCCTCCTTCCAGTTGGAGCTGGAAAACAAAGTAATTTGGTGCTTCCAATGAATCTACTTCTTAAATAAATATAAGAAAAATCATTTCGTGTTTTTCTCCCACATTGGTTTTCCATGTAAAAATACTAGTGTATTGTGTATGTGTATGATTGCTCATTGTTCATGGTTTATTTATTCTCCACTTGTTGAATGATATTGGTAAACTGATCATAAAGTTAACAACACTTATATACTTTGGTTAAAAAGGATTAAAAATCACTATCACTAATTCACCCCCCCCCCCTTTCAGTAATCCAACAATTGGTATCATAGCAGGTCCTTCAAAAGGAAGTTTAACCACTGGAAGGAGATCATGGATTACTCTAATATTAGGATACCATAGTTTGATGGGGAATATTATGCTTTATGAAGTAAAAGAATGAAGACACACATACAAGCACTAGGTTTTGATATCTAGTGATCAATAGTAGATGGGTACAAAGCACCAACCACTCCTCCAATAGATAAAGATGGAAATAAACTTGAAGAAAATAATTCAAGAGATACAAGCACACTCGTGAATGGTATAACTAAATAAATATACACCAAGGTTATGCATTGTGATTCTGCAAAATAAATATTGGACAAAGTGAAGAACATATATGAAGGATATGAGAAAGTCGAGGCTAAACTTCAAATTTTTAGGGCAAAGTTTGAATAACTGAAGATGAATGAAGATGAAGACATAACAACCTACTTTCTACGACTTGATGAAGTAGTAAACAATATCAAAGATTTCAGAGAGGAGTTAAAGGAACAGGTTGTTGTCAAAAAGGTATTGAGATCCCTACCAATGAGATTTGATTCAAATATTTCAGCACTAGAAGAGAGAGTGGACCTAGCTACACTAACTATGGATGAGTTGCATGGGACACTCACAACTTACGAGATGAGAACATAGCAAGAAAATCTAGTAATAAAGGAAGCATCATTCAAAGAATCTAAGAAGGCAAAGAAAAAGGAAAACTCAGATAGTAGCAACAGTGATATCTTAGAAGACGATGAAGAATTAGTCAACTTCGTTAGAAAAATGAAAAAGGGAACCAACAAATATAGAGGTAAGATTCCGTTGATTTTTTTTAATTGTGATGGTATTGGTCATTTTTTCATTAAATGTCCCCATAAGATAAAGAAAAGAAATGAAGAAGATGACTCTAAGAGAAAACAAATACAAAAAGCTAAAAGAACCAAAATAATTTTTTCAAGAAAACCCTTTGCACCAAAGAAGACAGTTCCTCATCAGAAGAAGATGATGTCAGTGGAAGTGGTACATAAAGGGTATTATTCGTGGAAATATAATATTCTGATGAAGAAGTCTCCAAAGAAGAATATGAAGAGGCAAAAGTTGACTACAGAGAATAATTGTTAGGTGCCATAGATGTTATAAAAAGGGAAAAGAAGAAAAACAAGTCACTTCAAGAAGAACTAAAAAGAAAAGAGGGAGTTCAGAATTCCAACTCCGAAGAGCTAGAGCATATGATCACTAAATTAAAAATCAAAGTAGAATAATACAAGAGAATTGAAGAATGAGTCATAGAACAGTTATAAGAAAGAGATAGGATCATTGGAAATTTAGAAGCAGAGATTGTCACATTAAGAAAATACCTTCAGAAGAAAAACATGCAGAACAAATCTAAATTTTTGGACGAGATTATTAGCAGTCAAAGGCCACATCATGAAAAGTACAGACTAGGATACAACCAAACAGAAAAGGGATCAAGTCCAAAACAATATATCAAGAAACAAAACCAAGAAGCTATGTAGAGATAGACAAAGGATCTACTGAGAAGGAAGAAGACAAGAAGTTTCATAAGGAAGATCACAGAGATACTCCACCACCCAGAAGATTCAGATTTCAAAATCAGTAGTAGTCATAAACAAGAAGGCCTCAAGAAGAAGAATGATTAAGAAGAGTAACTCCCTTTATAGGATATTCAACTCCCAGGTATCAAACTATCTTCCTTAGACTATGTTATTCATGTAACAATTTTGGACATAAGGTTGTAAATTGTAGAGAAAATAATAGGAATAGAAACAACCATGAAAGTTATGCACGAAATGGTTATTCAAGAAGGCCTAGTGAAACACAAAGAAGAATCTACAACAAGTTTGAATCCTTGAGTATTGAACCAGAATGTTACAAGTGCAACAACTTTGGACACAATGCCAAAGATTGTAAAATGAAAGTTCCTCTAAGAGAATCACAACAACAAAAATAAAAGTTGCAGACAAGAACCTAAAAGAATATGGGCAAGGAAGCATAATCAATACAACAATGAAGAATGCACACTCTCTCTACAAGCTCAACACAAGAAACATGGTTGGTATGTTGACAGTGGTTGTTCAAAGCACATGAAAGGTGATAAGGATGGTTTTATAACTTTGAAAAAGGAAAGAGATAGGTCAGTCTCTTTTGGAAATGACAACTCATCCAGAATCATTGGAAGGGGCACAGTCAATATTGGAAGTATGGATGCCAAGGAAGAAAATGTTCTACTAGTAGAAGATATGAAACACAATCTTCTGAGTGTAAGTCAAATGTGTGACCAAGGTCACAAACTTGTGTTTGATTCACATAAATGAGAGATAAGAAAAGTATATTCATGTAAAGTGGTGGCAAAATCTGTGAGAACTCCAAGCAACATGCACGTACTAAGTGAAATTGGGAAGGAAAAGTGTTTTTAGGAAACGAAGATGAAGTTTGGCTATGGAACAGAAGAATGGGTCACATAAATTTTGATAATCTTGTCAAGGTTGAAGCATCCAAAGAAATTCCCTAGATCATGAAGACAACCAACACATTATGCAAGCATTTTCAACAAGGAAAGAAAACCAAGACCAAGTTCAAAACAAAGGAATACTCCACAACAAAACCATTGGAAATTGTGCATACTGATCTAGTTGGAACAACTAGAACAAAGGGGTTGAAAAGTGAGTAGTATTTTCTATTATTGGTTGATGACTATACAAGAATGACTGTAGTTTGTTTTCTTGAGAAGAAGTCATAGGAATTAGAGAACTTTGGGATGTACAAGGAGATGGCTGAAAATGAAATAGATTCAAAAATCAAATGTTTGAGATTAAACAATGGGAGAGAGTTTACTTCAAAGGAATTTATGGACATCTGTAGTAAGCATGGGATAAAGAGACAATTATTTGTTTCCAAGACACCAAAACAAAATGGGGTCATCAAAAGGAAGAACAAGAAAGTACAAGAAATGGCTCGAACTATGTGAATGGATTCCAAGATGACAAATGTTTTTTGGGTACAGGTAGTGCATAAAAAAATCACATTCAAAAGAAAGGAATGCTCAGAAAAAACAATGATAAAACTCCTTACGGGCTATGGAAAGGAAGACTAGAGAATGTGAAGCATTTCAAAGTTTTTGGAAGCAAATGCTACATTAAAAGAGAAGATGGATAAATCATAAAGTTTGAATCTCGTGTTGACAAAGGTATACTTGTTGGGTACTCAAGAACAAGGAAATCATACAAATGATTCAATCTAAGGATCAACAAAATTGTTGAAAGCATCAATGTGATGTTTGATGAGACAGATGGATGGAGAATAAAATAAGGAAAGGATTCAAGGAACATGTTCAGAAAGAAGAAGTAATGGAAGAAGAAGTAGCAGAAGAGGAAGATGAAGAAGAGCAGTAAGAAGAAGAGAAATCACAACAATATCTTCAAGTACTTCCAAAGACGCCTAGCAGACGAATACAAAAGAATCAACCATCAAGTCAAATTATCATAAATAAAGATGAAGGAGTTGAAACTAGAAGAATAATTTGTTCACTAGAACAACTGCACCTAACACTACTATCTATAATTGAGCCAAGCAGTTTTGAAGAAGCCAACAAAGATGAAATTATGGATCAAAGCCATGGACGAAGAGTTAAATCAGATAGAGAATAATGAAACTTGGGAATTGGTTCCAAGGCTAAGGAAAAAGAATGTGATCGGTACAAAGTGGGTCTTCAGAAACAAATTGAATTAAGATGGACATGTTACCAAGAAAAAAACAAGATTGGTATGTAAAGGATACTCTTAGGTTGAAGGTATAGACTTTGAAGAGACGTTTTCCCCAGTTTCCAGAATGGAAGCAATTAGATTGATCCTCGCTTATGCATTCTCTAAGAATATTAAAGTGTATCATATGGATGTGAAATCAACCTTCGTAAACAGGGATCTAGAGGAAGAAGTCTACGTTGAGCAACAAAAAGGATTTTAGCTGTCGGAGAATGAAAATTATGTTTGCAGGTTGGAGAAGGCCTTGTATGGTATTAAATAGGCCACCAAAGAATGGTATTCTAGACTGGATAGATACTTACAACAACAAGGGTTTAGGAAAGGGAATGCAAACAACAACCTCTACATTAAGGCAAATCAATATAGTATTTTGTTAATTGAAGTTTATGTTGATGATATTATCTTTGGAAGTGATGATGACAGGATGAGACAAAACTTTGCAAAAGATATGCATAATGAGTTCAAAATGTCATTTCTTGGAGAATTATCTTTCATTTTGGGTCTTCATATATGCCAAAGAAACCAAGTCATTTTTATCTCTCAGACCAAGTATATTAGAGAAATAATAAAGAGGTTCGGAATGAAAGATTCAAAACCAGTCAGTAATCCTATGCAAAACAATTGCAAGTTAAGTAAAGATGATGATTCAAAAGATACAGATAAGAGGCAGTACAGGTCAATGATTGACAACTTACTTTACGTGACATCTTCCAGACCAGATGTGATGCAGGAAGTTGGACATGTGGCACGATTTCAAGCAACATCAAAGGAATCACATGTTTTGGCAGTAAAGAGGATATTCAGATATCTCAAGGGTAGAGAAGATTTTGGATCATGGTGTCCAAAAGGGAAGGATCTATCACTTATTTCCTACACAAATGCAGATTGGGCAGGTTGCATTGATGATCGAAGAAGCACAAGTGGAGCATCCTTTTACTTGGGTGAGTGTTTGGTATCTTGGCTAATCCAGAAACAATCATCAATATCATTGTCTACATCCGAAGCAGAGTATATAGCAACAACACCATGGTGTACACAGGTTCTATGGATGAAACAAACATTGAAATATATACATGTTGAGTATAATGAGCCCATTCCGATATTTTGTGATAACACAAGCACCATCAATATCTCTAAGAATCCAGTGATGAACTCCAAGATGAAGCACATTCCGATCAAGTTTCATTTTCTATGGGAACAAGTTGCAGAGAAGAACATTAGATTTGAGAATGTTGGGACCAAAGAACAGATTGCATATATCTTTACAAAACCGATTCCAAGGGAAGCTTTTGAGTATCTTCGCCAGAAACTCAGAGTAGTTTCTACCACACAATGACTTTTGAATGATTTTTTTATATGTCATAGATTTACATGAGGAAGCACCATGAAAAGGACAGAGGACAATTTAGATAGGGAGAGCAACCCCACGGAGAGTTCAGTTAGGGGGAGAAACCCCGAAGGGAAGTTACCTTTTCCATTGATGTCAAAGGGGGAGAGATTAATCAGATTCATGGAGAGAACATATGCAGACATGATTCCAGTGGGAGGATGAGCGTCATGACTTATGTGTTGCATCAGAGTGTTTCCATCAATGTCAAAGGGGGAGAATGTTGATTAATTAGGTTGGTTTTAATTGATGTCAACCTTTGAAGCAAGTTTGATAGAGAATTTTGGTAGCCCCAGAAGTGTGGATAAGTAACCCATGTTTGTCTGAGGACTAATGTAATGAAGATCAATGAATTTGCAAGAAATACTATCCTAGATGGATAGTACATGTCATGTCATTTTTGATGATATGTGATACATCATGTAGTCCCTCACGGTTGAGGAGATATGGCTTAGTGAAGTTGGAGAATCCTTATGGTTTATCTAGAAACCCCTAGAAGGTCAAAGAAGTCAATTATTCTAGAAGCTCCTAGAAGAAGCTTACTAGTCAAAGTGGTTGTAACTAGGAGTTAACTAGGGTAAAGTTGTTGCAATAAGAAAATATTTAAAAATAAATTAGTTGCAACAAGAAGTGGTCAGTTTACTATTTATGGTAAAGTGGTTGCAAGTGGGTAAAGTAGTTGAAAGTGGGTTAGCCCTAAAAGAGGGAAGTTGGGTAAAACAATTAGAAGATAACCCCTAAAGGAAGCTACTTGGAGAGTATAAATAAGAGAGAAAGGGTCTCCTTTTAGCACCTAATTGAGCACATTGAATATCTCTTTTGTGAAATGTTATGGGCAGGTATCATTGACAAGTATAAAGCAACGACGAGAGAAGTTGCAGGTTCGAAGGGTCAAGACTATGGGTACTGAACTAGGGTTTTACTGAAGATATTTGCAGGTTGCAGTACTAGAAGGGCGCGGACATACGCGAGACACAATGGGATAAAGTGTGGATACCGGCGAGTTTACTGAAGACAAAGCATGGATCTGTTGCCAAGGCTAAAGAAAAGGAAGATCAAATCTATCAGTGACAAGTTGCAAAGATGAGAAGAGGTTACAGGAAGGTATAACAATGAGAAGGTACAACAAAGCTATCTACTGTAACAAAAGGTATGTTATATGCTTGTCTTAAGTAGATCTTTGGTGAATGTTTGGGGTATAGCCATGAGAGATTGAGCTTTTATCCTTGAGGGACTATTGGTTGTATGGTATATTATGTATTAGACATATATAGAATGATACATTTCTACCGTATTGGTTGTTTGTTGTGGGTATAGTTCATTGGGAATCTTGTTATGATATATCTTGTAGCATGTTTGAGGGTTTATGGTTGAAACCTATAGTTATCAGTACATGTTGTGATTACATAACAATAAGGGTTTGATGTATGGTTAATATAAGGGTTTCTAATATCATGTGAGATAAGTGAGACATATGTATGAACCTAATACATGGTTGTGTTAGATCTACTTGGATATTGGATGAGTATTCTTTTCTATCAGATCAATGAGTTTGTGAGAAGATACAGAGAGATTAGATAGTGTCTGAGACTAAGACAGTGACATAGACAAAGTTAGAGAGACGACATTAGTGATACTAGCATTACCTTGAGCTAATCAGCGAGTTGCAACAAACAGAGGTGCAGAAACCCGCAAGTTGTAGTAGGAAAATACATGGACTTTCGCGTATTGAAGAATAGATAGGTCACAGATCTGTAAGAAATTTTTGAAGAATATTGGTACAGTCTTTCAGTGGCAGTTATGACACTGACAAAGTTGATTCAATGACAATGATAGGTTGTCTACATTTGGCATTTATACTTCAGGGCGGTTGGACGAAGCAAGGATAGGTGGTTGTAGCCACCTTCCTAGTGTAGCTGGAAAACATAGGGGGTTGTAGCCTCCTTCTAGTTGGAGCCATAAAATTGGGGAGTTGGAGCTTCCCTCGGGTTGTAACTTGGGAATCTAGGGGGTTGGAGCCTCCTTCCAGTTGGAGCTAGAAAACAAAGGAAGTTGGTGCTTCCAATGAATGTACTTCTTAAAGACATATAACAAAAAACATTCTGTGATTTTCGCCCGCATTGAGTTTCTACGTAAAAATACTGGTGTATTTTGTATGTGTGTGATTGCTCATTGTTCATGGTTTATTTATTGTGCACTTGTTGAATGGTATTGGTAAACTGGTCATAAAATTAACAACAATTATATAATATGGTTAAAAAGGATTAAAAAACATTATTATTGATTCACTCCTCTCAGTAATCCAACAACCTCTTACCTCTCTAGAAACCATAAAAAAATAATAAATACTTATGCGCCAACTCCAACTTCAATATAGATTTGAACTTCACATGTTTTAAATCCATTTAAAAACAAATATTTACAATGATCACTATTTTGAAAATCTATAATAATAATAATAAAAACAAACATACAAATACAACCAACAAAAATACATTAGAAAGTCAAATATTGATGAAAACTTTTTTCAAGACAATGTCAAAGAAATATAAGAGTGCGTCCTTATTTTTGGCCCTTATCATCCAAAGCACCCACTAATATCATCATAACTTTGTGATGGTTGTAATATGTCCTTTTAATATTGATGAATTTTTTTTTAAGACAATGTGAAAGAAATATAAAAGTGCGTCCTTATTTTTGGCCCTTATCATCCAAAGTACCCACTAATATCATTATAACTTTGTGATGGTTGTAATATGTCTTTTTATATTAAGTAATGCGAATAATTATAATATGAATAAAGATAATGCTTTTTAATATAAATAATTTTTTGAAACTTTAAATGCGTTATGTCTTTATTAATATATTTTCTTAATTTGCTATTAAGTTCGAGTTTTTTAAATTTTTAATAAAAAAATAATTGGATAAATACATTAATTTTTAATAGATAAATAAATGGATCATTAAATCATAATAGATTTGGAAATAATTTGTAATTATAAATAATGAAAGAATAAAATTTATTAATAAAAGGTTGAACTTAAAATTACACACATAATCTTAACAACTATAATAATTAAAATATTTATTTTACATTTTTTATTAAAAAAATACATACTATGTATTAAGTTAAACTTACTTTTTTATTGAAATAATAAGTTGTTATTCTAAGTTTTCACATTATAATTATAATATTAGACATAATTATTACTTAAAACTAAATAATATTTATAATAGATTTAAGATTTCTATGATATATTTTTTCAAATTGTAATTTTTTCACAGTTAAGATGGACATTTCAAATCCATAACAAAATTCATTAGGAAGAGAACTAGTCTAAGGTAAGGAATGTCTAACTACTAATATGAATTAAATAATTAATGTATTATGATAAATATTATATTTGTTATTAGCATTCCTTACTTTTCAATAGTGATCCTAATAATGAATATTGAGATGGAGTTATTTACAGATAGGTGTTTCAAATTCATATCAAAATTTATTATCAATACAACTAATTAAAGGTAAAGAAAGTTGATATACTAATGTAAATTAAATTTGTTAATTTACTATAATAAATATTAGAAATTTTATCATTTTTACTTTTCATTCATAATTTTAATAATAAATTTTAATATGGATTTGAAACATTAATCTAAAAATAATTACAATTTATTATCATTATTAATAAAATAGCCTAATTCGTTTATTTTTTAAACTTATATATTATTAAAATTAATTAAATCACAATCACAGTAAATTTTTTTATATAATTTAAATAGATAAAAAAATACAACAGTTAAACAATTCATTGAGAAATTATTATTTTACTATTTTAAATTAATCAAAGTCAATCAAATCATAATAAAAAAAAAATTATATGTTTAAATAAATTTAATTTTTTTTTTTTTTTTTTAAATTACATGAAAATAAATAAATCCAAAATGTTTAAACATCAAAACAATTCCTTGGGAAATTGTTACTTCACCTATTAGCACGAGACTTTAAGAGGGATTTAATTTTCTATTGATTTTTTGTTGAGAAATTGTTCCTCTTCTTCTTAAAATCATACGACTTAAGTCCTAAGTGTCATAATCCAAGTTGCAAGAAGATGTTGATATTGCAAGTTGGTATGGAGAAACCTAATATACACGTGACTCTCTTTACACCATATACGGAACTTGAAGTATCAAATTGTACTATATACGGAACTTGAAGTATCAAATTGTCTTTATTGATAAGATTGGGCCATCTTGTATTTGATTTGCCTTGTGTTCTCTTTAACATATTATATTAATTGAATGACCATACTTTGTTGACTAGTGATCTAGAAAGTAACGTGGGAGTTTACCACTTCGATTGTTGTGGTCAAGTTTTTGTTTATTTATTTCAAATTATGTATCAAAAGTCCACCTAGTATAATATTTAATATGTAAACTCAATTAATATATTTACATAAATGTTCGTTCCAATAGATTTGATCTAACAACCAACCAATATAATAATCAACAATGATAAAATGTAAACATTTTTTTAAAAGTAAGTAAGATTTATATTAATATTGAAAGAATGTACACGTGTTTGGTGATTCAAATATCAAGAAATATACTTCAAGTTTGTGAATTTGTCATTATGGAGAAATTGGTCAAATTTTGAAATTAAACAGTTTGAGAAGCATAGACCTAAATAACCAACAATCTATAGGGATAACTAGGAGATTCCTAATAGCTTGAATTTACAAAAGTTTGAACAGGACTATATTAAGAAGGTTGGATTTCATGTTAATGAGTGGCATGAGGAATCTAGGAGGTCGACAAAATAACAACATTTGGATTGCTAGCAGCTAAAGAAGACTCTACTCATGGACGATCAATGTAAGGAGCTAGAAGGAGCCACCATGGTGCTTGGCAATCTGAGTAACCACTAAGATGAGATGAGCATTCTACACCTCTAATGCCTCCATCCGTCACTTTAGCTGCCAAAATTCTTGGTCTTTGGGTAGCATCCCCAATGCCACCATCATTTTAATGTGCCAATAAAGCTCAAGAGTCATGTAGAATTTGGAATTTTCGGTTTTGGTGCAACCCAAGTTTTGAATAATACCTCCCACCTGATGTTCAACCTCCTCCTCATCATTGAAATCTCCTACCAATTTAAATTCCGCTTCTAGGGAAAGCATGATCACCTGGTCCTCCTGAGGGACAAATTCCAGATAGAACTCGGTAGTTACAATGGTTGCCTTAGCAGTTCGCCAGGGAACGACCAGGGAGATTCAGGGTCTTCTCCCACGAGGGGCCATGATTAAATGAGGTTGAGGGGATGAAGCATGATTAGAAGAGACAAATCAAATGGGCCAATCATAAACATGAGCATACTAGAGCTAGTATTGGAGCCAAAAACACTTTGAAATCCATAGCCTATCCCAAGCGGTGATTTAACATCTCCATGTACATCATACAACAAGATCAGGGCGTACCTTGTCTTCAATGCAATGTTTGGTCATAAGCAAGAACATCATACACTGTCATGCACGAAGAGCTTGGATGATGCGTGTAACGTCCCCGACCATCAACGCCATGGTCTGGCCAACATTACTATGCGAAAAAACACTACTATAACATATTATGCACTCTTATGAAATACAATTACTTAGTAACAGTTAAACACAACATAAGCACATTAATACCATTAGCATACATAATCCATGGCATTAACAATAATTCACGAATACAGTGGAATACATGTAAACATTGCTAGAATCACAGATATGCATATTTAATTGAAATTATATGCATGTATATACTTATCTTTTAGACTGGATGTAATTCACCAATTGCGTGTAGACCTCCCACGAACCTCCCAGCCTTAGACCACGTTGCTCATCACTCTCAGTAGTAGGTCACCCCCAAGTTGGGACTAAGCTCCATCGGGTAGGGATTCCTAGGCTAGGTAGGGAATACAAGAAGACACACAGTCACAGGAGAAGGATCCTCTCCCAAGAGCCACTTATGCCCACTTCCCATAGACTCTCATTCCCCACATGTCTGTCCCACCCCAGGAGTATACACCTTCACTGTCACCAAGACAGTCCATCGGTTGCTAACCTCCCTTCCCTTGAGCTTTAGTAATAGACCAGACCAAAAGTCTCCAAACTCTATGGCAGCTATAGGACTCCTTCCAGGAGTTCTCACTTCCTCCGCGCACTCTCTCACTTGGAGAGAGTCACTCACAGACTAGGTAACCTGCCTCTTCAACAACAATCACCTCCCTCACACTGGTCATCAAGCCACATGCAGTCCAGCACTGCGTGGCCACAACAGTCAATTGGGAAAATGGGTATGGACACCCAAAACGGAAACGATCAGCACTAAAGCATAGTGCGGCTCTGCAATTATAGGATGCGTTAAGATTTTCGTCAATCAACACAGGATGCACAACTCAACAATTATGGAACATTCAGTTCTCCCAACTAGCAATAAGGAACAAAATCACCTCTCTGGTTTCAGAGATGTGTAAGGTGTACAGAGGTTCAATCATAGAGGCCAAACGCATACAGATGGAGGATGGAGGAATTGGAAGGTCGAACCCCGGATTCAGGTGATGGTTGGAGGAATGCCCACCCAACTCCTATGCAACAGTCAATGGAATGGAAAGATAACCTCCAACACGACTCATTTCCTGGGTTAAATCGCATGCGCCTGGGTCGACACATGTCTCCCATGAAGCTGCATGCATCCCTCCCCAGGAACTTAGGACAAAACATAGATTTCACATGGCTTTTGGGATAATATTAAAATATTATTCCCAAGGACTTAAGCCCCTAGGCTCCACACTTATCCTCTCTTTCCAACCTTCCAACCCCCAGTCCCTTACCCAGGTTTTGTGGAAGCTTAGTCCTCCATCACTCATTCATCGTGGTCGGTCCACACGCAGAAATGTTTTGTATTAATACTGTGCATAGTTACATGTACAAAAATCAGGCTCATGGCCTTCAACACTTAGGCTCTCTGGCCTAATAACACATAAGCCCACTAGCTTATATAACTTGGCTCACCAGCCTTATAGACTTGAATTACAGTTCATAAAAAATATTTATACTTCATAGACATGATTTACAATAGGGCTCGGCCTTGGGGACAATACAATTCCCTCCCCTTATTTTTTCACTGTCCTCAGTGCAACTTTACACTACATTTGCAAGATTTTCAAAATTTTCAAAAAGATGTGGGTACTCTGCCCGCATAACATCTTCATGCTCCCATGTCCTATCCGCAGGACCGTACCAGGTCCACTGGACCTTTACAAGCCCTATGGATCGATTCCGAAGCTGTTCATTTTTCCTGTCCAGTATGTGCACAGGATGCACTTACAGGACACCTTCTTGCTCCACCTTGATCACATTCCAATCAATTACATGATTAGCATTAGGCATATACTTTTTAAGTAATGAAACATGAAACACATTATGTACAGTCATGGATGCAGGTAATGCAAGCATATATGCAGCTGGCCCAATCCTTTCCAGGATTTCAAATGGCCCACAAAATCTAGCTGCCAACTTGGCGCAACTTCCCAGCTTCAGGGAACT
The DNA here is from genome assembly GCA_009831015.1 of Picea engelmannii. Classification (NCBI taxonomy): domain Eukaryota; kingdom Viridiplantae; phylum Streptophyta; class Pinopsida; order Pinales; family Pinaceae; genus Picea; species Picea engelmannii. The sequence continues at coordinate 746,556 of ML776746.1, read as the reverse complement.
CCTGTTAGCTTTCACTTTTAGGAAAACATGATCACCCACTTTGAACTCTCTATGGGTTCTGTTCTTATCAGCATAACTTTTCTGCCTGTCTTGGGCAGCCTTCAAATTCTGCTTAATTTTTATCATTTGGTTCTCCATCTCCTTGAGCAACTCTGGCCCAACTATTGTTCTATCAGCTGGATTATCCCAGCTCACTAGAGTATTGCACTTTCCTCCATAAAGTGCTTCAAATGGGCTCATCTTCAATGATACATGATACCCATTGTTGTAGGCAAATTCTACCAAGTGTAGGTAGTCTTTCCATCTTGATGGTTTGTCTATCACATACATTCTCAGTATGTCTTCTATTACTCTGTTCACCCTCTCTATCTGTCTGTCAGTCTCAGGATGATAAGTTGTACTAAAGTTCAGATTCATTCCAAATCCTTTGAACAATCCTTTCCAGAAATTCGAGGTGAATTTCGGGTCTTTGTTAGACACAATCGTTTTAGGAATTCCATGCAATCGTGCCACTTCCTTTATGAAAATATAAACAACATCTGTTGCCTTGTGAGTAGTTTTCAGTGGAATAAAATGGGCAGCTTTTGTAAGCTTGTCCACCACCACCATGATCGAATCATGCAGCTTGCCTGTTCGGGCAATCCCATAATAAAATCCATCATTACTACTTCCCACTTCCACTCAGGAATGGGTAAAGGTTGCAACAACCTTGCTAGGTGCCTATGCTCACCTTTAAATTTATGTTATTCCATACATCTAGAAATGTATTCAACGATCTCTCTCTTCATACCTGGCCAAAAGTAATGGCTCTTGACTGCTGCTACTATTTTCTGATATCCAGGGTGCCCTGCATAAGGCACATTATGCATCTCTTGCAAAATCATTTGTTTCAAGCACTGGACATTGGGTACAAAAATTATGTTTTTGTACAACAGTATTCCATCTGTTTCCAATTTATAAATTTCCATCTTCTATGGCATCTTACCCTGTTGTAGCTTGGCTACCAATTCTCTGTACTGCATATCTACATTTGTAGCCTCCAAAATTCTTCTTTTAATATCAATCTGATACATGCTAATGGTTGTAGCATGTAATTCATGCACCCTCCTGTTGAGTGCATCAACCACTTTATTCTCCTTTCCTTTGATATGCTTGATCTCAAAGTCATACTCACACTGAAATTCTAGCCACCTTCTTTGTCTACCGTTGAAGGTTGGTTGATCAAACAAATATTTCAGACTGTTATGGTATGTTCTGAGTTCAAACCTCCTTCCCATGAGGTAATGCCTCCATTTATTTAGAGCATGAACTATGTCTACCAACTCCAAGTCATGGGTTGCATAGTTCTTCTCGTGCTCTTTTAATTTCCTGGACTCATAATAGATTACAAATCCATTCTGACTGAGGACCCCTCCCAGTCCTTCTTTGCATGCATCAGTGCATACTATGAAATCTGCATTTGGATCTGCAATCCTCAGGATTGGATCACTGGTTAACAACTGCTTCAATTGCTGGAAACTTTCCTCACATCCCTCTGTCCAGTGAAACTGCTTCCCCTTTCTTTGCAAGGAAGTGATAGGGTGAGCTATCTTGGAAAACCCTGCGATGAACCTTCTGTAATAACTAACCAATCCCATGAAGGACCTAACTTACGTTACGTTCCTTGGCGCTAACCATTCTCTAATGGCTTCAATCTTCTCAGGGTCTAACGCTATCCCATCCTTCGAGATAATATGTCCCAATTAATGGATCCGCTCCTGCTAAAATGAGCACTTGCTCATCTTGGCATACAATTGGTTCTCTCTTAGCAACTGCAACACCATCCTCATATGTTGTTCATGTTCTTCTTCGGTCCTGGAATACACCAGAATGTCATCCAGGAAGACGATGACAAACTTGTCTAGATAGTCCCTAAATACTCCATTCATCAAGCTCATAAAAATAGCGGGTGCATTTGACAGTCCAAACGGAACCACTCTAAACTCGTAATGACCATACCTTGTTCTAAAGGCAGTCTTGTTGATGTCTTCATCTTTTATTCTTACTTGGTGATATCTCGATCTTAGATCTATTTTCGAAAATATCTTTGCATCCTTCAACTAATCGAAGAGATCATCTATCCTCGATAGAGGATACTTGTTCTTCACCATTACTTTGTTCAATTGCATGAAATCGATGCACAATCTCAGCATTTCATCATTCTTATTTATGAACAAGACCAGGGCACCCCAAGGCGACACACTTGGGTGTATATACCCCTTCTTTAGAAGTTCTTCAAGCTGCAGTTGCAACTCTTTCAGTTCTGGCGCACTCATCCTGTACGGAGCCTTTGACACTGGAGCTGCTCCAGGCATCAAGTTCACAGAGAAATCGATATCCCTTTTCAGAGGTAGTCTAGGTACTTCCTGGAATAAATATTTGAACTCTTTAATTACCTCATGATCCTCAATACTTGACACCTTATCCTTAGGCGTTTCCCTCACATGGGCTGCAAATAATTGACAGCCTTTTCTGTAGCACTACTTCAGCTGCATTGCTGATATTTCTCTAACAGTAACATCTCTAGGAATTCCTTGGACGACTCTCTGATTCCCTTCTTCATCTAAGAAAGTGAATTCCTTGTTCCGATAGTCCAAGATGGCATGGTGCTGGTCCAATCAGTCCATCCCAATTAGACAGTCATAAGAGCCTAACGACATAATGTTCAAATCGACCTTCATGCTCAGTCCATTCATGTCTACAGGATAGGACTTGACTAACTCTATGACTTTCCTCTTGGTTCCTGTAGCTAGCTGCACTAACCAAGACTTTTCATGTTTAATTCTTATCAAATGCAAACTTTATACCACTCTAGGGTCTACATAAGTATGGCTAGCCCATGAATCAACTAAAATAGTAAATGGTTGGTTTTTTATCATAACTTCTACCTCAATCATGTGTGACTGATACTCAGCTTGCTTGTTGTCCAGGGCTACGTAGATCCTTGGAATTCTACTACCCATGTCCTCCACTCTTTCAGCCTGCTAAACATTGTGGATAACTCTAACTTTATCATTTTTGTAGGGGCAATCCCTATACCTATGATTTTCTTTACAACCCCAACATTCCATAGGTGAAGGCCTTGACATTTTCCCACCCACTTCAACCTTCCTGGGCTCTCTAAGAGACGACTATCCTTGAGGACTGTTTCTGAAAAGGGGTGGTTTATTTCCCTTCTACCTCTGTTCTTTCTTGAACTTTTTCTAGTCATCCCAATCCTTCCGAAAGGTAGGCTTTTCTCTTTGTTGTTCAAATAATCACGTCGCTTTTCTTATTGTTTCTTCCATAGTCTTTGGGTCATCATACTGAATCTTATCCCCAATAGGAGGTGGTAATCCACTCAGGTACCTCTGAATCTTGACAGACTCATCTTTGATGAACGGAACATACTTCAGTAATTCCAAAAACTTTTGTTCATACTCATCAATGGTCTGGTTGTCCAGCTTGAGTTCAAAGAACTCTTTCATCTTTCTATCATAATATCTTTTAGTTAAGTATGTCCTCTCGAAATACCTCTTGAATTCTTTCCATGTGATGTCCCTTTCCCTGATGTGTTGCACCTACACAAGTTGATCCCAGCACATGGATGCCTTTCCCTTCAATTGATACATGGAAATCTTTCCCTGTGCATGAGAGTAATAATTCTGTAGTTGAAAGTATTTCCTCATACCAAGCAACCAAGTTTCAGCATCTTCCTCCTTCTTATGTTCTCCATCGAACGTTGGAGGTTTGATCTTGTTCATTTCCCCTTTCAATTCATTCATCCCAGATCTTCTGTGCTTTCTGGTAGGAGATGGGATTGAACTACTATGTGCTTCCCTATTGGAATGCTTTGGGGAGCGATGACGATGTTTGCTAACACTCCTTGATCTTCTTTTCCCCTCATGGGTCTTGCGACTCTCTGTCTTTCTTGAGTCACTCTCCTTTTCCAATTTATTTTCTATTCTTTCCAGACTCTTCAACATCCTTAAGTTGAATTCACCCTAATTATCCCTGACTTTCATGAGCGTTCGACTATCATCTCGGTGAGCCTGGGCATATTTCTGCAATCTTTCAATGATTTTCATCATATGTCCTTCCTTATCCATCTCTTTTCCTTCCCCATTAGAGTTTGATCCTTCGGCTCCCAAGTTGACATTCTTTCCTTCTCTTTCATTCTCTGAATTTGAGGCAATCTGCACCTCTTCCATTCTCTACTCTCAATGACAACCCTATTTGGTTCTGGCACTTGCTAAGATTCTACAAACACATGTGTAGACAATAGGGATTTTTCAGGTCGTCATTCTTAGCAAATTCCACACATTCAAAACCATCATGATTTAAGAAAACGCTTCGACTTCACAAATTTTCTAAGTTCTGCTCGGCTCTGTAATTTCCGAGTGATAGCTCCCTCTATCTTAGCCCCTACCCTCGTAACCAAATTTCGTGACCAAATGCTATACTACTAGGTTCTACTTGGGCTTTCGGCCTTCGAAGAGTTTAAGGTACACACATCTATCTCCCAGAGTTTCGATTTACCGAATTCGTGTAAATCGGGTGGATCGACGATCCACATTTACCCAACATCCAACGGTTAAAAATACGCTACGGTTCTTCTGTCTTCGAAGATTTCGGGACTTAGGAACTTCGAGTTTCGGGGTTTTGGTAACCGAGAGTTCGAAATGTAGCGACCCAAAACACTGGTCACTCCATTCCCCGAACTATGATACATGAGTTCTTGTACGAGATCCAACAATCCTCGATGATTTGGATCCAACGGTCCAGATCTTTTCGAAGTTTCATGAACCGAGAGTTCACGATGCAACAACTCCAAATCTCTTGTCACTTCAATCCCTAAATTCCGATATGGGAATTCATGTATGAGATCAATGGCTGCGAGCCTCCCCTGATACTATGGTCCAAATCTCTCCTAAGATTACACCTATAAAATATCTTCAGCCCTAACTTCCTTGCTAGTTGGATGGATCCGACGGCTCACGGGATTTTGGCACTTCTTCCTGGAAGCGCTCCACCATCCGATTCTACCCTTGTTAATCTCTTTCGTGATTCGAGACTTGGAGTGACCAAGAATTTGGCCTGCGCTACAAGTTCAGTATCCCTAAATTCACGAAATGATCCAACGGATCAAACCAACCATGATCAACGACCCACGTTTATTCTGGATCCTAGGGTGGTGAGTTTCTCCATCCAATAACCACCTTACAACTTCTGGCTATCTTACGGTCCTCGTGATTTTGCGAGTTCTCCATAGAGAATTCTGACCATCCAACTCTGCTTCTCAAGGACTTCTGGCCAATGACTTGGTACCCTCCTTCTGAACTTTCATCTACTTGATCCAACGCTCTTGATTCCCCACAATCTTATGACTCAGATCTCATCGACATTTCGCATATCGGGATTTCATGTGTCATGAGGTCAAAAGATTTTCCACCTTCGTCCTCCCTATTCCCAAAATCTCAATTTCTTCCTGGACAATTAACGGTCCAGATCTTTGTTAGATCAACAGTTGTGATCCAATCGTGAATTCACGTTTCGTGAATTCTCACAAAATCACCCTTAGACCATTTCAAGTCACGAATCAGTGAAAGGTTGATCGCTCTCCACGCGTCCTTTCCAATGGACGGCCCTGACAAATTCAGGATTTCACGTATCGTGATTTCCACACTCCTGTGCAACTCCAAAGGGTTTTAAACCTTGTGCACGTTCTCCAGATTTGATGGTTGTGAGGGTTCTCCTTTCCTCCCGAACAAATTCTATGGCTCCAACACTTCTGGTGTGGAGTTCTCTCTCTCCCTGTGGCCATATACCACACCGAATGCAATTTTATAATACCGCTACACCTCCTGAGCTTTGTAACACGGTCAAGTAGTTCGTTGACACTCAAAAACATTCTTAGGTCTGAAATTAGTCCTCCAAACACAATTTCTTCTCAAAACCTCGGTCCAAAGACCACTTATCTGGCCCATCCAGGCTCAACGTTGAAACTAGGCTCTGATACCATACTGTAACGTTCCCCCACCATCAACGCTATGGTCGGGCCAACATTACTATGCAGAAAAACACTACTATAACATATTATGCATTCTTATGAAATACAATTACTTAATAACAGTTAAACACGGTGCAAGCACATTAATACTATTAGCATACATAATCCAGGGCATTAACAATAATTCACGAATACAGCGGAATACATGTAAACATTGCTAGAATCACAGATATGCATATTTAATTGAAATTATACGCATGTATATACTTATATTTTAGATTGGATGTAATTCACTAACTGCGTGTAGACCTCCCATTAACCTCCCAACCTTAGACCGCATTACTCATCACTCTCAATAGTAGGTCACCCCCGAGCTAGGACTAATCTCCACCGGGTAGGGATTCCTCGGCTAGGCAGGGAATACAGGAAGACACAGTCACAAGAGAAGGATCCTCTCCCAGGAGCCACTTATGCCCACTGCCCACAGACTCTCATTCCCCACATGTTTGTCCCACCCCAGGAGTATACACCTTCACTATCACCAAGACAGTCCATTAGCTGCTAACCTCCCTTCCCTTGGGCTTCAGCAACAGACTGGACCGGAAGTCTTCGATCTCTGTGGCAGCTACAGGACTCCTTCTAGGAGTTCTCACTTCCTCCGTGCACTCTCTCACCAAGAGAGAATCGCTCACAGACTGGGTAACTTGCCTCTTCAACAAAAATCACCTCCCTCACACTAGCCAGCAAGCCACACGCAGTCTAGCACTTCGTGGCAACAATAGTCAATTGGGAAAATGGGTATGGACACCCGAAATGGAAACGGTCAGTGCTAAAGCATAGCACGAATCTGCGATTACAGGATGCATTAAGCTTTTCGGCAAGAAAAACAGGATGCATGGCTCAGCAATTACGGAACATTCAGTTCTCCCAATCAGCAATAAGGAACAAACTCACCACTCTAGTTTCAGAGATGCGTAAGGTGTACAGAGGTTCAATAACACAGGCCAAACGCGTACAGATGGAGGATGGAGGAATTGGAAGGTCGAACCCTAGATTCAGGTGATCGTTGGAGGAATTCCCACCCAAATCCTACGCAACAGTCAATGAAATGGAACGAGAACCCCCAACATGGCTCATTTCCTGGATTAAATCGTATGCGCCTGGGTCGACACATGTTGCCCATGAAGCTACATGCATCCCTCCCCAGGAACTTAGGACAAAACATAGATTTCACATGGCTTTTGGGATAATATTAAAATATTATTCCCAAGGACTTAAGCCCCTAGGCTCCACACTTAGCCTCTCTTTCCAACCTTTTATCCCCCAATCCCTTACCCAGTTTTTGTGGAAGCTTAGTCCCCCATCACTCATTCATCGTGGTTGGTCCACACGCAGAGATGTTTTGTATTAATACTGTTCATAATTACATGTACAAAAATCAGGCTCCTAGCCTTCAACACTTAGGCTCCCTAGCCTAATAACACATAATCCCACTAGCTTATATAACTTGTCTCACCAGCCTTATAGACTTGAATTACAGTTCATAAACAAGCTTTATACTTCATAGACATGATTTACAATAGGGCTCAGCCTTGGGGACATTACAATGCAAGCCATTTTTTTCGATTCAACCTCCTGACTTCCTTCATAACCCATCTTGATCTGGATTTATGAGCAAAACAAAATGAATAATATACTGAATACAATAACACAGAGATATGAAGAAAAATAACATATATCAAGTGAACAATAACTTCTATTGAATAAATAAAATAGGATGAAACTGTAAAACTGCAGAATTGAAAACAACTTGCTCGAATGGTGGTAGCTATCTCTGAGAAAAGATGTGGCTGCTACACACATCCGTCTAAGAAGAATCATTACAATGAGGCTCTAGAGGTATTTTTAACATTTCTCATGAATTCCAAAACCCTAGACATCCAAAAACCTAACCCTAGGAGATGAAAGGCCAAAAGTTATGTGGGCCTCGATGGGTAAGTTGGTACGTCAAGTTCCCGAGGTTGTAACTTTTGTATACCACCTTCGTTTTAGGTGCGTGATATCCTGTTGGAAAGGTATTTTCGAGAACTACACATTATTTCGTCAAATTCTGACTCTGTTTACAGTTTGACTGTGGAAAGCCAAAAAAAAATTGTTTAGGGCCCCAAAACGGCCCTGGAAGTACAAAAATATGTACTGACATGAAAACTTCCAAAATTAGCTAGTTGGATTAGGTGGATGGCCACCAATATCTACCTGTAAGTTGTGTAGGGATTCAAACAACCTTGAAAGTGTAGAACCCACAATTACAAAGAATTACAGAAGAACATGTTGAACTAAAAATGGTCAAGAGGAGTCAGTTGGAATAGGTGGGTGGCCACCAATATCCACCTGGATCATTCCTCCCCCCTTAGGAAGCAATGGTCTCCATTGAATTGAGTGCCCCTATCAAGTGAGGAAATTTCTACTGAATTTGGATCTCGGTCAGCCACTTTCCTTGGTGCAGGAGTTTTCTTGCCTTGACAACCCAATAAAGCTGGATCCTCTACTCACAAGTGCCCTTGACTCGTGTGTCCACTATCTGATTAGTGAATGCCTATTCCATACAGTGAATTTTGAGCTCTATTGGTGTCAATTTTTTTGCGATCTCCAAGGTGTCCAATACAGTGGAAATTGTAAGTTTTAAACCTGCGAAGTAAAGCAATGCATATAGATTATTAAGCAATACAGAAATTAATCAATGGCTCATACACAGAGTACACAGAGATTTTTACCGAAAACCCTCAACCGGGAAAACCTTTCTTATTTTCATTATATCGAATTTCACCATTCTCCATACAATATATACAATGTTTTTAGG
>ML776746.1:714686-725083 GCA_009831015.1 Picea engelmannii | reverse complement strand
GAAGGAAATTGATTAAAGACTCAGAACAATCTCATGTTGCCTTTTTATCTATGACCGAACCTAAAAAAATTTATGAAGCCAGCCATCATGATGATTGGATTAGAGCAATGAATGAAGAGCTTGATCATATTGAGAAGAATAATACTTGAGAGCTTGTCCGTAGACCTGAAGATAAGAATGTAATAGGTTCCAAATGGGTGTTCAAGAATAAAATGAATGAAAAAGGACAAGTTGTTAGAAATAAAGCCAAATTGGTCTGTAAAGGGTATTCACAAGTTGAAGGTCAGGACTTTGATGAAACTTTTGCACCAATGGAAATATTGGAAGCCATCAGAATGTTTCTTGCTTATTCATGTCATAAGAACTTTAAAGTTTAGCAGATGGATGTTAAGTCATCATTTCTTAATGGAGATCTAGAGGAAGAAGTATATATGGAGCAACCTGAAGGATTCTCATTGACAAATAATCCTAATTATGTTTGCAAGCTGAAGAAGGCCTTATATGGACTGAAACAAGCACCACGAGCTTGGTATTATAGACTGGACAATTTTTTACAAAACAAAGGGTTCAAGAGAGGTATTGTTGACAACAATCTCTACATTAAGTTTGAAGGTGATAATTTACTAGTTGTTTTGGTTTATGTAGATGATATTATTTTTGGATGCACTAATGAATCATCTGTCCAGTGGTTTTCTAACTCTATGCAAACAAAATTTGAGATGTCCATGATAGGAGAACTGTCATATTCTCATGGATTACAAGTAAAACAGAGTTCTACAGGAATTTTTATATCTCAAGAAAAATATTTGAAAGAGATGTTGAAGAAATTTCAGATGGAGGATTCCTCTCCTGTTAGTACACCTATGGTGGTTGGTTGCAATCTTAGTAAAGATGATATTTCATTGGATGTTGATCAAAGGACATATCACTCCATGATAGGCAGTCTTATGTACATCACAACATCTCATCCTGATATAATGCAAGTTGTTGGAATGGTAGGTCATTATCAATCTTCTCCTAAAAAAGTCATTTGGTAGCTATGACAAGGATATTCAAATACTTGAAGGGAACAATGACTTATGGTCTGTAGTATCCTAGAAATCAGAATTTTCAGTTAACTGCTTATTCAGATGCAGATTGGGAAAACTGTGTTGATGAGAGAAAAAGCACCAGTGGAGGAGCATTCTTCCTGGGTGACTCATTAGTAGCATGGCTTAGTAAAAAGCAAGGATATATTTCCTTATCGACTACAGAAGCAGAGTACATTGTTGTTGCTACCTGCTGCACTTAGATTTTATGGATGATACAAACTCTTACAGATTTGAAGGTAACTTACACTGATCCCATTCCACTTCACTGTGATAACACCAGTGCCATCAGTCTCTCTAAGAATCCTGTACTTCATTCAAAATCTAAGCACATACCAATAAAATACAATTTTCTCATAGAACAAGTTACAAACAGAATTGTTCATATGAATTATATTCCTTCCACAGAACATGTAGCTGATATCTTTACGAAACCATTAGCAGCGACCCCTTTTGGATATCTTTGTCAAAAGTTGAGGGTTATAACTTCTTTCATCTAATCTGTTCACCTGGTTAGGGGGAGTACTTATTGAATATTTGTTGTATTTCTAAGCTGCTCATAGTTGACAGGGGGAGTATGTACTGCAACATATCAGGGGGAGCGTGTTTCTTCTTTGACATTGATGTCAAAGGGGGAGAAAGTGTGGTAATTTCAAGGATTTCAAGGATGCTACTAGTAATTTCAAGGATGCTCCAGTGGTATAGTTGGATGTTCTTCAAGGGGTTTCCATCAATGCCAAAGGGGGAGATTGTTGGCATAATTATTATAGGCAGACAGAAGGTAGAGTATTTGTTTTTCATTGATGGAAAGCTCAGCCCGATGATGATGAACAAGAGAAAGTGGCAAGACCAGAAACGCAACAATGATGGCATGGAAAGATCAGAACCGTAAACTCCAGGAGTCAAAGAAGAAACTCACAGCAGAAAATCCCGAAATGCGATAGATCAGAGCATGTCAAAGACTCCATTTTGGAGTTTCGCAGGGGAAATTGGAGTTTTGTATACCGAGAGTTGGAGGAGTCAAGAGTCGAAACTCTTCATCACAGGAGTCCCAAAGTCTCGAAATGCGAAACACCGAAATCCCGAAACAGGCAAATCAACAAAGAGTTTCGCAGACCAGGAAATAAGTCCATTTCGGAGTTCCGGATACTGGGAGTTGGAGGAGTCAAGAGTCGAGACTCTTCATCACATAAGTCTCAAAGTCGTGAAATGCGAAACGTTGAAATCCTGAAACAGGAACATCAACAAAGAGTTTCACAGACCGGGAAATAACTCCATCTCAAAGTTCCGGATACCAGGAGTTGGAGTGTCGAAACACTTCACCACAGGAATGTCGAAATGAGAAAAACACCTTTTGGTGTTGGTTTAGTTTACCAGGAGTTGGAGTGTCGAAACACTTAACCACATAAATCGTGAAGTGCCGAAATGCAAAATTGTGACATGGAGTTTCGGGGATCGCGACATGGAGTTTCAGAGTTTCAAGGATTGCGACATAGAGCGTCAAGATATCTCATCACAAGAATTGCCGAAATAGCGAAATGCCGAAATGAAAAATTGTGACATGGAGTTTCGGGGATCGCAACATGGAGTTTCAAGAATTCATGAAATGTGAAATCGCAAAATGATGAAAGGGACTATTGTGAGTCTCGAAGACTCGAAGGGAAAAACGTTGAAATCCCGTCAGCTGTTCGATTAGGAAAAGAAGGGATCAGATTATGAATTTTTGTGGACCGTTGATCTGGATCCATTTCGAGGATCATGACTTCGAGAGTCAAGATGCTTCGCAACAGGAGTTTGCGACATGCGGAATCGTGAATTGTCGAAATACGAAATGCAAAAGACATTTTGTTTCTTGTAATCCAATGGTGCAGGTGAATTCAAATATGATCGGAGGGCTACTATTTCACCTCATAGTTAATTGATCAGTTACGATCCAGTTAGCAAAACTGATTCATGATACTTGATCGGTTGGCGATTCAGTTATTGAGGCGTGTGTGAATAAAAGAAGATATGAGACGACTGTGCATGGTTGGTTATTCTGAATGAAAAATGAGTTGAATTGTAAGAAAGGGAAAATTACAATATGCGCAATGTGAGACCGACAGTATGCGCAGTGTGAGATAAAACTCAAAGATGAGCAACATATGAGAAATAGACAGAAGCAAGAACAGAATTGCAGAACAGCTTGAAGCAGAGAAGAATTGCAGAATAGACAGAGGAAGAGAAGAATTGCAGAACTGTCAGAAGCAGACAAGATTTATGGAACAGAGAAGAAGTGGTAAGAATCGATTTATCTGTGTTGTTGGTTATTCAATCATTTATTTATAATCAGGGAGGTAGGGTGGTGCTAGGGAGGACTGTTGTCCTCAGAAGTTCAAGTGGGTGCTTGAACACAGGGAGTTGTAGCTTCCATCTGGTTGCATCCAGTAAAACCAGGGTGGTAGGGTGGTGCAAGGGAGAACAATTGTTCTTTGTTATACAGGTTGGTGCCTGTGTGACTGGAAGTTGGTGCTTCCATCCAGTTGGTGCTAGAACACTTAGGGAGTTGTTTCTTCCTTCTAGTGGGTGCTAGATAAACCAGAGAGTTGGTGCTCTCAAACAAGTTGGAGCTTGTAAAACAGAGGTAGTAGCCTCACATTGAGATGGTGCTCAATTATAGATGATGTACATAACTTAAAAGATTGCCTATCATTTCGAAGAAGAAGAGGTTTTCTCCCTTTATGGGTTTCCTCGCGAAAATATGTCTCTGTGTATATCTTATGTGTGAGTGATGCTCATTATTTATGTTTGCCATATGTAGTATAATATTGATGGTCACTTGGAGAAAGATTAAAAATGGTTTAATTGAATTAAAATTGTTTAAGCACAGTAACAACTGATTCACCCCCCCTCTCAGTTGTCTTAGTAATTTCAACACCTTCAAGTGCTAGCGCATCAGACAAMACCTRTATATGGATCGRCMTATATCTCTTGAAGCCCTATATAGATAAATAGATYRRMTACCTGACTATTATARTKCCACMAAGAACAACACTCGGGAAGATACTCTCTAGTACCTGGGTAGTCGGGTAGTATGACTAAGGGCATAGTCTAGCCTCCTTAGTTGGTGCCCTGACATATTGGGATGAGTACTATTCTTGGACCCCACACGTATATCAGAGAGATATAGCATAGGGAAAAACCTTTCCTGTAGACACCCTGCATACCCTAACCCTTGGGATGAAAACAAAAAAAAGAACAGACAATATCTGTTGATGCGCAATTGTGCCTCCTGCATTCAGGTTGTGAAAAACGCTACACATTTCTTCCTGTTAAGAATTTGGGCATTTCAACATTTCAGTATTCTTCAGATCAGAGTGTAACTCCCACTGGCACACTTCTTTGGGACCTATTCCACTAGGTTCCTCTCTTTGTCCCGATTCCAGTGATACCTATCATTTTTAACACAATTTTTTGTGTGTGGACCCGACCCTTCTCTGACACCCTTAGTTGGCCCCTATCCCATCAGATCCCCCTTTTCTACCTGATCACAGTGGTACCTATCATTTGACACCTTTCTTCTCAGTGGTCCCACCCACCCCTCTAGCCCCCTTTTGTTCCCCTATACCATTTTCCTGCCCGTTTTTTCCAAATGCATACCATCTGAGCCCAAGAACTCAATACATTGATTGTTGACACCCACCAGAACATGGAAGACATCAAGAATATCAATAAAACCCTTAGCTCAATTAATTTGGATATTCAGGTCCTCCAGGGACAATGTTCCTACATCAAAGACCTCAAAGAACACTTCATGGGTCGTTCATAGAACCCTTCCTCCTCTGAACAACCATATTATCAGGATGACCATGACTCTTCCCATTACCAAGGTCCTCATACTACCCACTTTTATCGAGACCTCTGCCCTCCCAGAATTGAGGTGAACAAATTTGATGGATCGAATCCCATAGGATGGGTCACCCAAATGGAACATTATTTCTATTTGCATGGAATTACTGATGATTTAGCCAAGCTTCCTTATGGTGTCCTACATATGGATATGGAACGATGGAAATGGTGGCAATGGAGAAAAAAGGCACGCCAAGGGTATGTTTCTTGGACATAGTTTGTGGCTGAACTTTATGACCGCTTTGACTCTAACACCCACCATTTAGGATGTTTGACCAAGTTAAAGAAGTCTGGGACAGTGGAAAACTTTATTGCCGCATTTGAGCACTTGGCTTTCATAATAGAGGGCATGTCAGATGATTTCTTTAGGGAATTCTTTATCAGTGGCCTCAAAGATGAAATTTGTGCCCATGTTCTCATGGAACGTCCCCATACTTGGTTGGAAGCTACTCAACAAGCCAAGGAAGCACAACAAATTGTATCCTCCCAGACACGCAAACCCTCCTTACCTTGAACTTTTTGTAAAAGGATATTCAAAGTATTTGGGACAAATCTTAACTTTAGTACAACATATAACCCTGAGATAGATGGAAAAACAGAGAGGATAAATCAGGTGATTCAAGACACATTAAGGATGTATGTGATGGATAAACCATCGAAATGGGAGGAATACCTTCACTTGGTATATTTTTCTTACAACAATGGTTATCAAGCATCTTTGAAGATGATCCCATTTGAATCACTTTATGGAAGAAAGTGCAACACGCTAGTGAGTTGGGATAACCTAGCAAACCACATAGTGGTTGGGCCAGATGTGCTTTGGGAAATGGAGGAGAAGATGGTAAAGATAAGGAAGAATTTAAAGGCTTCCCAAGATAGGAAGAAAAGTTGCATAGAAAAATGAAGAACCCACAAAGAGTATAAAGTGGGTGATCATGTTTCTTAAAAGTGAAAGACATAGGCGGTTCCCTGAAGTTGGGGAATTGTTCTATGTTGGCAGCACACTATTGTGGGCCATTTGAAATCCTAGAGAGGATTGGTCATGTTGCATAAATGATTGCATTTCCTACATCCTTGTGAATTCATAATTCTTTCCATGTATCATTTCTTAAAAAGTATGAAATTGATGTTAATCATATTATTGATTGGAATGTGATTCAGGTGGAGCTAGAAGGTGATTTTCGAGTGTGACCAGTTTGCATATTGGATCGGAAAATAAAATAGCTCTAGAATCAAGCCATGGAGTTGGTAAAGGTCCAATGGACTTGGGATGGTCCTAAGGATGCAACTTGGGAGCATGAGGATTCTATGCAGATAGAGAATCTGCATCTTTTTGAAGATTTTTGAAATTTTCTATGTACATGTGTATGTGATGCACTAAGGACAATGCATAAATAAGGGGGAGGGGAATGTAATGTCCCTAATATGAACCCTTTGTAATTGTACATGTAGGATGGTGATTCATTGGTACTAATTGTAAATGTAAATGTACATTTAGGCTGGTGAGCCATTGGCATCAAGTTGTAGTTTTGCGTGCACCTGAGTAGTACGTGGAGATTTTTTTATTTTTTTTATAGTAATGGATATAATTTTTAAATTATGGAATGAAAAACTAGTTGTTGGATGCTTTACATATTAGGAATTTTGAATTTCCAGGTAAATCCTAGTTGCCACTACTTGAAGGAGAACCTTATACTACTATAATAAATTTCTACAATGACTGCATAAATAACTAAATGGCTTATATTTCTTCCTTCTTTCCCTGTGAATTATTTCCTTTAGACCATTCATATGAGAGATTGTCTACTTTGAATTCAAGCTTGCTTAGCCGAAACCTGAAGTCTCCATGAACATTGGAAATATCTTTTAACTAAGCGCCTGAGTCACTTGTGAGTTCCTCTCGTAGCCTGATGAGATCTTGGTCAACAATATCACATCTTCTTGCTCAGGCATTATCTAGGTTATGCATGATCTTTGCCTGCTCCTTGACTAAGGCCTTCAATGTGTTGATATCCTCTTGCAACTTTTCCATCCTTTCTTCCAGTGTTGGCCTGGGCTTAGAGCTGGTAGCCTTTGATGCCATTTGAAATATCTCAGAACTCTCTACTACCAAGTTTCTTCCTAAATTTACCCTTGACTGAATGCTCCTGCAATCCCAGTTTCCTTGACCAAAGATATAGCCTGTGCATGCACAGTTTCCTCGTGACTTTTGGTGGCCTTGCCGATACGGTGGTCTATGCCTTAGTATGGCCCTCCACTCTGACTTCCTTAGCTCTGACCGATAATGCTGCTGAAAATGCCAGGTGTTGGGACTCAGTCGAAGTTCTGTTCTTGGATTCAGATCTTTGGCTGCAGAGATATGCTTGACTATGTTGAATTTCATTGTCCATTGGACCTGATGATTATCTAGGCTACCAGTTTTTGATCCTCCCATTATAATGGATGGGTGCAAGCATTTCTTCTTCATTCATTGTCAGAGCACCCTTTCTCATGATCGCCCCTTTGTTTGCTTCAGTGTCTTCCAGGGTGTTTAGTCCCCGTAAGATGTGATAGAAGATGACCTCCCTGAAACTATTCAGAAGGATTGTAATTTTCCTGAAAACTTGTCCTAGCCTGAGATGATTAGGCCTCCTTTGTGTCTTCATTGAATAAATATTTACCCTGAAGTCTCCAAATACCACCAGGTTCTGAATGTTCCTTCCTGATGCCAGCCTAAGACCCTGCCAAAGGGAAAGGGCCTCCTCCATATTTTTAGTGTCATGTCCTAGTCCCCATGATAAGGACACCTACAGTGTGCCAGAAGGGTCCAGGATCATCCCTCCCCCACTAGCTTCTCCTGATTTTCCTTTCGAGGTGCCTTCGAAAAACAAACTATGCTTATCCAGTGTAATCATCCACTTTTTGAAGTCTTGTTCTTCCAGTCTAACTTCCCAACTTGCTTTCTGGACTGGATTGGTGGTTATTCTATGTTGATGGTTTGGGACAAACTCCTTAAGCCATTGATATTCATATGGTTCCAAACTTTTTGCATTGCAGTTCGTGGTCTGAGAGTCTAGTGCCTCGACCAAAAGAGATTTGGCCTTGATTGCCACCTGGTTTGGATTGCAGTTTTTCTCACAGAACAACCTATTGTTTCTTTCCAGCCATATTTTCCACATCATGAATTTAGGGAGCCATATCCAGCTCATTTTGAGAAGATCCTTTTGTATTAGGGATAACAGTGAGCGATTTGACCAGCTTCTTAGGAGATCATATACTTTTGTGGGCCGAGCAAGTTGGTCAGGGCCAAGCTTCATGACAATATCCCATACCTTTTTTCCATAGGGGTATGTGAGTAGCAGGTGATCTGTGGTTTCCTCATTCGTGCAAAGAGGGAATATTGAAGGGTCATGCCACCCTCTTCTTCTTAGATTTTGACTTGTCAAAATGATTTTGTGGGCCATGGTCCAAGTGAACATATCAATTTTGGAAATCGATTTGTAGGACCAAATTGTCTTCCACAACATTGGATCGAGAGGGACATGAGGAATTTCTTGTAGAAGCTTGTAGCCTTCGGTTGTAGATTATTTCCTAGTGTTTGTGCCCCAACCTATTTTCTCCTTGGTTGAGGCTTTAAGGGGGCCCTTCCCTTGAATATCCTCAAGCAGAATTTGAGCTTCATTTTCAAGCCTTTCTGGATAGTTTCCAAGGTTCCAGTCTTTCCAACTGCTTGCCTCATCTTCATCCCAGATTGAGATGTCCCAAATGGTGAGTTGGTTGTTGGAGTGGAGCCAGGTTTTTATATTGGAAAATTATTCATGGTGATACAACGGTGGCTCCCATAGGATTGAATCCTCCCAAACCCTTATGTGTTTCCCATTCTCAGGAATCCAAGTCATATTGGATTTGAAGAGATATAAGACCCTGAGACAGAGTGTAAAAATTGGCGAGCCTCTAAGGACTTTCAAAGGTCTATACAAGCACTTGATACATTGCCTACGAAAGTATTTTTTCCATAGTACTTCCTTGCTCCAGAATATTTTTCCGAATATTAGTTTCCACAAAATTTTATCCCCCATAGCCAGGTTTTGGGCAACAATGTCTTGAATTTGGAGGTCGCCTTCAAGATTCGATTTCTTGATTTTTTCCCAGCTTACTAAATGGAGCTTCCTCTCATTTTCCTTTCCAGATTCCCATAAGAATATTCTCAGCAAGGTGTCTATTTTGGTAATGTTGGTTTTAGGCACAAGAAGAATTGAGTTTTGATAGATTGGGAGACTAGATAGGACATATTTCAGCAGAACCACTTTCCCTACAAGATTTAGCCATTTAGATCTACATTCTTGGATGCGACGCTTTAGATTGTCTAGAAGGGGAAGCCAATGGACCACCTTGGGGGGCACTTTAATGATTGGGATTCCCAAGTATTTGAGCGAATCTTAGATCATTGTCCCTTCCATTTCTAAAGCTCTAGTGATTTCGAGCATCTCTCATGGTGAGAAATTCCATCCATAGACTCTTCTTTTATTGTAATTGATTTTTCTTCCCGAAACTTCTTTGTACCGTTCGACCTCTCGCTTAAAATTCCTCACTGAGAGGACACTGGCTCCTCCCACTAGTACATATGACCAAATTTGCGACGATTTTTCATTGTTATTGCCACACTTATCTGTCGCAATTTCCACAAAAGCCAAGAATTGTTTTTGTCACTTTATTTTCGTCGCTATATCCATGAACCAGGTGTTCATGGAAACAACGATGAAATAGATCTCCATGTGTCATCAAAATGTAAAAAAAATTGTGGAAAGTTGCAACGCAAAAGCGTGGAAATAGCGACGAAAATTTATGCCAAGACAAAAACTTACGATGCAGATGTTGTATCTGCAACGCAAAAACGTGGCAAATTGTGACAAAAAAACATGGCAATAGCGATGAAAATTTATGCCAAGACAAAAACTTACAACGCAGATGATGTATGTGCGATGCAAAACTGTGGAAAATTGTGACAAAAAAGCGTGGCAATACCGACAAAAATTTATGCCAAGACCAAACTTACGACGTAGATGTTGTATGTGTGACGAAAAATCATGGCAAATTGCGATGAACTTTCATCTCTATTGCCATGGTTGTTCAAAATAAAAATTGGCTTCCAACGAACAATCATCGATATTGTGACGCATCCTTTAAGTTAAAAAAAACAAAATAAACGAGATATGGTATTACCATATTACATTGTAATATGTTATACCAGATTACAATGTAATATGGTAATTCCATATTACAATGTAATATGGTAATGCCATATTACAATGTAATATGGTAATTCCATATTACAATGTAATATGGGATTACCATATTACATTGTAATATGGTAATGCCATATTACATTGTAATATGGTAATGCCATATTACATTGTAATATGGTAATGCCATATTACAATG
>ML776746.1:685111-704277 GCA_009831015.1 Picea engelmannii | reverse complement strand
GAAAAGGTAATTAAAAGGTGCGCTCATATCCACGGTTACCCTGCCAGCACGAAAATCAATGGTCCACAAGAGTTTCCACATCCCCCAACCGTTCTATTTTTAACGGTGGGGGGATGGTCCGACATGATGGTTAAGGAGCGTTCTCGAATCAACGATTGATCTAGCTTTGTTCAGATCAACGGTCAGCCATTGATCCAAGACTCTCCAAACTTTTCTACTTTTAAAGGCAAGGGGGGGGTCCAAAATGAAGCTATGTCCAAGTGAGCCCCATCCTACGTGGGATTATCTCGTTACATTCTACCTTGCTACTCCAAACTTTCCACCGCTTATCATTCTTCCAACACACCACTGCCATTCAGAATTGTCACACCCCGAAACATCCATTGCAAATCCCATTTCGTCACCCCGTCAGCATGTCCCCTCTAGCTAACCACTACAGGTCATATCCATTTCGTTCATCTCCCAATCGCCTTTCTGCACATCAATCATTTTCACACGTCAGATGTCCCTCACCTTACCCTCTCACGCTCTAAACGGCCTGTTGTCCATTTATGACTAGCCACATACCCATTGTTCATTTGACCTATCCTTTTTCGCCCAACGGATACCTGTTCACTCAAATTCAACCCCGTTTTGGTCAGTTCCCATTCTATTCACACTCCCTGCGTATCAGAGACTCATTTTCCTTCGCCTTTGAAACACCTCATCCAACCAGAGTTTTTCACCTACTAAATTGTGTTCAGTGTGCAGGTATCGATGGAAATCAATGGCACCCAAAAGAAAAAAGTCAAATGCGGAGGAAAATCCTTTTCTCCCACCTCCGGTCAATCTCGACTGGATCCCGTTAGCAGACAAAGACTACTTGATTTCAGAAACCAGGTCCAATTTTGATTTTTCCAAGATACAGTCATGGTTTAAAGACACCTTCATCAATCAGAGCGATGAAATTGGGCTTTGGCAGTCAAATTTCCCCCTGTATATTTTTCCCCAGATCTATCATTTCCCTGAATTCGCTCTCAAATGCTAAGCACACTACCTCCCTGATCATAGAACCATAGTGTCTTTGACCGGAGAATTTTTTTTCCTAATTACACCTGAGGCCATCGATCAAATGATGCAGGTACCCAGAGCCAAACCCCATTCTCCCCTTACACTTGAAATTCTGACAGAAAGGTATCATAACTTATCATTTCCCCAAAGAGCACAAATCTTTAAGCTTTTCCTCCCTCAAGACGCCCAATTCCCTAAAAATAATCCTCCCTGCCATTCTTCCATATTTTCCGAAAGGGGAAACCAGATTATCTCCACACTGTGTTGCTTGCTCGGTTACTTCTTAGATGAATGGGTGCATGAACCTATCTTAGGTTTCCTGTCCATTTTCTCTGTTGAAGAGAAAGTCGCCACCCATTTCGACTACAATGGTTTCTTAGCCGAGAACCTGCACGACCAGTTGGCAAATTTCCCTACAGAAGGCATGTTCTGGTATTCTTCAATACTAGCCTACATGTTCATGTTCTATCAAGCAGAAAAAATTTCCTTTCACATGCAGAAGATGGACAAGGAAGAAAAACCTCAAGTAGTCACATTATGGACGTTGTTGCTCAGGAGAAGCTCCACTAAGTTCACTTTTAAACAATTCATTGAGTTGTTTTATCACCTAGTTGTAGGCATTCTTAGTGGAAGACATGAGCCAAGGATAAACGAGGAGATCCAAAGAGTTCTACACCTTTTGGATCTCGCAAAGACTGAGGACTGGTTTCTATACTAGAATCACACAGAAATAAGAGTGTATGGGTGTGAACTAGCTCCATACAAGTTGCCCAAGTATGTGCCTACTCGAATACTCACACTGGAGTATATTTGTCAGAAGATAAACTCAGATGACATCCATTTTGTGTCTCTGAAGAAAAAAAAATAGATTAGGATCAAAGGGAAAATAGGACCATTTATCTGCAACAGTTGAGTTGTTGGGGAAGAGGCAAATAAATTATTGAAGGAAATGAAATTCAACACTAGTTTTATTCGATGATATGACCCCAGTGGGATCATTGCAGAGATGAGATCCAAGAACAAAATTTCACCTTATGCCCACACCCTCAAACCAAAAATTGAAAAGTATGTGAACCAAACAGAGTGGGAAGGAAACACTCTAGTAGATACAGAGCCACAAGAATCTCCTTCAGTCTCTTTTTCACTGACTACCACTCCCCAGATACAAAAGAAAAAAAGGCCAAGAAAGGATTCCTCTCCTTCAATCACCAAGGTATCAGCAGAGGAGTGTTAGGCATCTAGCAAAAGACCCAAAACCACTCATGCAATTCACAAGTCTGGTGAAGAAGAGTCTCATTCTACCCAAGTATTTGAGGAAGAACACCAGGTGGTGTCCCTTCCTTCTTCAAAGAAGCAGACAGATATAGATGCGACCACCCAAACTCCACAAGGATCTACACCTATAAGCATTTTTGAAAAGTATGATATGATTAAAAAGAAGAACCAGATGCTGACTAATAACACCTACTCTTAATTTTGGAAGAAAACTTCCACAGCACAACATCGATTGTTGTCAGCCTTTGACATAGAAAAAGGGAGAATGCATTTTGCATTTCTGCAAGCACAGGTGTCTCAACCCAAAGAGATCACTGATTACAAGAGGTCAACTATCGTTTTTGAAACCAAACAAGTCCATCGAGCTGACCAGATGGATTTGCATAGACAGACTGGAGAAATGGTTTCCTCCACATTGGCACATGCTTCCTCTACAACAACAAAGTTACAAGTATCTTTAAGCAATGTTCAGACCCAATTGAAGTTGGAAAATATATCCTCTTTTGCAAAAGACAACAGAGTAAATCCTTAGAGGAGCTGGTGCTCAAGATTGGGTACAAGCCCTCAAATGTAAAAGAGGTAGAGGAGATGATAAAGAAAAAGAATGCTTACATTGCATCTCTAAGAAAACAGCTGAAATTGCCACCAACAAAAGATTCACAAGCCAAAGAAATAGCTGAAGCAAAATATGAGAAAGAGGAATGGTTGAAGTTGATCATGTAGCAGAATGCACAGATAAAAGAAATGGAGGCAGAATTGGAAAGGTTATTGAAAGAGAAGGAGAAATCAACCCCAATGGAAGTTATTCCATTGAATGTAGTTCCCCTGGCTGAAGTCGGTACAAAAGCTATGCCAACGGCCACCACAGTGGAAATTCCATTGGCAACTCCATTGACAGCATTGGAAAAGACTATGGAGCTATCAAAGTCCATGAATGAGATGAATCTGCAAGAAATAGATATTAATAGGTTGAAAAGGGAGGTTGAAAATCTCCAAGAACTCAAATCTTCTTTCCAAATAAGATACAATGTTGAGAGACAGACAACAAAGAAGCTTAAGTAGGAAATACAACAGCTCTAGAAACAAACAGTGGCAGTAAAGATATTAGTTGAGGATAAGGAAAATATTTGGACAAACATCTCTAATTCCATAAACGAGATTTGTCCCATGGTGCAAATCATGTTTGAACAACATGATCTGGTGTTGAAGAGCAGGTAGGCCATTGACAAGATAAGAAGAGAACTGGATGAAATTCCCTTGGCAGCCAACGAGATCATCAAGTTTCTGAACTCAAAAACCAAAGAAGAACTAGAAGAACTGAAAGTCGAAGACAGAACAGAGACTATCCTCGAAGTAAAAAGAGTCTTGACTAAAAAGGGATTAATGTTGTAGTTGGAGGAAAAGGATCAAAACATGGGCATTGGAGTCTAGTGATTTTTTAGCAAGATTGAAGCCTTACAAAAAGAGGGTCCTCCTGATCTATGTGTCCTAAATGATAAATTAATGACTTTGTCCAATTACAAGCAAAAGATCGCCGACATGGCCAAAGACAGTTCCAAGTTTTCAGGGATATAGGGCAGCATCACGGGCAAGGCGTTCTTGGAGACTCTGCGACATGACCTCATCATACAACACGAAATCAAGTACACCTTCCTCATCAAGTCGACTTTTGCTAAGTACACCGAGATGGACGAAGTCTACTACCGACTGTTGAAAGTTACCATCCCAAGCACACAAAGATGGGATGAGCTGTGCGAATTGATTGAGTAAAGGTAAAGCCTCGTCCAGCTCAGCGTCCAACATAGTCAAAGTCATCCAAATGACTCACCAACGGTCTTCCCCGAATCAACATGAGAGATTTGACACATCATCATCAGTTACTACATTTCTCCATCTTGTTAGCTAGTTAGTTAGACTCAGACTCTATCACGTCCTGATCATTAATGACAGTGTCATTTGTAACTTTTATTATAAATATTTCCAACTTAGAAGTATTGAGTTGTTTTTTATCTTTACGCCCAAGCAAGATCTAATCGTTGTAATTTTTATCAAGAGGTTATTTCCAGTAATACAAAGAGAAGTTTCACAAGATTCCTACGCGTTAATTGTTGGTGAAGTTTCCTCTGTCTGCGTAAAAAATTTTCCTTCTCAGTTATCGTATTGTTTTTCTAAATCTAATCTTTAAAAGAAGTTGAAGTTGCAGAATTTTCCATCGTGTACTCTGTTCTTAATCTTTTATAGATTTAAATGTTTTTCTTCTGATGTTATAACAAAGAAATTCTTAAATGTTTTTTTGTTTTAACTGATATCTCACCTTTTTCAGCAATACACCATTTTATTCCTAAAGAATCCAGCATTAGCACTATCTCTCCCTGTAAAACGAATCTTATAAAAGCTGTCTTTAACCTCTATCTTTTTAAAACAGACCCCATAGCCCAATGGAAGTGTAAGTGATGTTCATCCATTTCATTTAAAAATAATACAAACAACTCGGTTATATTCTTTCTAACTAGCCTAAAATCTTGAAAATCCAAACAAATCTAAAACTCATAGAGAGATCCCTCTCTGAAAATGGTAGGGCTAGCTCCCAGTTTCAAAGCGGTTGGTTAAGGTTACCTTTGATAAATTGCTTCTTACCTCACAACAACCTCTGGGAATTTATAGAGTGATAACATAAATGGTTACCATACTGGGGACGAACTGAAAAAACTTTCCACCCCTTGTTTTCTTTCCCCTAGAACAAAGACAACTTTATTTATGGAAGAAACACAAACCCTAAATTTTATCTAGAAATGATGTTAAGAGGTTGTTAAAATTTGTTTATAAATAGTTAAAATCTCCAAAGGAAGAATAAAAGCAACAGTTCTGGCTCCCAAAAGAATTTCTACCAGATCTCATCCTGACCCAGAACCTGCAATAGTAATAGATAACCCCGAAAGACTACTCAAGAAGAAAAATACTGCAGAAATTTCGAGGAGTAACAACCCACTTCCAAGGTCTTTTTCCATCCTAGAAAAGTTAGTTGTTCTTCCAAACCTTGAGCATGAAATACCCTTTCAAACAAGTCTTTTCAGGACAAAATCTGACAGTTTTGATGGTAAAACAGTCTTAGACCAAACCGTTTTTCAGGCCAAGACCCGTGAGATACTTTCTCCTAGAGCTGAAGTTGATCAATGTTTTCACCCTGAGACTGATAAGCTCGAAGACCTAGCCACAAATCGTGGTCAAGACTTATACCAACTCCATCTTCAACAGTCCGTCAAACTTCCTTTTTTAATTGTTGCTGTAGTTTCTACTAAACTTACACCGGGTCACTCCATTCCTCCAAGCCCTTCGTCCTCTATATCTTCATGCATTTCCTCTCTTGTCACATAGGTTGTTGTTTAGCCTCCTCCACCAATCATGGCGGCAAGATATGCTCCATTGGTATTGGTTTCTCCGTTACATAACATGCCCCAAGATTATCAAACCAGACTCCCCCAGTTTGATAGTACTGGTCCCTTGAATGCACAACAACATGTTGACAAAATGAACGATTACTTTGACCTGCAGGAAGTAGACGAAGTTGATGTGAAAATAAGATTATTTGCACAAAGCCTAACTGGAGAAGTGAAAAAGTGGTTCAAAACTTTACGTGTTGCTACCATTATTGATATTGTTGGCTTTCATCAGACTTTCCTTGACCAGTGGGAGGTAAAGAAAAATCCTCTCCAGATTATGTCAGAGTATGAGAACATCAGAAGGAACCAAGGAGAGGCAGTGCAAGATTATTGCACTCGTTTCAACAATCTATACAATGCTATCCCGACTGAAATCAAACCCCCACAAGGTTTGGCATTAATAAATTTCCCTGATGGTTTTGACGTCGACATGTCATATCAATTAAGGGAAAGAAACACAGCAACTCTGGAAGACATGCAAATAAGTGTCGTTAGTGTAGAAGAAAATCTTTTGGCCAGAAGGGCCATGCAAAGAACAAAAAAGAAGGTCACCATCAAAGAAGAACCTTCTACTTCCTCATCAGATGCCAAATTAGATTCTCTCACCAAAGCTATGGAGAAAATGATGGAGAGACTCACCATAACTGACAGGAACCCACCTAGGGAGAACCAAGTTGCCCCTCAAATCAGAAACCCAAACTTTAGAAGAAATCCACCTCATATTAGACAGAGAGATCCTAAAGATCAATGGGAACAAAGGGGACCTGATCAACAGATTAGACCACCTCTCCAGGAAAACTATGCTGATGACGGGGAGGAAGTAATTGAGGAGTTTGATTATACTCATATAAATCTAATGGGTGATCATGATCATGAATCTATTTTCCTCACCCAAGAAGAACATGAAATATTTCTCCTTTCACAGATAGAGGTAAATGAGAAAGCTGAGAAAACAGAACAACAATCCTTTGAGAACGCTATAATGGAGGTTCACAGGAAGTATAACTTGAGGACTAAGAATAATAACGAGAATTATCCAAAGAAGGCTACTGAAACCAAGAAAACCTCAGAAAACCTTCCCAAGAAAGCCCCTGGGCGGAATGACATTGAATCTCTTGTGCAAAAAACTTCAGAAATTCTTAAGAGAACAAGTCAGACAGAATTTTCATCAACCATTCAAATAGGTGCACCTATCCACAGATTTTCTATCGATAAATTAGAAGTACAGAGTTTAAACAAAACCACTTCTCCTTTCAGCCTTGAAGGGGAAATAGTAAAATTGAAGATTCCCATTCCCCTCTCTGAGTTGATGAACAAGAATGCTTACAGGTCTCAGGTGATAAAAGATTTAAGCATCAAACATGATATAAGTACAAAAGCCTTAAATGTTGGATTTGTACACCACTCTGACATAGTAAACCTTGTCGATGATCGACTTGAGCTCCTATTTGGTCGTGAAGTTGACGGTCAAACTGATAATGGCGTTGTGGCCCCTTTTTACATCAGCCTAAATATCCACGATCTGATATTACACAATGCTATGCTAGATTCGGGTGCCTCTCACAACCTAATGCCCAAAGTCGTGATGGAAAAGTTTGGAATCGAGGTCACTAGACCCTAAAAAGATTTGCATTCTTTCGACTCCAGCAAGGTCAAATGTATAGGCCTGATTAAAGACTTACGCATCACCTTGGCTCAAATCCCGGTGAAAAGTTTGGTTATGGACATCGTCATGACAAATATTCCCCCCAAGTATGGTATGTTGCTATCAAGGTCTTGGGGATCTAAATTGAGAGGAACCGTAAAGCTAAATATGTCCTACACCACCATTCCGGTTTTCGGTCAACATAGAAGAATTTACAGGGAAACACTGATGAAGTATATGGTCAGTAGTTAGGAAAAGCCACACAATTACCCACTATATTCCGCACACTCTGACCTAGATTCTTTTATTATATATAACGACGGTGATCTTGAAGAGAAAATCACACAACTGGAGGATGATGCACCTGATCCAAAGGATGATAAAGAAGTGGTCGAAGTAAAGAACCCCACAATTGAAGAAAATGAGGAATTGCCAACAGACTTTTGGAGCATGGACTTCGATGGTGTTGTGAGTAAAGAAGGAGTTGGATCCAGAGTGTGGATGCATAACCACAGATCAAAGTACTCTAAGAATCATTCCTATAAACTGAACTTCCAATGTACTAACAACATATCCGAGTACGAGGCTTTAATGCTCGGCCTAAAATTATTGAAGAAAGTTGGTGCTAAGCAGATAATGGTAAGGGGTGATTCTGAATTAATTATCAAGCAAATCAAAGGTGAGTATGCAGCAAAACACCCCAGACTTATAGCCTATAGGAATGTTGTTTTAGATTCTCTTCAATGCTTTACTGAGATTGACTTGTAGGCGATGCCTATGGGACAAAATATACTAGAAGATGAACTGGCTATGTCAGCAGCTACTTGCAATATCCCTTTTCATCCCACTCGCAAGTACATAGTAGAGGATAAGTGCAGACCCACCGTTCCTGACAACATCAGATATTGGCAGGTATTTGGAAATGACAATCAAATTGAAGATTTTCTGCAATGTAAAATGATTTCAAATGTATAAACATAGATTTAGAAAATGGTGACGAATTTGTAAATAAATTTGTTTTTTAGAATGGCAGTGTAAATACAATAGATGTTGAGGAATTCAATGAAAATGGTGTAGATTCTGATATCCTGTAGTTGAAAAATAATGTGTTACCTAGAGGTTTAGTTTTGTTGGAAGACTTGTTTGATTTTAACGATGTGGCCCAAAAACCAAAAATTGAAGCAAGCGGTAAAGAAGTTGAAGATTGCAACATAGGGATAGAAGAAAACCCCAAAATTATAAAACTGTCTAAATCCCTGCCACCAAAACAAAAAATAAAATACATTGAAAATTTTAAGGAATATATAGATGTTTTTTCCTGGGGCTATGAGGACTTAAAATCCTATGACACGAGTATCATACAGCACCAGATTCCCATAAAAGAAAAACACAAACCTTTCAGATAGAAACTTAGGAGAATTAATCCCAAGTTGCTTCCCCTGATAGAGAAAGAAATAAAAAATATGCATGATGCCAAGATTATAGTCCCCTTGAGATTTTCCAAATGGGTTTCTAATCTAGTTATGACCAGGAAGAAAACTGGTGAGATCAGACTCTGTATAGATTTCATAAATCTGAACAAAGTCTCCCTCAAAGACAATTACCCTTTACACCAAATGGACCATATTTTACAAAAGGTGGTCGGATCTAGTAGGATATCCTTACTAGATGGTTTCTCTGGTTACAACCAAGTTCTGGTCCATTGAGAAGATCAAGAGAAGACAACTTTTACCACACCCTGGGGAACCTTCATGCATGTGAAGATCCTTTTGGTCTGATGAACATTGGGGCTACTTTCCAAAGAGCAATGGATATTGCCTTTGTGGATGAGACTGGGAGATTTATAGTCATTTATCTGGATGATCTAACTGTTTACTCCAAATCTGACGAAGAACATTTTCTCCACCTCGGATGCATGTTTTAGAAGTGTAGGAAAGTTGGGATTTCATTGAATCCTAAGAAAATCCTTTTCGGGTTAGAGGAAGGCAAACTATTGGGAGACATAATCTCAAAATACGGAATTAAAATAGATCCCAACAGGATAGAAGCTATCCAGAAGGTGGAACACCCTAGGAACATCAAAGAACTACAATCTTTCATTGGAAAAATAAATTTCTTTAGAAGATTCATAAGAAACTTGGCCGAACTTCTCAGGAATATCACCAATATGTTGAAAAAGGACACAAAAATCAAATGGAACGTCGAGTCCAAACAGTCATTTGAGCAGGTGAAACATGCTCTCACCCAAGCCCTGGTTCTGATTATCCCAGACTATACCAAAGACTTTTATCTTTTCTCCTTCGCATCTGAGCACACTATAGCAGCAATATTGTTGCAGAAAAACAGTGAAGGGTACGAGAAACCCATAGCTTTTTTCAGCAAATCTTTAAGAGATGTCTCATTAAATTATAACATTATGGAGAAACAAGCCTTCGCTCTGGTAAAGGCTATAAAATATTTTAGGGTCTATATTCTCCACTCTCACACAATTGCATACGTCCCAAACACAGTGGTTAAGGATATCCCGACCCGGGATAATCCGGATGGCAGAAGAGGAAAATGGATTGTGGTTATTCTAGAATACGACATTGAAATAAAACCTACTAAACTGATCAAAGGATAGGGTTTGGCCAAACTAATGGCTGAGTCTAATTTTCATGCTTTAGATATTAACTTTTTGGCTGCAGTAGACGGACCGGAAGAGCAGGCGGCTCCAAACATAAAAGAGGCATTCTTAAATTCCCCTTGGTATGCATACCTCATTTTTGTACTCCACAATTTACAGGGTCTTCCAAGTTTGACTAAGACCAAATCTAGATTTATTAAATTGAAAGCATTGAAATTTTGCATTTTGGAAGGCAATCTCTATTGGAAATATCCTGGTGGTATCTTGCTTAATTGCTTGTTAAAATATGAAGCTGACAAAGTTCTTCAAGATTTTCATGCAGGAGACTGTGGTGGGCACCTGAGCTGGAAGACCACAGCTAACAAAATTCTGAGAGCTGGCTTTTACTGGCCTACTATGTTTGCTGACATTCACCAAAAGGTTACTTCTTACCACAAATGTCAAATTTTTGAAGGTAAAAGGAAGCTTTTGCCACTCCCAATGAAACCCATCTCTGTTGAATATCCTTTCCAACAATGGGGGCTAGACTTCATTGGTGAAATACATCCTCCCTCTTCGGGCCAACATAAATGGATCCTCACGACCACATACTACTTCACCAAGTGGATCAAAGCTGTACCATGCAGGCAAGCTACAGACTCTGTCATCATCAAGTTTTTAGAAACTAACATTTTGTCTCGTTTTGGATGCCCCAAAAAAATTATAGCTGACAATGCAACGGCTTTTAGATCCAAAAGGCTCATAGATTTTGGTAATCAATATCATATTACTTTGGGATACTTGATGGCTTATTATACACAGGGAAATGGGCTAGCTGAATCTTCTAACAAAAGTCTGGTGAACATTCTCAGAAAGACACTATAGGAAAACAAGAAATCATGGCATAATAAGTTGGTTTTCGCACTCTGGGCTGACAGAATAAGAACCAAAAGATCGATTGGTATGTCTCCATACCAGTTGGTGTATGGCACTGAGGCAGTTTTTCCCCTTTCATTAGGAGTTTTGGTCATGAAACTATTGCAGGAAACACAAGAAGAACCAAACGATTTCCAGCGAAGAATAAATCAAATGATCCACCTAATGCAATCCAAAGAATAAGTTTACAACATAACTCAAGTGGTCCAGAAAAATATTAAAAAGATTTATGACAAGAGAACCAAAGAGGATAAATTTGAATTGGGTGATCTACTTTTGAGATGGGACTCCATAAATGAAGATAAAGGTAAACATGGAAAGTTCAATAGCTTGTGGAAGGGTCCTTACACCATTCAGTCCTTCAGAGGAAATAATGATTTTCTACTTGCTAATAGTGATGGATCAGACCTGCCAAGGGGGCCTATAAATGGCAGGATGTTGAAGCATTACTTGCCACCTCAGTAGAGAGATCACCATTCCATTCCATTGTACATATCATTTCTTTTACGAGTATTTTAGGTGTAGTTGTTTTTGTTCAGGTGTTTGAAGCCCGCAGAGAAGGCCCTAAGACATTGAATAATACCATCAAAATTTCAAAATAAAGCAAGTTAGACAGCAGAAGAAACTCTAGAGGAAGTTTTTCAAGACAACAAGAAACATGATTCTTGGCATCTCGCAAGGAGGATACCATCCCTAGGTGGATCCACTGTTATAACCCTATAATTTATAGGATCAACTGGTGATTGTGATTTTGTTCCTTTAGTGTTTTTGGCTAGCAGATATTGTTGTATTCTAAAAATAAAAGAAAAAAAAAGGGGAAAAATAAATGAGAAAAATAAAAGAGTGCAAAAAAAAAAGAGGATAAAAGCCCCATGAAATGAAAATGTATTGATCCATACAGTTTAAACATGGCCAAGTCTTTTAAATTTAAGTATCTAGGATTAGTGAATAAGCTTGGCTAAACTGTCTAACCTTAGCCAAGTAATCAGGTTAGTTAGTGAATAAATTTGACCAAATAGTCTAATCTTGGTCAAATAGCCCTTAGGTAGAGTATTTTCTTAGTCCGACAGTCTAAGATGGGCTAAAGGTGAAAATGAGTAGGTTAGGACATAGGTTAGACAACTTCCTTTCAACAAAATATGTAAGATGATCGATGAAAAATGCATGATTTTTTATGATGAAATGTATTTCTAACCCCATGGTGATAAAAAAGCAAAAGAAGCAGTGTGCAAAACCCATAAAAAGTCATTAAGCCTAAGTTTTGCATCATATATTGAATTGTGCCCTGGAGATTAAAGATCGGGCCTAGATCTACAACTGAGTTGTGGGCGCCCAGATCTATGGATCAGAAAAGAGTCTGAACCACCCCCCCCCCCCATGATTATTCGACCTTTAACGATGGGGGGGGTCTGAAAAGGTAATTAAAAGGTCCACTCAGATATACGATTCCCCCGCCAGCGTGCAAATGGACGGCTCTAAAAATATTCCAGACCCCCCAATCGTTCAACCTTTAACGATGGGGGGGGGGTCCAAAAAGGTAATTAAAAGGTGCGCTCAGATCTACGGTTCCCCCACCAGTGCGCAAATGGATGGATCTGAAAATATTCTAGACCCCCCCCGGATCGTTCGACCTTTAACGATGGGTAGGGGGGGTCTGAAAAGGTAACTAAAAGGTGTGCTCAGATCCACATTTATCCCGCCAGTGCACAAATCAACGGTCCACAAGATTTTCCGGACCCCCCCGACCATTCTACTTTTAACGGTGGGGGAGGGGGGGGATCGACATGATGGTTAAAGAGTACTCTCAAATCAACGAATGATCTAGCTTTGTTCATATCAATGGTCAGCCATTGATCCTGGGCTCCCTAAACTTTTCTAATTTTAAAGGCAGGGGGGGTCTGTAATGAAGCTGTGTCTAGGAGGGCCCCATCCTACGTGGCATTATCTCGTTACATTCTACCTCGCCACTCCAAACTTTCCACCGTCTATCATTCTTCCAACTCACCACCACCATTCAGAATTGTCACACCCTGAAACATCCATTGCAAATCCCATTTTGTCACCCCATCAGCATGTCCCCTCCAGATAACCATTACAGGTCATATCCATTTTGTTCATCTCCCAATTGCTTTTATGCACGTCAATCATTTTCACACGTCAGATATCCTTCACCTTACCCTCTCACACTCTAAATGACTTGTTGGCCATTTATGACTGGCCACATACCCGTTGTTCATCTGACCTGTCCTTTTTCACCCAGCGGATACCCGTTCACTCAAATTCAACCCTGTTTCGGTCAGTTCCCATTCCATTCACACTCCCTGTGTATCAGAGACTCATTTTCCTTCGCCTCTGCAACACCTCATCCAACCAGAGTTTTTCTCCTAATAATGTGTGTTCAGTGTGTAGGTATTGGTGGAAATCAATGGTGCACAAAAGCAAAAAGTCAAATGTGGAGGAAAATCCTTTTCTCCCACCTTCGGTCGATCTCAACCAGATCCCGTTAGCAGACAAAGACTACTTGATTTCAGAAACCATGTCTGATTTTGATTTTGCTAAGCTACAGTTATGGTTTAAAGACACCTTCATCGATAAGAGTGATGAAATTGGGCTCTGGCAGTCAAATGTTCCCCTGTATTGTTTTCCCCAGATCTATCATTTCCCCGAATTCGCTCTCAAATGCCAAGTGCACTACCTCCCTGATCAAATAACCAAAGTGTCTTCGACCGGAGAAAACTTTTTCCTAATTACACCCGAGGCCATCAATCAAATGATGCAGGTACCCAGAGTTGAAACCTATTATCCCCTTACACTTGAAATTCTGACAGAAATGTATCATAACTTATCATTTCCCCAAAGAGCACAAATCTTTGAGCTTTTCCTCCCTCAAGATGCCCAATTCCCTAAAAAGAATCCTCCCTACCATTCTTCCATATTTTCTGAAAGGGGAAACCAGATTATCTCCACACTGTGTTTCTTTCTCGGTTACTTCTCAGATGAATGGGTGGATGAACCTATCTTAGGTTTCCTGTCCATTTTCTCTGCTAAAGAGAAAGTCACCACCCATTTCGACTACAGTGGTTTCTTGGCCGAGAACCTGCACAACCAGCTGGAAAATTTCCCTACAAAAGGCATGTTCCATTATTCTTCAATATTGGACTACATATTCATGTTCTATCAAGCAGACACATTTTCCTTTCACATGCAGAAGATGGACAAGGAAGGAAAACCTCAAGCAGACACTTTATGGACGTCGTTGCCTAAGAGAAGCTCCACTGAGTTCATTTTTAAACAATTCATTGAGTTGTTTTATCACCAAGTTATAGGCATGCTTAGTGGAAGACCTGAGTCGAGGATAAACAAGGAGATCCAAAGAGTTTTGCACCTTTCGGATCTCACAAAGACTGGGGACTAGTTTCTATACCAGAATCACACAGAAATCAGAGTGTATGGGTGTGAAATAGCTCCATACAAGTTGCCCAAGTATGTGCCTGTTTGAATATTCTCACTGGAGTATATTCTTCAGATGATAAACTCATATGACATCCATTTTGTGTCTCTGAAGAAAAAACAACAGATGAGGATCAAAGGGAAAATAGGACCGTTTATCTGCAACAGTCAAGTTGTTGGGGAAGAGGCAGATAAATTATTGAAGGAAATGAAATTCAGCACCGGTTTTATTTGGTGATATGAGCCCAGTGGGATCATTGCGAAGATGAGATCCAAGAACAAAAGTTCACCTTATGCCCACACCCTCAAACTAGAAATTGAAAAGTATGTGAACCAGACAGAGTGGGAAGAAAACACTCTGGTAGATACATAGCCACATGAATCTCCTTCAGTCTCTTTTTCACTGAATACCACTGCCCAAATACAAAAGGAAAAAAGGCCAAGAAAGGATTCCTCTCCTTCAATCATTGAGGTATCAACCGAGGATTTTCAGGGATCTAGCAAAAGACCCAAAACCACCCATGCAATTCACAAGTCTGGTGAAGAAGAGTCTCATTCTGCACAAGTATTTGAGGAAGAACACTAGGTGGTGTCCCTTCCTTCTTCAAAGAAGCAAACATAAATAGCTATGACCACCCCAACTCCACAAGGATCTGCACCTGTAAGCATTTTTTTAAAAGTATGATATGATTAAAAAGAAGAACTAGATGCTAACTAATAGCACCTACTCTCAGTTTTGGAAGCAAACTTCCACAACACAACATCGATTGTTGTCAGCCTTTGACACGGAGAAAGGGAGAATGCATCTGGAATTTCTGTAAGCACAAGTGTCTCGGCCCAAAGAGATCACTGATTACAAGAGGTCAACTATCATTTTTTACACCAAACAAGTCCATCCAGCTGACCAGATGGATTTGCACAGACATACTGTAGAAATGGTTTTCTCCACATTGGCACATGCTTCCTCTGCAAAAACAAAGTTATAGGTATCTTTAAACAATGTTTAGACCCAATTGAAGTTGGAAAATATATCTTCTTTTGCAAAAGACAACAGAGTAAAATCCTTAGAGGAGTTGGTGCTCAAGATTGGGTACGATCCCTCAAATGTAAAAGTGGCAGAGGAGATGATAAAGAAAAAGAATGATGACATTGCATCTCTAAGAAAACAATTGAAATTCCCACCAACAGAAGATTCACAAGCCAAAGAAATAGTTGAAGCAGAAGATGAGAAAGAGGGATGGTTGAAGCTGATCATGCAGCAGAATGCACAGATAAAAGAAATGGAGGCAGAATTGGAAAGTTTATTGAAAGAGAAGGAGAAATCAACCCCAATGGAAGTTATTCCATTGAATGTAGTTCCCCTGGTTGAAGTCAGTACAACATCTATGCTAACGACCACCACAGTGGAAATTCCATGGACAACTCCATTGACAACATTGGAAAAGACTATGGAGCTATCAAAGTCCATGGAGGAGATGAATCTGTAAGAAACAAAGATTAATAGGTTGAAAAGGGAGGTTGAAAATCTCCAGGAACTCAAATCGTCTTTCCAAATAAGATACAATGTTGAAAGACAGACAACGAAGAAGCTTAAGAAGGAAATACAATAGCTACAGAAACAAGCAGTGGCAGGAAAGACATTAGCTGAGGCTAAGGAAAATATCTCGACATACATCTCTAATTCCATAAATGAGATTTGTCCCATGGTGAAAATCATGTTTGAACAACATGATCTGGTGTTGAAGAGTAGGCAGGCCATTGACAAGATAATAAGAGAACTAGATGAAATTCCCTCAGTAGCCAACGAGATCATCAAGTTTCTGAACTCAAAAACCAAAGAAGAGCCGAAAGAACTAAAAGTCGAAGACAAAACATAGACTATCCTCGAAGTAAAAAGAGTGTTGACTAAAAAGGGATTAATGTTGCAGTTGGAGGAAAAGGCTCAGAACATGGACATTGGAGTTCAGAGATTTTTTAGCAAGATTGAAGCCTTACAGAAAAAGGGTCTTCTTGATCTATGTGTCCTAAATGATAAATTAATGACTTTGTCCGATTACAAGCAAAAGATCGCCACCATGGCCAAAGACAGTTCCAAGTTTTCAGAGATATAGGGCAGCATCACGGGAAAATCATTCTTGGAGACTCTACAACATGACCTTAGCATACAACACAAAATCAAGTACATCTTCCTCATCAAGCTGACTTTTGCTAAGTACACCGATATGGACGAAGTCTACCACCGACTGATGAAAGTTACCATCCCAAGCACACAAAGATGGGATGAGTTGTGCAAATTGATTGAGTAAAGGTAAAGCCTCGTCCAACTTAGCATCCAACACAGTCAAAGTCATCCGAATGAATCACCAATGGTCTTCCCCGAAATCAGCATGAGAGATTTGAAACACCATCATCAGTTACTACATTTCTGCATCTTATTAGCTAGTTAGTTAGACTCTGACTCTATCATGTCCTGATCATTAATGACAGGATCGTTTGTAACTTTTATTATAAATATTTCCAACTTAGAAGTATTGAGTTGTTGTTGATCTTTACGGCCAAGCAAGTTCTAATCACTATAATTTTTATCAAGATTTTATTTCCAGTAATACAAAGAGAAGTTTCATAGGATTCCTGCGTGTTAATTGTTGGTGAATTTTCCTCTGTCTACGTAAAAGCTTTTCCTTCTCATTTATCATATTGTTTTTCTAAATCTAATATTTAAAAGAAGTTAAAGTTGCAGAATTTTCCATTGTGTACTCTGTTCTTAATCTTTTATAGATTTAAATGTTTTTCTTCTGATGTTATAACAAAGAAATTCTTAAATGATTTTTTGTTTTAACTAATATCTGACCTTTTTCAGCAATACACCATTTTATTCCTAAAGAATCTAGCATTAGCACTATCTCTCCCTGTAAAACAAATCTTATAAAATATGTCTTTAACCTCTATCTTTTTAAAACAGGCCCCATAGCCCAATTGAAGTGTAAGTGATGTTCAACCATTTCATTTAAAAACAATACAAATAACTCGGTTATATTCTTTCTAACTAGCCTAAAATCTTGAAAATCCAAACAAATCTAAAACTCACAGAGAGATCCCTCTCTGAAACTGGTAGGGCTATCTCCCAGTTTCAAAGCGGTTGGTTAAGGTTACCTATGATAAATTTCTTCTTACCTCACAACAACCTCTGGGAATTTACAGAGTGATAACAAAAGTCATGTCTTCATTGACCTTTGTTTTCTTGTCGTATTCTTCTATATAATCATTCACATCATTATAAACACTCACTATTTATTGGTCCATAKTGTCTATCTCTATGACCTCATAGTCCTTATAACAAAAGAACCCATTGARGCACTGTCCTTTGTATCCTTTGTCTTATGTCTCCAAATAAATGTACCCTGCGAGGTTTGCATATGATACATCTAAGGAATCAACTCATCCCATGACATCTCTTATATTATTGTTTCATGATCGATGGCCTTGGTATCCACTCTTTGGATGTGCCTATACTCATATTCCAGGTAAGGTGTCCATTCTAAACCATTCTTTGTATTCATAAAATTGAGTTAGTCTTTCCAAGAGATCATCCACTTGCAGAATGCTAAAGGTTGGGTCTGATCTATATGCTTGATATTCTAAGGAGAATAACTCATCCTTCTTGAATCACTTTTGAAACAATGCTTTTTACAAAAGGAATGGTTCATTTCTTAGACTTGTATGGACACTTCTTTTTTCAAAACCTTTTTTCACATTAAATTGGATTCTATTGGTGGGTTTGCAGGGAAACCAAAGACCCAAATATAAGAATACTTTGGTCTTTCAAACTAGTCTAACTTTCTTCATGAAAAATCCCATGCTTGTCTCAAACCTCAAAATGTTGTCCACATCCACACCCCAAACCTACTCATACAAATTTAACACCTCATCTTCCACCTTCCTATATTGTCTTCATGCATGTTGTCTCCACATCACATGATAGTGTGATGGTTTGGGAAGACTTTGGTTTTTTTTAAACCATCTATGTTTATTTTAAAAGGATGACTTAGCATTTCATCAATCATTCTATCAAGCATTTCATCAAGCATTCTATCAAACATTTCTATCAAACATTTCATCAAACAATTAGCATGCACACTCAAGAGATAGGAGAAAGATGTCAAACC
This sequence comes from Picea engelmannii, assembly GCA_009831015.1. Classification (NCBI taxonomy): domain Eukaryota; kingdom Viridiplantae; phylum Streptophyta; class Pinopsida; order Pinales; family Pinaceae; genus Picea; species Picea engelmannii. The sequence continues at coordinate 685,710 of ML776746.1, read as the reverse complement.
ATTTCCTCTAGCCGTGTGCCCTCCTCTGGTGCAAAACCATGTGCCCTCCTCCCGTGCAAATCCATGTGCCCTCCTCCCGTGTGCATGTTCCATCCTCTGGTGCAAATTCATGTTCCCTAGCCTCCTCCCATGTGCCCTGCTCTCATGTGCCTCTCCCTCCTTCTCCTCCTTCTCCAGTCCTCCTCTCCAATATGCCTCTCCAATCCGTGTGCCCTAGCCTCTCAAATCCATGCGTGCTCCTCTCCTCTCCAATCGACATGCTCTTGTGTAGTGATGAGTGCATGCTCCTATGTAGTGGTAAGTGCAAGCTACATTATATATATTATATATATAATACATATTATATATTATATAATATACAATCCCTAACTCATAGCTCCTGAGATATAGTCATGGATACATCCTTGTCACCTAACTGAGAGCGGGGGGCATTAGGAAGGATAATATAGAGATACCCCAATTGGGAATAAATAATATTGTACAATTTTTCCTTTTGGATGGCTTCATCCTCATTTCTAGGCATAGTCATGGATACATCCTTGGTGATGAGGGGAAGAAGGGATTCCAGGAACTACTCTATAACCCCCAATCACTATCAA
>ML776746.1:648540-664209 GCA_009831015.1 Picea engelmannii | reverse complement strand
TTGATTTTTATTGGCCATAGTTGTTAATTTAAATTTAATTAATTATTAAAATAAATACAATGAATCTTTTTACTATTTTATTATTTTATGGTAGGTGAGGGAATTGATGAGGGGATAAGGAAGTTTGGGAATTGAATGAGGGAGAGGGACTTGAGAGAGGAGGATAAGGAACAGGGGAGGGGACTTGGAGAGGGGTCTTTTGGTTTTGAGTAAAATTGGGGAAGAAGAAGAGAAGGAAGAAATTTTGAAAGAGAGAGGGAAGAAGGAGGAGATTGGAGGACAGAGATTGTTTTGGAGAAATTTTACAATGACACTATTGTTAATGGGAACTTTGGGCTCGGGGGATACGAAACCGCAAGGATTCTTGGATCTAGGCAGTCGAAGAGGTTGTTCCTAGTTGGATGGGAGGTAAATGTTCAGTTTGGGCAAGAACAAGAACAAATGGAAAAGGGGCTAAATCAACCGACCTGCAGGTCAAGGTATGTATTTTACTAGTTGGTATGTTATTATTATGTTGTTTAATTTATTATGTTGTCTATTTACCAGTTTATTCCTTGTGTAAAGAAAATCATGAACTAAATTGCAACCATTTCAGTAGGAGACTAGGAGATATTTTTTTTTAGGCCCTGAAATAGAAAGTCTTTATAAATGGTATCAGAACCCGGTTTCAAAATTGGAACCTAGGTCTTACCCACCTACAACCCTGGAAAACACAAACTAAACCCTTGGACATGCAACTACCCCTTAAATAAACTAGACATGACCTAGAAATGACCCTGGAACCCAAAGGAAACTACCCATAAAAGTATTGGAGAAGAGGGTGGGTGTAGTAGAGAAAATACCTTGCCACACCTCTTCCAGTCCCATGTCCACATGTTCCTTGTTCCATTACTCCAACCCATGTACCTGTAAACATCCCTACATACAAAGGACAAAGAGGAAATAATTGTAAGGGTTCGATCCAAGAAACCTCTTATATATATATATACGAGTATGATCAATTATATTCAAAAAAAAATTATTTATATAATATAAGTATATATATTTAATAAATAAAATAAAAATAAACAAAACAAAAAAAAATAATTTTTTTTTTTTTTTAAGCAAAGAGTCAAGATATACCATCGAAAATCAAGCTCCAAATCTAAAAACCAATAAAGCTCAAAACACAGTTGTTGGCCCTTGACCAAGTTTTGAGGATCCTTGGTCATGCTTGACCTATTTTGGAACTTCGACAGGCTGTCGAAGGCAGAGCACAAGTCGAAGCGGAGATCGTGGGATCTCGGCCCCTTGTTTAGGACTTTTGGGTTTTGGGATTATGTAACGAGTATGGGGATGTCGACCCATGGGTTTACCTATGTTTAGGCCCTTTTTGTAATGTATAAATAGAAGTCTAGGCGATGTAAGAAAGGGAAGAAAAGGGAGGCTTGGTACCTAGCCAAAGTGTTGAGTGAAAATTGTAAATGCTTTGTGCATGCTATGTTGAGAACTTGAAGAGATAAGTGCAAGTGACTGTAAGAGACTGTGTAAAGGATTTGTGTTGTAGTCTAGCTCAAGGAAGGAGGATCTAGCGAAGTGCATGCAGATATCTTGTCCTATGCGAAGTAGGATCTTATGGCTCTATGCATGTAGAAGATTGACTGAAGATAATAAAGAAAATAAGAGTTGGTGGATGTAGCCCCAGGCTGGGGGTGAACAACATACATCCTGTGTTATGGTTGCTTTGTGCATTGTGATTGTTTATTGTTCATATGGTTAATGCTTAATGCATTGATGTATGCTTAGATGAATCTGATGTGATAAGCTTAGTGCTGAATAGTATGGAGGAATGTTAGATCTAACCTATGTGAATATGCTTAGTGCTTGAATATACTAGATCTGGGTGAATATTGCGTTGATCTATTGTTAGGGTTTATCTGTGTTGTAAACAAAGGTTGAATACTAATGATCTATAACTGCTAAGTGCTTTGTTAAGGTGTTATAATCACAGATCTGTGTCCTAGCTAAGGTTGCAGACATCTTATTCCTGCAACCACCCCTACCTCTACCTCGGGTGGGACTTCATGTGCTTCGCAGGTGTTATCGAAAGGGATGGTAGTTAGGGTTTTGTTGGTGTGTTGTTGAAGCGTTGAAACTTGGGTCTTCCCTTGTGCCAACAAATGGTTTCATTTTCGGGACCTAAAACTTTGATTGCTAGGAACTGAAGAAAAGAGAAAGCGTTGTGCGTAGATCTGTTGCTCGACTTGCGAAGCTCTGTGCTAAGAAAGGAGGAAGATCTGGAGAAAACAGGTAAGATCTGAACGCCTTGTGCTCTGATAGAGGTAAGAACAGTGAAAAATTTTAAGATTTGAAAGATTTGTGCTCTGAGAAAAGAAAGATAAGTGGAATTTTTTTTTTTCGAAAGTATGGATCTAGGTATATTTGATTAATTTTGTCCTAGCTTGAAAACTAGGGCATAGTTAGAAGAAAGAAGATTTGATATGAATAGATCTGATGGAAATAATGAAAGGTATGTTATTCCTATGCATAGAAAGAATGTTTGGACTAACAAATGGATGCAGAATCCTAGAAAGAAATTTTTGCAGGTTAGTTACTATGATCCTAGTGTGCAGTACAGGAAATGTTGGGGATGATTTAAAAGAAAAAGAGGATTAATTATTTGTTACATCTACAGAAGACCAAGACATCTTACTAAGGAATGCCCTGATAGAAGACCTAGTTGTCTTGGTTGTAAAGCTATGGTCCACGAAGTTTTGGATTTCCCTAAAATGATTGCTAAGGTTGAAAGAATGAATATGAGACAAGAAAACCTGATGAAGATCAAGAAACTAAGACCATGGAAGAACCCCAGAAAGAATCAGAGACTGTATTACTACGAATGAAAGAAATCGTGAATGATCACAGAAATGTCAACTTATACGAGATCTTAAAAGAAAAAGAGTGCATAGAAACAAGAATACGAGACTTCGACATTGACTGTGTTTTGGATGAGGAAACATAGGTGAATATCATCACAGAAAGAACCTGGGAAATTTTAGGACATCCTGCTATGATTCCTTCATTAGGAGGGATAGGAATATTTAGAGGAAAGATGATAACCCTATGTGGAAGACTCACCTAGATATCTATGAGTGCTCATGGAACTTCGATAGAGGAACATTTTGAGGTTGCTAAATTTATTGAGAACAACACCCCATTTGCTATGTTACTAGGAAAAACCTGGATTGAGAAGGATCAGGCCAGAAGAAAAGAAGAGGAAGTCTTAGAATAGAAGAAGCAAGAATTAAAAGATTTCATGACTAGGAGGATAGTGCACTTGATTGAAGAAGAGGAGAATAGATCGAAGTTGTTTAGAAACAAAAACTTGGATGTCGAAGTTGAAAGAACACAAGAAGACTCACAGAAGAGTGGAGCACCTACCCCAGACAGAGAAGAAGTATTTCCCTTGACTCCTACGAAAGAATCTCAATAGTGTGAAGTTACTATGCCAAAAGGAGATAGGAATCAGAATGGAAAGAGGAATATCGAGATGAAGATCAAAGGGAAGAAGGCTAGAAAACTCAGTAAGAAGAGAGAAAAGATATAAAAGTTGCAGAAGGTCCCAGAGGGGACTTCACAGAAGGAAGGCTTGCAAAACTGGAACTTCGTCGGGATATTAAAATAACACAACATGGAATTTTTCGATGGTGAAGCGATATGACCGTTGGAAGCATTATAACCATTAGACCGACGCCCCGAATAGTTAGAACAATAGTTATGACCAGAAAGCTCATCATCAGACCGTTGGGACCGCACCGCAATGGACAGAACTGCATTGATGAAGGCTTCTCGCCCGTTGGAGAGATCCACTACCTCACTGTCTACTTAGTCCGTCAACTGTTGCACCGATAACACTTTTGCGAATTGTATCCGCGCCAACGAGAGAACTCATTGCTACCGCATTGTGTTTACTAAGATTTCACCACCTGTTCTATTGCATTGAGAATTCATTCATTGACCTGAGTTATCCAATCGAGAGCGTGTATGTCGGACGAACTCAACGCAGTTGAAAAGTGTGTAGAAGAAGTCTTAATCGATCTATTGGCCGAAAAAAGTAATGTCCATAGGGATTCAAGCTTCATCGATGAGAGGAGTGCAAGCCTCCCCATCGACTGCTCATGGATCTAGACCAACCCGAGTTGTAGCCGAGAAAAGAACCAAGCATTGATATGACTTGGTGAATGCAAAGTTAATCCCGACCATCTTGCCCGACTACACCCCACCTTTGGCTGGCGCGGTGAGTCGTGACAGTGTCCCCAGAGACTTCGATTACACCCTAGTTACTGTGTACCTCCCGAATGGGATACGTGTAGTTAGAACACAACAGGACAAGATCATGACATTAAAATTCAACGACTTCAACTTAGAGGACCATAAGAACTGCAGTATGCTCGCCCCACACAGGTACTTAACTAGGATGAAGGGGAAGAACTCGAGGATAATCCCCCAACCATGGACTATGAACCTCGTGTAGTCTACCATCTTGAATGTGATGAAGATTCCACATTTTGGAAGGCACCAGGAGGTTAACGTGTGTGTTAAGCTCCTGCTATCATGCTACCATGGCGGCTACCTATGGCTAGACAGACGTATCACAATCGATCCGACGTTGATCCATAGGATCATCGGATTAAGCATGTAGGGACCAGACCCACAAGACTTCTACCCAGGGAAGGATGCAGATCATGCCATGTAATAGAGGATTAAGGATACCTATGGCGTTGTAGAGAAGGGGACACGAGGCTACAAGGTATCTTCCATCCAAAATGGCATAGTGTGCCTAGCCTGCTAGTTGATCGCAGGAAATCTAGTGAGAAAGAACAGACCTACGCAGGTCACAGGGTTCATTGTTGACCTCACCGTAAAATGTGTAGAAGGACTCCAAATGAACTGGGTGAAGTACTTAGTCAACCAGCTAGAATTGGATTGTCGCAAAGCTCAGGATCAGGGCTATACGTTCCATTTCAGCTGGTTGCTGATCCTCATAGCATTTACTGCTTGGGAGATGCCAGAAAGTGCGACCTTCCCGTACATTGATCCATTCAAGCCAATCACTACGAAGTTCACCATGATTTGGTACTCGAGCAATATGGGAAAACAATGGCAATTGAACACAGCATTCCACACATACTATCTCCAGTTAAAGAGGGCTATTGGGGTTGTCCCCCATATGACGCTGAACACCCTGCATCGGTTCAAACCCCTCATGAAGTTTCATGCATATCGACACTTTATTTATATCACTATGTGCATAGACGAGCATAAAGAAGAGCTTCAGTCATACTATAATCTCACATAGGAGGACCTCGAAGAGATAACTAAGGACTGGTCTGCAGATCTCCTTATCCCTGTTGACCCCGCAGAAATGTCTGATCCCGAAATAATTGGCAGCTCAGAGGCCACTCACGAAGAGCATGACACCCTTGGAACCAACAGAAGGAAAAATATAGAAGAGGTACAGAACCTGAGCAGTGTATTAGACGAAACTGCTTCAAAATCACCCGAACGAGGAGATAATGTCGAAGTAGATAAAGAAGAGACCAATGGAAAAAAAAAATCAGCAGAAGCAAGGTGAAGTAACACCGCCTAGGGATCTTATTGATGAGGTTGATCCCTCTAAGAAAAGAAAGGTTTCCCCCACAAAACCTACCTCGCGGAAGAAATCCAGAGCTAGTAAGACTAAGCTGCAGACTGTGCTCATGCTTGATGACTTCGACTTCATCATTGCATCTGTATCAGATGCTTCATAGGATATTATGCAGAACACAAAAGCCAAGAAAGCATCCATTTATGAAAAAATTGAGACAGAACTAAGAGGAGTACATCAGGCCCTTCACTCCAGCTGCACAGTGCCCACTGCACCCCCGCTATCAGAAGAACTAGAGTTGGGAGATGAGCCTGCACAAATCCGTAGAATAGTTGATGTGACCGAAGCTCACCTTCGTTGAGTGGAACAAGAGAAAGAATAGGCCATGGTGGCCCTGAAGCAAGAACAACATGAAATGGTAGAGCAACGCCGAGTTGCGTAGCAGGAGAAGGATGACCTCCACACCAAGTTTGAAGAGGAGAGAGCACAGGCCAAGCAAGAGAAAGAGAAGTTGCTCATAGAGCATCTCAGAATCAAAGAAGCAGTCAGCAGAGAACTTAGCTCTGTGACAAGCTTAGAGAAAAAGGGGGAAGAACCAATGGAGCATCAAGTAGCATAGCTTGCGGAAGCTATCCAACATCTTCAATAGAGAATCGCAGACCTAGAGCTACAAACAGTGCCAAGAACCCCGTAGGATGTGTGAGACCAAAGAGAATCCACTACCCGGAGTGCAGTTGAGAGGATCAGAGCACTCGCTCTAGAATGTAAACAGCTTAGCAATAGAAGTGCACACACCTATGAGCGACTTACTGAAGATCCTGAACTAAAGGCACTGGAGTCACATCTCTTGGAGGAAAAGTAGAAAGTAGAGACAATATAGGTGCAGTTGAAGATCTTTTCAGCAGTTAAAAGGATGAAGCAATCCCAAGAACAACACACTTCTCAATAGTAGGTCTACACCATATAGAGAAAAGTCATGAAAGTGACTCGAAGGCTCCAACCAGTCCAGGACGAAGCGTGCCAACTGTTTGAGGAGATTGAAGGTTGAGGAGAAGAGATGGAACAAGTAGTCACTACATTCGAACAACACTTAGAGGGACCTGTCAATGAAGCAGGTATCCAAGAGTTCATCGAGTAGGAGGCCTTGGCACAACAATAGGTCGAAGCAGCTCGATCCAAGCTCAAGGCTTTTGAAGCAGAACTACCCAGACCAGAGTGAATCGAGAGGAGTCACAAGTGAGTGTTAGGGGCTTGTTGGCTCTTGACCAAGTTTTGAGGATCCTTGGTCATGTTTGACCTATTTTGGGACTTCGACAGGCTATCGAAGGCAGAGCGCAAGTCGAAGCGGATATCGCGGGATCTTAGCCCCTTGTTTAGGGATTTTGGGTTTTGGGCTTATGTAATGGGTATGGGGATGTCGGCCCATGGGTTTACCCATGTTTAGGCCCTTTTGTAATGTATAAATAGAAGTCTAGGCGATGTAAGAAAGAGAAGAAAAGGGAGACTAGGTACCTAGCCAAAGTTCTGAGTGCAAATTGTAAATGTTTTGTGCATGTTATGTTGAGAACTTGCAGAGCTAAGTGAAAGTGACTGTAAGAGACTGTGTAAAGGATTTGTGCTGTAATCTAGCTCAAGGAAGGAGGATCTAGCGAAGTATGCGCAGATCTCTTGTCCTATGTAGAGTAGTATCTTATGGCTCTGTGCATGTAGAAGATTGACTGAAGATAATAAAGAGAAGAAGAGTTGGCGGACGTAGCCCAAGGTTGGGGGTGAACCACGTACATCCTGTGTTATGGTTGCTTTGTGCATTGTGATTGTTTATTGTTCATATGGTTAATGCTTAGTGCATTGATGTATGCTTATATGAATCTGATGTGATAATCTTAGTGATGAATAGTATGAGGGACTACTATATCTAACCTATTTGAATATTCTTAGTGCTTGAATATACTAGATCTGGGTGAATACAGTGTTGATCTATTGTTAGGTTTTATCTGTGTTGTAAACAAAGGTTGAATACTAATGATCTATAACTTCTAAGTGCTCTGTTAAGGTGCTACAATCACATATCTGTGTCCCAACTAAGGTTGCATACATCTGAGTCCTACAACCACCCCTGTCTCTACCTCGGGTGAGACTTCATCTACTTTGCAGGTGTTGCCGAAAGGGCCGGTAGTTAGGGTTTTGTTGGTGCATTGTTGAAGCATTGAACCCTGGGTCTGCCCCTGTGCCAACAAAAGCGCCAAGCCGGAGGAAGGAGCCCATGATTCTGCATGCACTATGCATCTCAACGATTTTTTTTTTTATATCAGGCTCATATCCCAATCTCTAAGTTCACGAGCCAAGTCAACATAACGTTCAACACAATACAAGGCGTATGAAGGAGCCCCAATGTATTAAGTGCCCAACCAAGAGAGATTATTCATTGCAGTATGCATCCACGAGCGGGCCCAACCTCCACTAATATACGTTTAAATTTTTTTGGCCGTAGGCCCAACCTCCACTAACTATCAGAGTCCAGGCCTAGACTATACACCATAAAGCATCGAGGGTCCATACACAAGGCGCTAAGGAAGGAAGCCCACAAGGGGTGACCACTACGCACTAGCACCAATACCTCCCAGCACCTTCACCAACTACCACCACCTACACTAGACTGGCTGCCATTAACATTCCAGCCACCCCTCCACCAATAACACGACCATCAAGACCAACCAGTGAAACACTCATACCACTTGTTCTAATTCGTGTTCCACCATTCTCTGTAAGTAAGAATGAGACCAACAAGGAGATTTTCTCAAAGCAGCCCTCATAAGTTATAGTGCCACTAGAAGTTGCAGGCTGACGAAGTGTGACATGAGAAATTGCACCATTTGCCAAAAATAATGCAAATTGCTCTAGGTCCTTGTTGCGAAAATGACATTATTTTGGTTGTAGCATCCTCGCTTGCCGCTATGGTGTTAACAGGTGGAGTGAAACCCATCCCTGTGGAGCCAACACCCCTGCACGTGCACCCAATGCACTAACCAACACCTCCTCCATCCCAGAAACCAAGTGTCAAAATACGAGGAAGAGATCCCATGAAGGGAGTTTCTTTTTACATTGTGCATCCACCAAAATAAGCGCATCAAAATCCACCAAGAACCAAGAGCTAAGGTAGCAAGCAGACACCACACACATAACGAGCCAAGGAGACACCCACGGGTTGCATAATGTGCAAAATGCATCTATCAACACAATTCGCAACCAATACCAAGCATCCAAGCCACGAGGAAGAAATCCCACAAAGGGGAAGTGCACTACCCATCTTTGCCACTAGCGCCAAACCCCGAGAAGAAGAGCCCACAGGGCCCAGGTCCATGCATTATGCATCGCTGGCCTAGCTGGGTTGCCCACCCATAGTGGCCATGCCCTGCCCAACGAACCAGTAATACCACTGCAAAGAAAACCCAACAGAAAAGAAGAGACCCCCTTCTAGTGTAGAGAAATAAACCCTCTGACTGCCATTTGCAGAGAGAGAAATGGTGGTGGATGAGTGACATTGAGGGATAAGAGCGGGGATGGTAGGGTTTGGTTAGATATTTTATTTTTATTTTATTTTTAATTGTGAGAATTCATGGAGGAGGCACGTGGGCCTCATGCAAAGACCTGTGTGCCTATCCATAAGTTTGATTTTTTTATTTTGTTTTATTATTTTTGTTTGTTAATTTTAATTTAATTTTTTTTTATTTAAATACATATTTAAATTTAATATTTGAATTGGTAATTGCACGTTTTTTTTATTATTTAATTTAAAATTTATTTATTTAATTAATAAATATTATTTTGTTTATCAATAGGTGTTTAAAAATATAAATTAGGATGAATACATTTTTAATTATATAAAGGATACATACATAAAATAAATTGAAAAGGGGGCATTAATACTTTTTTGTTATTATAAAGGTTAATAATTTTTTTTTTTCAAATGTGTTAATATAAAGTTGATTAATTAACATTATATTAATTTATGGTAATGTTAACTAATCGTTCTATTAATTAATGTTATTAAGGGTATTGTGATAAATTTTTAATTAATTAATTATAAAACATTATTGAATAAGTGAGTGATTAATTATTTATAAGGTATATAAGGATATAAGGGTTAGAAGATGCAATTTAATACATGTTCAGGAGATAGCTAAGGGTAATTGACGAGTACCCCACAGTGCTAGCATAAATAGAAAGGCGAGAGAGTTAGCATCTTACCCCAACAAAGTCACCAGGCTTAGAGGCTTTTGACCCTGACCTTTGGCCACTTACCTTATAGGAGTAATGTATGTTTACAGACAAGTATAAAGAACTTATGCCTAACCCTATGGTTGCAAGTATAAGTTTGAGAAAATGCGGAATGCCTTAAACTCTTCCCTCATAAGCATTTAGTTTGATGTAGATTCAGTTATTCAATATGGTTAGGACTCGGGGAAATCGAGGTTGAGGGGCATCATCGCAAGGACCACCAACGTCAGCGCTGCCACCACCAACGCCTGAATTAGCTCTCATTTTGCACTCTTTAGAGGATATTAATGAGACAATAAAGGGATGCCAGTCAATAGATGTCGAAGTGGAACCTCCACCATCTAGAATGGGTAACCCTGAAGCGTTGAGGGACTCAGAGGGAGGGCCTCCACCAGGGGACATCACTAGAGAACTACAGAAGATCAAACTCCCAGAGTTTGTTGGGGGTCGTGCAAGTGAACGTTCAAAGGCATGGTTGGAAGGAATGACACGATTTTTCACCTTAAGAGACTATGCTTCCATATCAAAGGCAAAGATAGTGATCTTTTAGTTGAGGGATAGTGCCTTGAACTGGTAGGGTAACCTAGAGAGGAAGTTGCACCTTACCCCAAACACCGTCTCATGGGATATTTTTGAGGAAATTTTCTAGAGGAAATATTTTCCTTCGTTGATCTAGGTGGATATCGGTGGCCACCCACCTTTTCCAACTGGCTCAAAACAATTTTCTGGCAATTTTGGTAATTTATTATTTTTAGCAATTTTTAATTTTTGGGGCCATTTTGAGGGCCTAAATGAAAGTTTTTTTGGATAGAGCTTCTCAATGATACCCATAGGCTCTAATTTATCCCCCTAAATGAATCTCCTCGACGATACCTTTCCAACGAGCTATCATGTGCCCCAAACGGAGATCGTATGCCAAAGTTGCGCCCCTGGGAAGTTGATACACCAAACTACCCAAAATGGGGTCCACAAAATTGTTGGCTTTTCATCTTCCAGGGTTATGGTTTTGGATTTTCATTATCATAAAAATTCCTTTGCAACCTCATTGTAAAATCATCTTCTTTCGAATGCGAGTAGCAGACACATCTCTTCTCAAAGATAAGTTGCCAGCATTCTAGCGAGTCTTTCACTCTGTATTTTTACACTCTTTGTACATTTTTGCTCATTAATAGAAAATTGTGTATTATTGTATCTCTGTGTTTATGGTTGCATCTATGATACATTTATGTTATATTATTGGATATCCAAGATATCTCTATACCTTACTTTATTATATCTTCGCTCTCATTTTGTGTCGAAAATAATCTAGATCATGCATACTACGAGGAACAACAGGTAGGATCATTTCATGCTCTAGTTTAGAGAAACATGACTATGGAAGAGTACAATATCAGGTTCATGGAGTTAGTAAAAGATGTCTCGTACATGGATACCAATCAACGATAGGTGGAACGTTTTGTGTATAGGTTAAACCCTAAGATAAGGGCCATGGTACGGATGTGGAAACCATCGTCAGGAGTTGAAGGAGTTGAAAATGCTCGTTACATGGAGGAGCATATGAGCTTAAACAGAGGTATGAGTTCAACCATTCCACAACATCATGGATTCGTGGGGAAGGCCCCTAGGGCTTTCACCGGGGGAGGAATCTCTAGAAAACCTCCTTATGGAAATAGAGTCACACCTAGAGAAGTTACAACAGGTATTTCAATGGTAGTGAGTGCAACATCCCACTCATCGCCAACCGTGACACAAGCAATTACATGACCTTCTCGAGGAACAGTTAGTAGGGCTAGGGGTTCTAGGGGAACGAACTCATTTCAGAGACCGTCACAGGATAGTGTGCAGGTTCCATCTGGTGTCACTTGTTGGGGGTGTGGAGGACCCCATTACCAGCGTGATTGTCTAGAGTCACAATCAGGCTTTGTGCATAGAGAAGGAAAGGCCCCGATGGGAAGAGAGAGTAGTAGCCACCAGATTTATGCGGCGGTTAATAATCATCAGGAAGAACATCAATCCATGGTGGTGGAGTTTTTAGGTATGCTAAATCATGTCAATGTTAAAATTTTATTTGATTTTGGTGCTACAGATAGTTTCATTTCACCTTGTGCATTAGGAAAGTGTGGGTTGGAAGCCTACGAGAACAATGAATTTAAACAAGTCGAGATGGATTCGAGGGAAAAAAAAGCGGTAGGACCTAGCGTCGATAATTGTCTAATAGACCTAGGGGTGTGTACTACTAGGTTGAAGGTGTATGTCACTTCTCTAGGGACGTATGACCTAATCATTGGACTGGACTGGTTAGAAGCCCATCGAGCTATGGTAGAAATTTTTGCGGAAAGGGTGCTTTGTGTTGACGATGAAGGAAGGTCAGTAGAGATTCACTTTGTACGGAGGAAGGTGTCTATATGCTTTATATCGACCATGAAGGTTAAATGTTGCATGAGGCGAGGTTGTCGATTATATGTAGTGGAATAAGTCAATGAAGGGAAAGGACCCTCCATAGATCAGTATCCAATATTGTCGGAGTTTAAGGATGTTTTTTCGAAAGAGTTTCCAGGGTTACCTCCTGAGAGGGAGCTTGATTTTACCATTGAGATAAAACCCGGTGTGGAGACAATTTCCAAGACACCGTATAGGATGATGACAACAAAACTTTGTGAGTTTCAGATGTAGTTGAAGGAACTACTTAATTTAGGGCTAATAAGTCCCATTGTCTCACCTTGGGGTGCACCATTAATTTTCTTCAAGAATAAGGATGGTTCCTTACGACCGTGTATAGATTACAAGGAATTGAACCATGCTACAGTGAAAAATAGGTACCCAATGCCATAGATAGATGACCTCTTTGATTAAATGAAAGGAGCAACAATTTTCTGAAAAATTGATCTGCGATCAAGGTATCACCAGTTAAGGATTAAGGAAGGCGATATTCCTAAACCTGCCTTTCAAACTCGGTTTGTGAATTATGAGTTCGTTGTAGTACCTTTTGGTTTGACCAATGCGCCAGCAGTATTCATGAGCCTCATGAATGGTGTATTCCAAAATTACTTAGACCGCTTTGTACAGGTCTTTCTGGATGATATCCTCATCTATTCCAAGAATGAAAGGGAACATGAGGAACACTTGTGAGTGGTTTTGTCATGCCTTAGAGAGAACAAATTATATGGAAAATTGTCGAAGTGTTATTTCTTCTAGAAAGATACTCCTTATTTAGGTCATATAATTTCTGGTAAAGGAATCTTTGTGGACCTAGAAAAGGTGAAGGCCATTATGGAATGGCTAGTGCTGAAAAATTCTCATGAGGTGAGAAACTTCATGGGGCTAGCTAGTTATTATCGGAGGTTTGTGGAAGGGTTCTCTAAAATAGTGAAACCCATCACCACCTTGTAGCACAAGGGGGTCAGGCATGAATGGACAGAAAAATGTGACATTGCATTCATCGAGCTTAAGAGGTTACTCACTAGTGCACCAATTCTACAAGTGTCAGATATGGAAAAAGACTTCACAGTCTGCACAAATGCCTCAAAGAAAGGATTGGGGGCCATGCTAATGTAGGATGGATGAGTGATAACATACACGCCAAGAACGTTGAAGAAACATGAGGAGCTTTACGCTACTCATGATTTAGAGTTGGCAACTGTAATGCTAGCTCTGAAACTTTGGAGGCATTATCTAATGGGGTGAAGCTTTGAGCTCAAAACAAACCATTAAATCTTAAAGAATCTCTTCACTCAAAGGGATCTCAGTGCTAGGCAGAGGCGATGGAGTGAGTTTATGAGTGAGTACGATTTTGGAATTTCGTACATCAAGGGAAAGGATAATGTGGTTGCAGACGCCCTGAGCTGGAGACCACGTGTCTTCTCCTTGGTACCCTTAAAAGTTAATCTAAGGGAGCGAGTGTTRGGGAAAATCCTCACAGATAGTTGTTATTTAAAGGTTACTTCAACCCTCTAGAGTGGGAGGCAGTTAGAACCTAGGTATGAAGGATATAGTCTTGAACCAGATGGATTGTTAAGATATTAGGGAAGGATGTGCATCCCTGAAGGTGGGGATATTCGAAGCATCATACTCAAGGAAGCCCATAGATCACTTTATTGTGCACATCAGGGTGTGAAGAAAATGTACATATACATGAAGAATCTTTTCTTCTAGGTAGGCATGAAGCATGATGTAGTCCATTTCGTTGCTAGGTGCCTAGAATGTCAACAAGTGAAGGTTGACCACCACCACCCGGAAGGTCTCCTACAATCGCATGATGTTACTATGTCCAAGTGGGAAGTCATTTCTATGGATTTTGTTGTGGGATTGCCCCTCACGTCGCTCAGACACAACACCATTCTTGTGATAGTTGATAAGTTGAACAAGAGTGTTCATTTTATTCCAGTTAGAGATACTTATGAGGTCATTCATCTGCATGGGTTACCCAAGAAGATCATTTCGGATAGGTACTCCCGATTGACTCCATTCCAGTGAGGTCATTCGTCTGCATGGGTTACCTAAGAATATCATTTCGGATAGGGACTCTCAATTGACATCTAGGTTTTGGAAGAGTTTACAATCAGCGTTGGGAACTCAGTTGAACTTAAGCACAACATATCATCCTGAAACAGATGGGAAAACTGAGAGAGTAAATCAGGTGATGGAAGACATGCTTAGAATGTATGTTATGGATAATCAAACCCATTGGGAGAAGTACCTACCTTTGGTAGAGTTCGCCTACAATAACAGTTTTCACAAATCCATTGGAATGCCACCCTATGAAGCTCTATATGGAAGGCCATGCAAGACACCATTGAGTTGGGAAATGTTAGAAGACCAAGTGACAGTTGGGCCTGAATTGATTCAAGAGATGGAGGAACATGTGATTCATATTAGGCAGCTAGTAAAGGAAGCACATGATAGACAAAAATGTTATCCCAATGCACATAGGACTAACCGAAGTTATAAAGTGGGAGATCAAGTTTTCATTCATATCAGGCCTAATAAGAGTACCATTCGGTTTGGGAAGGGGACAAAGTTGTTTCTTCAATTTATAGGACCGTTTAAAATCCAAAAGAGAATTGGACCTGTTGCCTATGGTCTCGTACTGCCACCCCACTTGCATAAAACTCATAATTTTTTTCATGTATCTGTTCTACGCCATTATGTTATTGACGAATCTCATAAACTGAATTGGAAGGAATTGTAGGTGTCGGACGTGGGAAAACTCATAGTTGAAGTGTTATGCATATTGGACCATAGGGTCCGACAACTCAGGAATCATCTGGTAGACCAAGTTAAGGTCCAGTGGGACAAGTATAACCTAGGATATGCTACTTAGGAGGATGTAGAGACCTTACGGCGATATCATCCATCACTTTTTTGACCACCTCGGGAATATGTTTTCAGAAGGTTGAGTGTATTTAATGCCACCTTTTGACTTACATAGCTAGAATTACTTAAGGCCTAATCATCTTTTATTTTCTATTAACTGTGAAACTATTAATGATACACTTGAAATTTTAAGACATATGGACCTATGTGAATGTCAATTCTATGAATGTTTATCGTTATTTGAATTATGATGGATATTATGCAATCTGTTTCTAACTTGAAAATTTTGACATTTAAAGTTGTTGGTACGTGGATACCAAATTGAGAATATGATTAAATGCATTTACATGATAGTAATGCATAGATATGTATGATTTTGTGTTATAGACTAATTTGCAAGTCAATGGGCTATGAAATAGCCAAAGGATAATGGTAATAAAAGGTTGATGTCA
>ML776746.1:574456-647348 GCA_009831015.1 Picea engelmannii | reverse complement strand
AAGTAAAAAAATTATTGCTTTGCCTTTTAGAATCACAGGACATAAGTGTCATAAGTAGTTGCCTTTTAGAAGCAGAAGACATAAATGTCATAGGTAGTGAAGATGTTGTCAATATTTGAGTGGGATTTATTTTTGTACTGAAATTTTGCTAGAAGATCATACGACCAAAGTGATAAGTGTTACAATCTATTCTTTTACACTGATATATGCATTTACATCTATAAACTGATATATGCATTTACATCTATTCTTTTACACTGATAATCACCATACATGAATCTACAGATTTTGAATTAAGAAATCCAATCTCTTATTATTAATGCTATTACTGGTTACCTTACAGTAACGATGCGCCCTTACATTATAGTAATGTGGCAACTGTTATTCTCTAAGTTATTCTCTAATTAGTGGCAGCTCATGGACAGAAGGTGATGGTATAATCGGCCTGGGTGCAGGTGAAAGTGCTGGTAAGATCGTCGTACGCGTAGCTGTAAGCATCTGGGCAAGCGGCCTTGAATACCTTCGAGTAGTCAGTGGCAGGACACGTCTGAGGGGTATCGTGGTCGCCCGTGCAGCAGTACTCGGGAGTCCCGAAGACCACGCAGGCGCTCTTGCAGGCAATTACTTGCCCGTTGCTACCACTCACTTTCAGCGCGTCCGGGCAGCTGTTCCGAAGGTCGGCGACGCACCCGGCCGTCTGGCAGTCCCCGCTCCCGCCCGCCAAGGTGATCTTCAAGGGGACGTTATAGCCGTCGACAAGGCTCACGTCGTAGAAATCCTTGTTGGCGTTGCCATTGAGTTTGAACTCCGCCAGGGTGGCAGGCGGCGCCCCGCCGGCGCCATTGCACTTGAGGCCACGCCCGCAGTCGCCCGTGGCACAGAAGCCGGTGCCCGAAGCGTCGAAGTTGCAGCCCGTGCGGCCCCAGAAGCGGCCCGACCAGCCCGCTGGGGGGTTAAGCGATGAAGACTGTCCCGTGGTGAGGGCGAAACCGCCGTCAGAGAGGGAAGCGCCTTGGTTCGCCGTGAGGACGCCCGGCCAGATAGTCTCCGTGCACCTGTTCACTACCGTGAACACCGTTCCGCTAACTCCAACGCATCCTGCAACAGCACAAACAAAATGATGAGCTACTTTTCTTACCACCACCACGAGCACGAGCACGAGCACGGGGGAATTTTCTTACCGAGTAGGAGCGCCATCGCCAGCGCTGTGACGAAGGCCTTGGAAGCCATTGAAACAAAAAGTAAGGGAGCCGAAGTTGTGTATATATATATCGTCAGAGGATCGAAGCCAATCAACGAATATCGATAACTGGTTACACGGAGAAAACCCTCTGAATTCAATACAATATATAGAGTAGAGCGAGCCAACCAACATTGACATTTTGTCATTCAGAGTAGAATATTTGCTAACCTAGATTTATGTTAGTTTAAAATTTATCAGAAAATCTTAATTCAAATGAAATCGCAGTAAACTTTTGAATAAAGTTGGAGTTTACAGGTGTGTGGATAAAATAGTAAGATTGTAGAATAAACAAATAGTAATGAATAAGGTTCGAGAAATAAATAAATAATAATATTATGAATTAATGATTCCAATAATAATAATAATTTATATTAAAAATTAATAATTAGAAAAAAATATCACATTAATTTCATTTTTAATAGGTTTAATTTAAAAAGATCTAACTATCTATTTTAATTTCATTTTTAATACGACTTCTGCAACTTGGTAGGGAGAAACCTAATAGACACGTGACGTAAAAGTTGAGGTATGGTTCCGAGCACCAAATTATAATACGGAACTTGAAGTATTCACGTATCAAATTCTCTTTATTTATTGATAAGATTGGACCATCTTGTATTTGACTTGCCTTGCGTTCTTATATTAATTGAATGACCATACTTTCTTGGCTACTCATCTAGAAAGTAACGTGGGAATTGAATGGCCATACGTGGTAAGTGTCATAATCCAAGTTGCAGAAAATGTTGATATTGCAACCTGGTAGAAAGAAACCTAATAGACACGTGACGCTCTTAACACCATTGCTAAAAGTTGAGGTATGGTTCCGAGCACCAAATTATAATACGGAACTTGAAGTATCCACGTATCAAATTCTCTTTATTTATTGATAAGATTGGACTCGCCTTGCGTTCTTATATTAATTGAATGACCATACTTTCTTGGCTACTCATCTAGAAAGTAACCAAGAAACGTGGGTGTTGACTACCATACTTTTTTTCGCTAGTGATCTACAAAGTAACGTGGGTGTTGACTACTTCGAATTGTTGTGTTCAAGCAATCCCTCTCCTCGTGAACAAAACTCAAAAAAGAGATTGTGTACACAAAGAGAAAGTTGGGTTTTGGGATAACCTTTATACCTTAGCATGCACACGAAGAAGATTTAAACTACTTCAAACTAGAAATAATACCATTTCGACTTGTAGACATCCAATATCGTCTGAGATAAAAATTACAAAAAGAAAATATATATGTGCCAAGAAGTTAGTGCAGGAAAAGTAATTTCAATGCTCTATTATTAATCACATGTTAACACAATCGATTTCTATTCATCGACTAGAATAAAAGAAGTGTCTCAGCATTATAAGATAACTTAAATAATATATACAACAACTCTTACTCAATACAACAACAAGTATTGAATTCGAAGACATAGACAATCCCCCTCGGTCCAATCACTTTTATGCCTCAGATGAAAGAAGTGTCTTTGGTTCTTACTTCTTAATTAAAGTAATTTGCACAGAAATAATTCTCTTACAATATTCCAGAAAAAAGATTTCTCTCAAAAACCATCGACCTCGATATCAAGGTCGATTCTCTTATTTATAAAATAACTCTAAACTAAAAATAGCTACTAAGTTCTGTTAATTCAAGAAAATGACACGTGGAAGACTTTATCTATATGTTCTCTTTTGCTTCTCTTGACATCATCTGGTCGTTTTACTGAAGTGGATTGTTCCTCTCGTATTCTGACCATCTGCAGAAAAGATCTTCGCATGTATTTGCATATGAGAACCTTTGTTAATCCATTGGAGTGGAGAGGAACTCCTTCATCTCAATTTCCCGTTATTTGTACTTGATTAGTCTGACACTCAAGCCCTGTAAGACTGCGAGAGATTTAAATGAAGGCTCCATGAACTTCTTCACTTGACCCAGGATCATGCTTGAAACATGTGAAATCTCCATTTCGTACACCTGGTCTTGCTCTGCATGCCGCTTAACTATGTCACGTAAGTCAGTGAAATCCTCCAGTTGGCCAAACTTTGTCTTCTCTGATTAGCTCAGTCATCTTATCACTTTATGTTTCAAATAAATTATGTGTAGAGGGGGTAACCCCCCTCTGCACTCCCCCGCATGGAAGAGTGTAAATTCTTTTGGGGTGTAAAGTTTTCATGGGGTATAAACACGACTGAAAACAAAGACCTCTGAATCTGGAAGATAACCAAGCTCCACAACCAACAATGTTTCCCTTGGTTCCTCCTCCTGTATGATTGGTACCGAGGTTATGCATGAAGCGTCTGAACCTTCCTCATCGTCATATATGGTGATTAAATCTATGAGTACAGTAGGCATACCCGTCCCACTTGATGCTCTTGCTAACCTTCGCTAAGTTGTAGTAGTCATCGACAATCCTGCCTGTGGTGACATAGGGTTGGTGTTTTCTTTGTCGGAACTCTCTTCCGGTGGAATTGTCTTTGAATTATTTAGTTATGCCTCCTTCTTTGTATCGTCTTGGGTAATTCTCAAAGGTCCTATCAAAGGATTAAGTGGGGGATCTTCCCCTAATCTTTGCATATCTCTCTTGGCTTCTTATAGTAACAATATCCCCCTTCTCTGTGCCTTGGTTGCTTCTACTGCTCGGTTTTATTCTCTTACCCTAATGGATTCTTGAGCAGTGTGCTCTATAGTCTCAACATGTTCATCCATGGTCATTTCTTTGAATTTGATCATATTTGGGTTAGCCCTTCTATAGAGCACTTCCTCCCAGTCTTGGGCACCCTTGGTAAAGATCTCGTCTTTGAAGCTATCATGAGCATATGGTCAACATGAGGACACCTGCGATGCGTGTTGGAGTACTAGGCATTTTGGATCATGCTTGGGAAAATGGACTCTGGGGAACCGATACTCAAGATGACTCAATCCCTCTTGTTTCTCCTTTGCAGTGTATTTTACTATGTAAAACCCAATATGAAAACCATAGGGTATGAAATCCCTCTTCTTATCCTTTACCAAAGAGGCATTATATCCTTGTAGAATGGTCTGGTAACAAATTTCTCCAAATATGAGATGCTCAGGGACATGAATGGGGAGTAGGTGTGGTGTGTGAGTACTCCCAAACACTCTGATATAAGTGTTTGTTTCTTCAAAATACTAGTGGCCCACTTTGGAAATCATCTTTTTGGCTACCGCTAAAATTCTTGGGCATTCTTTTCTAAATATAATGAAGTGCACTCGGGCTATGAACTCATCACATATCAGGGCATAAAATATTTTGTACCTATTTTTCCACAAAACGCTGAAATAAACATGCACGCATAACTGAGCAACATGCCAGCTTAAATTCACACCTATGAAAACGCTTCTCGTGCAGACTTGTCCAATGGGTAAGATGCCATATAGAAAACCGATGTTTCTCCATCTTTTGATGTCTGGGCCTGTAGGATGTTGATACTCAACTACTTGGAAATTATGGCTCCCCAATTAAAACTACTCCCGAAGATTGCCATGGTATATTCTAAGGCATCCATGCCTCTGAACACTTTGAGAAATATTTTTCCCCGTACAAGCAGTAGATTAAAGGCAGTAAATACATATAAGGCTCTCTGAGGTTTACCTTGTTGTACCAACCATTTCTCATGTTTATGAACTTCTTATCTTCTTTCCACCATGAGGTTAGTAACCTATTGGTGTCATGGAACTCATAAAACCTAACCACAAATTATGTATTGAATCTCTCCTCTGGGTCTCTGAGTTTGTAGTATTTTTGTACCTCTACTAGAAGAAATACACCAACACATTCTCCCTCCCCATTATTGACCATGTATTTCATCACGTCTTTGTGGTCAATTATCCATCCAATGGTTTTGATGCAGGGAAAACCTGGGGTTCGGAAACCCACCATATGCAAGTATGATCGCCTAATGTTCGGGAAAACCTAGTCATCCAATATCCCGACGTCTGGGTCGTTGTGGGGTGTAAAATCTGGGTAATCTTCTTGATTCATTTTGTTAAAAAGAGCCCCCCAATGTGGGAGCATTACTTTAGATCCATTCCTCGCCTCTATGTCCCCGAAAGATGGAGGCTGGGTAAACTTCTTCTTAGTGGAAGTTTGGATAATTGAATCCATATTTGAAACCAAATCAAGTTCCCTTGTGGTCACTAGTGTCGACCCTTTGTCGATCTCCAATTATTTCATTTTGGGAATTCTTGGTGAGCGACTGGTTTTTGGATTTCGCAGAGGCATTTCCCTACACAAAATGGAATATTAAGCTGCAAGCCAAATGAGACAAGTGTCATTTGAAGCAATCATAAATCTCATGCTTGCCTCTTCCTTACAGGAAATAACCTAGGCTTAATGGTAATTGAAGTGGCACAATGACCTGTTACCTCTTCAATGCTCTCTCTTGCACCTTCATTTTCTTAGGAGATCAATGATTTGTGAATGGAATACCATGCTTGGGCACAAACTTCACAAATTTAAAACATACCTACCTTGTCACATCAATTCTTAAATTTATAAGTACAGATATGATCTACACAATCTATAACAAAATCCACATCATGCTCAAGATTAAATGCAACGTAGGCTGGCAACGCAGGAACATGTTACTTTTAGAGTTCATTGACGAATTCAAATTTTTGAATGTTGATCAACGCGTGACGTCATTTTATCGGTTACGTGAATTTATTACTTATCTAACAAATCACAAACCTCGTCCTTCACTTCGCTAGAGTTGTCTCCTCAAATCACCCAAGCATTTTTCACACTTTAACGGAACTAGTATGATAGGTATCGGGGATAAGCAAGATCGTTAAATGGACAACGTAGATAAACCAAGATTGTCGACATTGGAGGATAAAGATTCGATATAAAACCAAAAATTCGGTGTTCTAGCAATCAGTGGGTAGTTAATGAGTGCATTGACGTCAGTGGATTCTCTTTGACGTTGTTTCGTTGGTGCCTCTAGGAAAAAGTTCCAATGTCGACCCGAACTATGTAGTGTTGATGTGGAGGTTCTGACGTGGAATTACATATATGACATGAAGAACATCAAAATTTGATGTGGGTAATCATTGAGCAATACTAACTGTTTACGCGGCAAAACACGTGGTGTTTGATTCGACCCCTTGGGCGTGAGAAGCGTTTCTTTTCGGCGTTGGGGATTTTCTTTTTTGACATATGTTCCCATGCCCTTTCTCCCTCTTCATCGTTGTCCACGATATATCAACGATCGATGATTGTTGTTGCCTATGTAGACAGATTACCTTTCATATTTCGCCGATGCCGACGGTATATCAACTATTTGTAGAAAAACATTTCACAGGCCTGGATCGTCGATCGGTGCATGGCTCTTTATAAAACAAATTTTAAGTTGTGTGCAACTTAGTCTAATGGCATGTTTACTTAGATAAAAGTGTCAAACTGTTCAAAAAACTTCAAACCAAAATGAATGTGATCGATGATAAAACAAAACAATAGAAAAACCCATTGATCCCTACACAACTGGCTCCATTCAGATAATGTCAAAGTGGTACGCAAAAGAAAAAGAAAAATTCTCAAAGACTTTTAGGGTGTGTTGAGTGCTCAACACTACCCTGTGTGCATGGGGGAGTTAGTGGAAACACTAAGGAAGGTCTGAGATGGAGGGGGAAATGGATAGATGAGATCACAATAAAGAGAAAGATCCCATTATGATGGATCAAGAGGAGATCCAGGAAAATTTTCAGAAGTCACAGATGACGTGTAGTGGAAGACCCTACTAGTATGAGCTCAATAGGAAGAAAAGAGTAGTAGCTGAGAGGGCATGCTTGGAGAGTGATGAGGAAGATGTAGAGGATATTTGTGTTGTGGAGCACATCAAATAAATGTTGTGTGCCACATATGAAAGAAAGACTAGACAAGCGAGATCTAATGAGGATGCAGGTACCCCTGTCCAGATCTGAATCAGTGTAGAACCTACAACCCCATGTACGATTAACACATCAACAAAGAACTATTTGTTTAGAGAACAAGTGATGGATGGTTAGAGGAATCTAGGAGATTATAATAGAAGTGAGGGTACAAGTGGAACTATCAACAACAATGCAGGTAGTGGTACAAGTGGAAGTACCAGTAGCAACACCAGTGGAAGTTCAAGTCTGAACAACAATACACACATAGTAGTACCGCATGGAGAAGGAACAACACACTCTACAATGGCAGGTGTAGATCCAACGATAAGATTACCAGAGTTTCATGGGGATGGATCAGAAGACCCAAAGAAGCACCTATCCATGTGTGAGAGAATATGGGAAGCGAAAAGAGTCATTGATGATGCAGAAAAAGTAGCGCAACTAGCAATAATGTTCAGAAACCACGCGTTGGATTGCTATATGAATCTAGCAGTAAACAATCCACAGGGTGCGCTGGGAATAGTAGCAGAGATCAAACATGCACTGATCACGGAGTTTCAGAGGCCGAAATCAGAGGATCAGTTTATGAATGAGATGTGTGAGGTTAGACAAAAACCAGGAGAGTCTGTATGGGACATCGATCATAAGTTCAAGACATTGAAAGGTAAACTGAAGTATCCCAATTTTTACATGAAACACAAACAATTGTTTATAAATTCTTTGTTACCACATTTCAAATATCCATTCAGAAAACAAAAATTTCAAACCCAGGTAGAGGCACTATAAGTAGTGATGCAGTTAGAGGAGAATTAGTATAAGCATCCAGATCCAGCTATAGAGGAGTTGAAGGAAGACCTGAAGAACTTGATAGTGCAATTAAACTAGAATAAAAGTATGGAGAAAAGAGAAGCAGTGCAATGTACCCTATGTAGATCAGAGGGACATCACAAGAATGATTGTTCGACGTTTGCGCAGTACCTAGGAGTAGGGATGCAAAATATATTGCCTACAGGAGGGCCTTGGTGTGAAATATGAAAGACACATAGGAATGATCCTTATCACTACCCTATGATGCATAAGTACAGGACAAAACCGAAGAGTAATTTCTATAACTTTTGTAAGTCATTGGGACATGAAGACACAAATTGTCGAACTCTAGAGTTAATGAAGTAAATAACCTTAGATTCATACAGGATGCAAGGTGAGTTGATGGAAGGACATACTATGCCATAGTTTTGTAATGCGCAACAGTTTCAAGCAATGCAACAATTTCAACAACCTCCACCGTACAATAAGAAACCATAGTATCGAAACATGGATCCATAGGAGAATAGAGGAGGATTCAGAGGTAGTGGAAGAGGAGGAATGGGTAGAGGCATAGGGCCTATTATCTTCCATAATTGTCAATAGTAAGGACACTATGCTAGATATTGTCCTCAACTAGAAACAACATGTATGTACTGTTGTGCAGCAGATCACGTGACAGAAGAGTGCCCGAAGTTAATGACGAATATCCAGGAAAAGAGGAATCTAAATAACCAAAATGTTCAGTGGATTTACGAATAAATAAGGGATATTGGGAGGAACATTAATATAGTGACTAGAGGAAGAGTGAAGACATGAGCAGATGCACATGACCAGAAGAAGAAATCTCTGTGCTGGATTCAGAAGAACACTCAACCACGACAACAGTTTGACACAAAGAAGGAGAAGGAAAATTTCAAGGAAGAAAAAATGTAGTTCCTAAAGGAGAATGAAGCCTCCACATCAAACACTGAATCGAGGTATGATACTCCTATTTTTGATATGCCTCAGTCTTTGGATCATACTTAAAAAGTAGAGTGAATAGAGAAAGTAAGTAACTCAAAGAGTTTCTTGGAATCTTTCTTTAAATTACTTAATGATAAGAATTCCATAGATTTGTTTAAAAGTATGCTTGAGAAATATAGCATAGAAGAAGGGGTAGGAACATAACCAAAGAATATTAATCAAGTACATAGAAAGAAAAGAACCGGTAGAGAGTTCAAATTGAATGCAAATATAGGAGACTTTAACATAAGAAATGTTAAAGTCAAAAAAGACTTTAACATTTTTCCAGAAAAGACTTGGGAAGCAATGGGAGAACCTACACTAGGGTATTCAAATATCCATTTGAAGCTAGAAAACCAGCAGAGAGTGATTCCCATAGGTATATTGAAGAATACAATAGTGGATCTAGATGGTGTGTGCACCACAACAGACTTTGAAGTAATGGATATGGTGGATGAGTTTATATCATTTCTAACACTATTGGGCATTGACTGGGCCTTTGATAATCATGCCATAATTAATTTAAAAACTACAAAGATGATATTTGAAGCTGGTAACTTTAGGCTAGTAGCACCTTTAGATCCCTCGGATTGTGAAAGATATGTAGAACCTGTGTCTGACAGTGTTCTAGAGGATGATGTGAACCAGTTGTATAGGCCTATTGTGCAAGATGAATACTATGTGAATCCAACTGTAGATAGAGTACTCAGTTGGAGGAGTATTAATTCTAACATGTCAGATTCTGATACTGGAGTAGAAAATTGGTAGCAAAGATTGCATGAAGTCTCTAATAGGAGGTGCACCAAAGTTACATGTGTAGTAAGATGGGTTGGGACAGAAGTAAGATAATTTCCCATATTTAATGACGAGGACAATTTAGAAAAATTCCTCACATAGTTTGAATCAGAGGTTTTGGATAGCCAAAGATTATTATTGTTGGATATAGCACTGAGTGACACACCTGCACAATGGTGGGGTGCACATAAGAAGGTAATTCACGATCGGTATCAGTGTAAGCGACTAATGCCCATAAGATTTGATAGGAGTCGGAAGGATAGACCCTTACAGAAGTATGGTGGAAGAGGGAACCCAAGACATCACATAAATGAATTTCAATAACTAGATATTGGTACCACCGGGGGAATGGACGCATTACTTTATTCATACATTATAAGTAATACCTAGTAACTAGTATAAGGAGCAGGAACTGTGAAGAGAAACTGTAAGTTGGGTCACAGTGTTGCAGAACTTTATTAGGACTTTGTCATTTGAAAGTGAGAATCCGTGGGTAGATATAACATTACAGAGGATCAAAGGGAATATATTTGAAGAGTATGGGGTAGATACAATGACATTAGACAAAGATCATGGAAAATAAACACTTGAACAATTAGTGTATTGTTATCAGGTCGCAGAGGATGAAGGAGTAGAGGAAAACCCACGTGACATATAGATATTAGAAGGGAAAGGAGAACGAGGGTTGGAAGGACCCCTGTTACAATCAAAAGAGTTTGTTGCACCTATCAAGATTAAAAAGGTCAATATTGGGACTGAAGAGAAGCCCAAGATAGCCAACATTGGAGATTACTGGGACAATGAGAGAATGGAAAAGATAATTGAATTACTGTGCGAGTATAGTGACTTGTTTCCACCCACATTTTTAGAAATGTAAGGGGTAGAAGGAGAACTTGGATAAATGAAGATACCCCTTAGACCAGAGGCAAAACCAGTTAGATAGAGACCATATAGATTAAACCCTATCTATAAGTAGAAGGTGAAGGAAGAAATTGATAGAATGCTAGAATCAGGAATCATAGAGCCTGTGGAAGAATCAGAGTGAATTAGTCCTATGGTGGTCCACGAAACGAAGACTTGAGGGATTAGGATATGTGTGGATCTGAGGAAATTAAATGATTCATACCTGCATGATCCTTTTCCTACTCCATTTACAGATGAGGTTTTAGAGAATGTGTGAGGAAAGGAAGTGTACTCCTTCACAGGTGGATTTTTAGGTTGCCATCATATTAGAATTGCTCCGGAGGACATGTACAAAACTACATTTTCAATAGAGTGGGGGTCATACCAGTACACATTAATGCCATTTGGTTAAAAGAATGTACCGACAATATTTTCTAGAGTAGTAGTAGTTGCATTCAAGCATTTTATACATAAAATTTTAGAGGTTTATCTAGATGATTGGACAATATTTAGTTTATTGAAGGACCATGTGGAAATTCTAAGGTTAATGTTAGAAAGATGTAGGAAATGTCAGATCTCATTGAACATTAAGAAATGTATATTCAACACACTTTTTGGCATCCTACTTGGGCACATTGTATGAAAACAGGGATTGATAGTAGACCCTGCAAAGATTGTTGTTATTGTCAATTTACCACCGCCAAAGTCAATGCACCAATTGAGATAAACATTACACCATGCAGGGTACTATAGGAAATTAATAAAGGGCTATGCAAAGATTATTGCACCCATGGAGAAGATACTGAAGAAGGATATCAGGTTTCAGTGGAATGATGAATGCCAAGAGAGCTTGGACATACTGAAAGAGAAGATGATGACAACACCAAGTTTGATCTTTCCAGATTGGACAAAATAATTTCATGTGCATGTGGACACTTCATCCATTGAACTTGGAGTAGTTTTGGCACAACCAGAGGAAGGAGACATCGATCACCCAATATCATTTGCTAGTAGGAAGTTGTTTGAGCTTGAGCATAACTATAATACTACAAAAAGGGAAGGTTTGGCTATGGTATATGCCTTACACATGTTCAGACATTATTTATTGGGTCAACATTTTAAGATGTTTATAGATGATTCCTATTTGAAGTACCTAGTGAACAAGCCAATGTTGTAGGGGAGGATCTGTAGATAGCAGTTATTGTTTGAGGAATATGAATTTGAAATCATAGTAAAAATAGGGAAGCTAAATGAAGGACCAGATCATCTATCAAGAATTACTAATGGAGAGGAGCCAAATAAATTGGAGGAGAATTTTCCTGATGCTAACGTATTTTCTTTTCAGATTTTTGATGATTATTTTGATGACATTGTTGGATTATTGAGTACAAGAATGGATCCCAAGGAATTTAGTGTCGCGCAAAAAAAAAAATAGTTGGTAGTGCGTGTTGCAGAAAATCAGATGATTGCAGGTCATTTATACAAGTTAGGTGCATATAGAATTCTGAGAAGATGTGTGATGGAGCATGAAAGCTCCATGGTGTTAGCAAAATCACATGAAGGAATAGCTATAGGGAACTATGCAAGAAAGCCTACAACACAGAAGGTGTTGCACACATGATTATGGTGGCCTACAATGCATAAGGATGCAAATTAATTTTGCCAGACATGTGATGTCTGTTAGAGGGTGGGAAAACCATCCATAAGGGATGAAATGCCACTTATGCCCCAAGTAACTTTACAGGTATTTTAAAAATGGGTTGTGGATTTCATTGGACCCATTAACCCACCAACAAGTAGGCCAGGAGCTAGATACATCATCACTGCGACAAAATACTTAACCAGATGGGCAGAAGCAACCCCAATGAAGGATTGCAGCGCAAAAACTGTAGCGCGGTTTCTCTTTGAGAACGTGGTGACCCTATTTGGATGTCCTAAAATTTTGTTGAGTGACCAGGGAACTCATTTTTATTAACAGTACAATCAGAGCTATGACAAAAGAATTCATGATACATCATCAGAAGAGCACACCTTACCATCCCTAGGAAAATGGTACAGTAGAAGCTTTGAACAAGATTATAGAAAATGCATTGACAAATATTTGCAATGTGAATAGGGATGATTGGGATTTGAAGGTATCAACAATATTGTGGGCTTACAAGACTACATGCAAGAAGTTTACATGACAAACACCATTCATACTGGTGTATGGGAAGGAAGAAGTGGTTCCATTGGATTATTTAGTACCTAGTTTGCACATTGCAACAATCACCAACATGACATAAGAAGGTGTTGCAAAGGAAATATTGGATCAACTAATGGAGCTGGAAGGAGACAAAATTTTAGCAGGATTTCACCAGGAGGTACAAAAAGAAAAGGACAAATCTTGGCATGAAAGGAACATAAAGAAGAAAATCTTTAAGGAAGGAGATATAGTTCTCCTCTATGACAACAGGTATATATAACACCCTGGGAAGTTAAAGATGCACTGGTTAGGGCCTTATCAAGTAGAGGCCATCAAAAATGATGTGTTGTGCAATTGAAAGATCTTACAGAGAAGAATCTTAGAGGACTGGTGAATGGTAGTCAACCGAAGTTGTATCAAGATAGTTGAACTAACAACCTGAGGTGAAAACAAAGAGAGAAGGTATGATTGTACATATTGTATATAGTAGATGTTAGAAGAAAGAGACAAAAATCCATAAAAAGAATAAATGTAAGAAAAAGACAAAAATATAGAAGAATATTAGAGGGGTTTTGATGTAATAGATTTGTTAGCATTAACAGTGTGCTGCAGAAAAACCAACGTTGAAGATAGTGCACACTAGAAAGTAGTTGACATATACAAAAAGTGGAGCATGCAGGAAAAAGTGAAAAAATGAAAAATGTCAGTGCGGAACAATTGTCAGTACGTTGTCCCACTATAAAGTCAGAAAAATGGGGAAAATGTGGTCATTTGTGTTTTTTCTCTAAGGAAAAGAACATAGAGAGAAATATAAGAATGAGAGAGTGATAATTTGGGATAGCATGTTGAGAATTATAGATCCACAGTCTGAATCTTAGCAAGATGTCACCACCACGAGTTGGAGCATCGAGCAAGTTCGGTCAAAACACAAGAAGCAGCACTCAGGTGATGCAACCAAGGACACAAGAAATGTCGACAGTTGTGGATGTGGATGAAATACATACGTCGAAATATGAGCCAACTAGCACACAAGTGGAGGAGGAACAAAACCCATCACAGGAGGCCGAGCATCCTGAGGAAGACGTGGAAAGGACAGATTCCAATGCGTCGAGAGGGAAAGGGCCACAACACGAAGGACATGCCATGGGTTTAGCGCAATAGGGCCTAGAGCCATAAGAAGAGAAAGAAATGGAGCAAGAGGGTGTATCGGAGGTTGTGGCATCATCCCCATGAGGGAAGAGGAAATCTCGAGCTGAAAGCAGTGCACAAGGAATACCGCACGCACAAGCATAGTTGGAAATAGTAATGCCAAAAATGCAATATGGAGTAAAAGAAGATGATGAAATGATAAGAGGATTAAACACTATGAAGTACTCAGATCACAACGTACAGACACAGTCAAATTCTAGGATTTGGCACAACACAATTATATGGAATGTAAAGGAGAGGGTCGATCAGGTGCACCATTGGAGCCTGCATAGTGGATTCTAGGGCTCTACAACAAAGGGATTATGAACTTGCTTGATATACCATAGTTTGGGCATGGTAAACATATCAATGGATGTGTAAA
Organism: Picea engelmannii; assembly: GCA_009831015.1. Classification (NCBI taxonomy): domain Eukaryota; kingdom Viridiplantae; phylum Streptophyta; class Pinopsida; order Pinales; family Pinaceae; genus Picea; species Picea engelmannii. Next base: position 632,954 of record ML776746.1, on the reverse strand, counting down.
ACACCTCCTAGCAAGGGTGGATGGAGGAATTTTGTGGATGGATAGGCCAGTGCCTATCAATGTGGATTTAATATCTAGAATCACTGGGATACCCACAGGTGGGGAGAAGCCAAAACAATATCTGGAGGATAAAACTAAGGCAAAGGCCATCTCCAATGAAATCACGGAGAAATATGGCATGGATAGAGGAAATAGGGGAATCAGGATCAACGACATAAGTGATCCTTCTACAAGATTTGCTAAAAGGATGCTAGGGTGAAAATTAATGTGCAAATGCAGGAAGGAAGAAGTACCAACAAGAGTGGTAGCGGCTGCAACGCAGTGCGCGAAGGGAGTCTGGATGAGTTGGGGCCCTTATTTTCTTAATTCTTTCCTGGAGCACTGCAAGGATACACAAGACCGGGGCTCTGAGTTCCACTACTTGTGGTTTCTCATCCTCATTTCACTTATAGGGTGGCAAGAATTGGCGTATAGTATGTTCCTTCAGAGAGTAGGAAAGTGTGTCACATACCAATACACTTCCTTAAAGAGCACAACAAACCCAAAGACAAAGAAAGTGAAAAACGATGTATTCTCTCTATACCTTTTGGAGATCCAGAACCACTTAGCGGACATGTGGAGGATTTCCCCTGAGACAGTCCAAGATTTTGGATAAATTTCCAACTTTCAGGCAACGCACCATAACATGTGGATGCAGGCGAAGAGGGACCCAACCAAGGAGTGGCTATGACTGAGCTAATGCATGAAAACACAAGATATACAAATGGAGGTCCAGGAGTGGCTTGATGAATGGAAGGTACTAGTAATTCCAAAGACAGTGCCAACAGTACAGACTCAAGCGTAGGACATAACATTCCCTGCGCAAAAGATAGGCATAAATGGTGTCGGAAAGAAGAAGAAGACAACACAAGTTCTAGTGGGGGGGAATCAACCCAATTCAAAAGAAATGCAGGACGTAGAAGAAACCACAGGGTGGTTCCACATAAGGTTCACTGCTCACAAAGAAGACACCAAGAGATACAACAGAGCAGGTGCATGCAGAAGAAGAAAGGACATAGACACAGGATATACCTGTGATGGAATAAATTGGGCAGGGGACAAGCATGGATAAATAGATTCCAGAGGCATATGAGCCATCAGATGCCCAAAAGAAGAGAACATGGGAGAAAGCAAGTGGATCTAGGAAGAAGGAGAAGGCCCATAGAACACCACCTCATACATCACTGACAACAGATGATGTCTAATTAGTAGCCACAACAATTGAAGATCAGTTATCAGAGGTTTGGGAGAATACCGAGAAGCATAGGGCTTCAATTTTTTAGCAAGTGCAAGAGGTAAAATCTACACTGGAACAATTAAAGATTAGGGAATATAAACGATTGAAATACACACCAGCGAAGACTATGGAAGTAGTGCCAGTAGGGGAAACACTACAGATCATAGCACAGGGGAGGAAAAACTTCATGATCACACCAGATATGTTGTACATTGACGAGGAGGTGGCACAAAAGCCCATAAAGGAGATAGATAAATTGGACTTGGCATTTCCCAAGATCTTGACAAAGGCATTGTACAAATTACAGATTAGTGTCACGTAGGAAATTCAGTCAAGGGCAAGGTTGGATGCGACAATTCTATAGATACCCCAGGAAGAGAACATCTCATTATAAAAATAAGTTAGCCAAGAAGTTCAGGGGAAGAAGATAGCGCAACATGAATTTAAAGAGATGGAGAAGTACATTAGCGGAGTATTCCAAACCATCCTGGACAATGCAGAGTCAGAGGAAGTATCTTCTGAGGAGAAGATGATGAAAATAGCGTAGGCCTTGGAGCAGTACAAGAACCAAATAAAGGAGTTGGAGGAGCGTGGAATACTCACTACTCCTCCAGAAGTAAGAGTGCAATGAGATAAAGACACACCAGAGTCTGTAGAGAATATAGCGGAGACGATACATAAGATGACAGAGTTGGTGGAAAAAAGTGACCAACTATGGACATAGTTACAGGAAGATGGAAGCTTGTAGGAGTTGCAAGGAAAGGAGGATAGGGTCCACGCATTAATGATAGACTTGAAACAGAGACACAAGACAATGTCACTGCCATAAAAGATTAAGACAGCTGCAAAAATGAAGAGCTTGTAGTCAGAAGAAGAGGAAGTGCTAGTAGAGAAGATTGCGAGGCAAGCTCAGTTGGAGCCTCTCAGGAAAAGGATGAATAGTTGGTCATAGAGATTGATGCAACAAAATCAAGGGTGGAGCAGATGGACTTGGAGGGAGGAGAAATAGTGAACCTCCAGTCACCATGCAGATGGTAGAAGCTATGTCAGAAAAGAGAAACCAGGCTCAGGCACATTGTCAGTGAGCAACATAAAGGTATGAAGCACTAGCACAAGCAGTGAAATATGCAATAGACACTGAGTGACTCGGGATGATTCACAGTGTTAGTGTTGAGGGCCTATTGGCACAGGCCAATTTTGGAAGAAAATCAAGGAAGTTTGAAGAAATCAAGGCAACGCTAGAAAATGAGGAGCACAACAGAAATAGAAGAAAAGCAGTGCCAGAAATAGAGGAAAACTAGCACCGAGGAAAATCAGCTACAAAGTGGACAAAATGTTGTGGAGCAGTTGGAAAGTGGACAAGCGTCGACTTGGAGAATGGTTGGATCATGGACCAACCGAGATTGAGCAGTTGGAAAGTGGACAAACCTAATCCTCTCAGGGTTAGGGTTTTTGCAAGGGCTTTGTCCCATTTTGTTGTATAAGTAGAATGTATTAGGACTATGAAAATGCTGTGCTTTAGTTGGTTAGGAGGTTTTTTTGAGATATTGGTTAGAAGTTCTCAATCTTGAGAGGACTATTGCAATCTGTGGAGATCAATTGTAATGGAGGAAGAAATGTATAGTGCACAACACTTGATTTTGCATGAAGAATAATAAAGAGCTGGAGCGACTCATCTTTGTGGACGTATCCCTAGGAGGGGGTGAACGATGGTATATATGGGTTATTTGTGTATGTGTGTAGTCTTTATGATTATGTTTACTTTAATAAGTTTTATGATGAACATGTTAGAATAGTGAAGGAAATAATACTGCACACTAAGGATAAACTAATAAAATATTAATAGAATGTATGGATTAAGGAAGTGTGATTCCATTTGAAAATATCACTCTTATTTAGAAAAAATGTATGTGAGTGGTTTATGCTTCATCAACACTCCAACACTTGGGTGTCAAGACTATGATTCATAAATTTGGTGTTATAAATGTTGCATTCATTCTTTTTTGTAGAGAAGAAATAGTTGATAATTTCTTTTGGAAATTCTCATTTTTTACCAAGGCTTTTTGGCCATGTTTTCAAGATGAATTTCACCTTCTTCTTTTTTTCTTATTAGTCCCTGCCGAAGGCAAGGAGGGACTATATCATTCGGTTCAACGTTTGAATGAGAATTAGTACATGTTTGACTTTTAATATGTATGTTATATCCCTAACTTTTTAATTAGTACATGTTTGACTTTTAATATGTATGTTATATCCCTAACTTTTTATAGTTTGTAATTTTTAGTATTAAATATTTTGAAAAAAAATAATTATTTACAACCTTTATTGGTTATAAGATTTGATGTCTTATTGCATGCTTCACTCCTCCCAATGTAATTTTTATTTTCCTATCCTAACTTTTTCACTATGCAACCTAATTAACAAGTTCGAAATGCTCTCACACAATGTAATTTTTTCACTTTCATTAACCTAAGTTCTAAGACCTAACTTGGTATTTAAATGAACTGTGAATGGCAAATGATTAATTATGACAAATGATTAATACTATGTTGACATTGATCCTCTTTTGATAACTCTCAACACTCTATAGCCTCTCTCCACTGCCATAGGGTGTTTCTTCCTTTCTCGGGTGTTTCTACCTTTCTCCACTGCCATAGGGTGCTTCTCCATATACTTTTTCATATGTTTGTTATCTCGTCTTTGCTGGGATGAATCTGTTGTTGGAATGGTGGGATGAAGCTATTAATGGAATGTTAAAAAGTTAAGGTACAAACTATCAAATGTCACTTACTTTAATATTTATACTTTCATCTTCAAATGAATGCTCCAACATTGTGAAAAGAATCCTAAGCTTATATGATTTAGATCCCAAGCTTCTTAAATTTGCAGGTCTATAATGAATTGTAGGTGTTATGTTGTTGTGAGTGCAATAGCCATTAATGTAGGTGTTATATTGTTGTGAGTGCAACAACCATTGATTGAACTACCATTTTCTGTCAATGGACTGCTTGCACTATATGTAAAAGAGGCACTCACCGTGTCCTTCATGTTTTGCAAAGGTTTGAGTATCTCAACAACATCCTTCAACATCCTTCATAAGCGGCCTAGCTTTAGGATTTTTTCCAAGAAAACTGTAGGCCAAGCTAGTATCATTTTGAGTAGCCTTCATACAATAATAACCCTCCAACCTAGGATAAATAATGCATAGAAGCTTCAGTTTCTCATTTATAAATGGACAAGCCCAATCTGCCAAGTTCTGATCTCCATTGGACCTTGTTCTATTCATGGCATGTCTGTGGATCAACTATGGATCAACTCCAACAGTACAACACCAAAGTTGTATACATCACTCTATATACATCACTTATAGTTGTTAAATGACTTGTTGACTGGAAAATAAAGGTTAAATGCTTGTTTTGAGTTTGAACACCAACTTCAATCATAAGTTTTTTTAATTCATGAACTATGTTATTATTTTTTATGCAAACAATATCACCTTGATGAAAGACAAAAAGATGATGAATATCTAGACTTCAAAACCAATATTCTTAAAAAAAAAAAAATGTCTTGGGGTATCAGATTCTTTCCTTTATTGACAACAAACATATAAAATTTTCATAGGAAAACTAAATTATTTTTTTAACTAGTATAGAGACACCCCATAAACTCGGATATGCCCAAACAACAAAAGGTTAAACGTATTCAATGGTCTGTCACCCTTCGAAGAAACCACAAAAAAAAACAAGATAAAGCAACATCTTTCTATTGCCTTTACTATGGCAGTTGTAGAATACATCGTTGTTTCTTTATGGAGTGTTAATATTTCTTAAAAACTCTGCACAATTTTGTTTGATGTCTATTCAAGAAATTACTTTTGTCTTTGGGTGGTGAAGGGAAGAAGGGAAATGTGTGTGTGGTTAGTGGGTTGCAGGGTCGTCAACTTTTCACCATTCTCAGAATATTTATTGAATCAAAACATTTATCTCTGCACAGCTCAACCATAATCCAATCATAATAATATTATATCTATAATCACAACATTTATCTCCGCACAACTAAACCATAATCCAATCATAATAATATTATATCTATAATTTGTACTTATGATAAACCACTGTGGATTGCGATATCTATTTGACCAACCAAAGCTCAATGCCAGACAAGCTAGGTGGATGGCCCTCCTTAGCGAGTTTGATTTTGAAATCAAACATATTAAAGGAAAGGAAAATAAGTTGGCCGACGCCCTTAGCAGAAGTATGAAAACAATTCACCTAGCAACGGTGAGCACCTGCGAGACGGATGTTAAGGAAAGAGTCAGGAATGCACAAGAAACAAACGCATTCTTCTAGACTATGACCTCGTACCTGGAGAAAGAACCCACAGGGATAAAGTATGAAGGCTACCAGATGATAAATGGAGGTTTGCTAAGTTACAAAAATAGATTGTATATTCCAGATTGTGATGACTTGAAGAGGTTCATAATAGATGAACTACATAAAAGACCATATACTGGTCACCCAGGATACCAGAAGATGATCATGGCCACCAGGAAACAATTCTATTGGCTTGGATTGAAGAAATACATAGCTAAGTACTTAGCCAAATGCATAGAGTGCCAATAGGTTAAAGCATAACACCGAGACCCAGCAGGATTATTACAACCTCTACCAATCCCAGAATGGAAATGGGAAACCATCTCCATGGATTTCATCACCGGATTACCAACCTCAACCAAACATAATGATGCCATCATGGTAGTGGTGGATAAATTGAGTAAGTCTGCTCATTTTATCCCCATCAAGTCGACTTGCAAGGCAATAGACATCGCCAATGTATTCATGAAGGAGATATTCATACTGCATGGTATGCCTAAAGAGATTGTGTCTGACAGAGACATGAAATTTATTTCCAACTTTTGGAAATCCTTGATTGTTGGTATGGAGACCAAATTACTATTTATCACATCCTATCATCCTCAAACTGATGGACATACGGAAAGAGTGAACCAAATATTAGAAGACATGATAAGGATGCATATAATGCATCAACCCAAAAAGTGGGAAGATTACTTTCCACTGGTGGAATTCACCTACAACAACGACTACCAAGAATCCCTGAAGATGAGTCCTTTCAAAGTCCTCTACGGTAGGTCGTGCAACACTCCAGTCAGTTGGAGTAATCCCGTAAACAAAATTTCTATTGGACCTGACATGTTGAAAGAAATGGAACAACAAGTGATTCAGATTAATCAAAATCTAAAGGTCACCCAGAACAGACAGAAAAGTTACGCTGACCGAAAGAGAAATCCAAGAGAGTTTAAGATGGGAGACCACATATATCTCAGATTTAGGCCCAGGAAGAGTTCCCTGAAGATGGGAGCTTGTGCCAAGTTGGCACCTCGGTATTGTGGACCCTTTGAAGTTCTAGATAGAGTAGGACCTGTAGCCTATAGGCTAGCACTTCTTCTCACAGTAAAAGCACATAATGTTTTCCATGTTTCATTATTGAAGAAATATGTACACGATTCTAATCATGTAATTGAATGGTCTGTGATCCAGGTGGAACTGGAGGGAGAATTTCTGCCAGAGCCTCAATACATATTGGATAGAAAGGAAACCCCACTCAGGAACCGAACCATTGCAAAAGTAAAGGTGCAGTGGAAACATTTTGGCCCAGATGAGGCTATGTGGGAAATGGAAGATGCCATGAAACAGGCATATCCGATTTTGTTTACTTCTGTACATACACGCCATATTGATAGATAAAACATCGAGGACGATGTTCCTTTAAGGGGGAGGGAATTGTAACACCTTGTTTCCCCCAGTCTGTAAAAATAACTATATTAGCCAAGAACTATGGAAAACTCAAAGATGTGAATGTTTGATTTGACGAACCTTTGTATAAAAGGTCGATGAATGTAAATAATGTTATGGATATGTGTTGCATGATTGTTGGGAGGGGGATGTGCTGAAAGAGACCATGATATATAATGAGAGGTGGTGGAAGGAACCTGGAATGGTGGTGTTAACTTCCACCGAACTGATACTGTACTGGTCTTTATTGGCTCAAAGACCAAAGCGGCTCTCTGACCCGGAAATGAATTACCCGCTAGGATGGTAGGTAAGGATTCTCCTCAAGAGTTAATGAGGGGATGGGGGTGAATGACCCATCTGTAGAAGCCTGCAGACCTGACCATTGATGGGGGAATTTGCGCCACATGCGACTTTGCATAAAAAGGCAAGAAAGGAAGTGTGGGGGATAAGGGAGAGAGAGGACATGTGACAGGGATTGCAGAAGGGAAGATGGAAGAAACTCTGGAGATACAGAGAATCCTGAACAATGGAGAAGGAGAGAAAAACCTTTGTTCTAGACTTCCATTGAGATGGAAGTAGGAGACTGAATCTCCAAGCATCGTGGTCTAGCTCGGGGGTGGCTAGTGGTAAATCCATCCGGAATCACTGAGCCTATGGTTGGGAGGAAACGAGCACCCCTCTCAGTAGTCGCAACACATCTGGTGTTTTCTGATAAGTGTTATGTCTTGTATTTTAAATTAGCATATCATGAACGCATGCTCCTATTTTATACGCTCATAAATGGTTTTTGTATAGAAGTGGTTGCCTGGTGTTTCGATTTGAAGTAATTGATTCATGTTTATACTTATATAATCATAATCAGTTATGTATAGGATGAATAAGTTCAGAATACGAGTCTGTTTCCTTGAGAATTTCCCCATCTACTTGTCTCGCGCTATGCCCAGGTTTAATTTCCAGAAGGCACTTCTCCCAGGAAGTTTCTTTGCACTCCAGAGCCGGAGTGAGTCCCTTGAAAGGACTACCATGATAGTAAACCCACGAGTTTACTTTACCCCTATCATAAATTTTATAGCTCAGCTAGTTAGGGAGGCTTTTAGTCAGGTCACCAAACCTAGGAATGACTTACCCAAGAACCCTCTGAAGGATCTGTCGGAGCGCCATTGCCCATCGATATTAACCTTTGCATGGGTAGGATAATGGACTGGGAAACGTCTTGAAAGTCCTGAAGTATTCAGAACCATCCATCGACACAAGATACATGGCAGTTGGGTAGCATTTTGCTGACCCGTGACTTGGAGTGGTCAAAGGGTAGGACTGCATGAACTCACGATTCACAAAATCGCGACGTGATCGTAGTAATTGATACATGAGTGATCTAAACCATCCATTTAGAGTGAACGGGTATCGACGTTTTGACACCCGGAAAGACCAAAGGACAAGACCCTTCATCTTCGCAAGTCGCGAAGTCCCGGTGTGCAAAACCTTGATCAGTTTAGCGTAGATAAGGCTTCGGCATTTTTGGCACCCAGAAAGTCCAAAGGACAAGACCCTTCATCTTCACAAGTCGCAAGGTCCCGGTGTGTGAAACCTCGATCAGTTTAGCATAGATAAGGCTTCGGCGTTTTCGACACCCGGAAAGACCAAAGGACAACACCCTTCATCTTCGCAAGTCGCGAGGTCCTGGTGTGAAAAACCTCAATCAATTTAGCGTAGATAAGGCTTTGGTGATTCAGCATCCGAAAAGATCAAAGGAAAATACCCTTCATCTTCGCAAGTTGCGAGATCCTAGTTCACGAAACTCCGGGAGGATCTGGACCGTCCATCGAAGGGGACATGTGGCAAGCGGTCAAAGTTCAGGGAAAGCTTCAAAACCCCATAAGCCATTGGATTTTGTAGAACAACAAAGGGGTTAAGACTGATTTTCTTTCAACGCACTTAAGCTCAGGAGGGATAGTGACCGTCAGATCTAGATCAACGAGGATCGTTGATATTCTACACGAATTCCCATATCAAAATTCAGGGATCTGAGTGACAAGACTTTTGGAGTCGTTGCATCATGAACTCTCGGTTCACAAAACTCCGAAGAGATATAGACCATTTGATCTACATCACCGAGGGTCATCGAATCTTGTACAAGAACTTGTGTATCGGGTTTCGAGGTTTGAAGAGTCGAAAGACTCGACTCTCTTACATTTCGAACTCCCGGATTACCGAAGTCCCGATATGGCTAGGACCATCGGATCAAGGGGGAGATTCATAGCCCTCGATCTCAACAAAGGTACAATTTCAGGTTCGTGGTTTCAAGAGTCGAAAGACTTGAATCTCGAGCATCGCTGGGTCATGAAATGAAAAAGGCACCTCTTGGCTTGGCTCGGGGTCATAACCAATGATCACATGGAGGTAAAGCCCGCGCTTGGTACTTGAGTTGAACGTGACGGGTTTTCAACAGAAGAACCGGTGGATTCGATTAGGGAATGTTCTGACAAGAAGATCTATCCTATGCTAGGACCTCGTAGGAACTCGGGGATTCTATCCCTCGAGAAAAAGGGGAGAGAAAAAGGCGAAAAATCTAGTATGACGTAGTGGGGGTGTTACACCAGGGTTCTAAAATGTAGGTAGATCTAACTGTCTAAAGTCTCCTACTTTTTATCAACTATCCCGACATTACCCCACAATCATACATAAAAGACAAGGTATAGGGATCCGATAGTCATACCTTAAACTCCGCATCCGGTGATCCGAATTATTTTCGGCACGAAATGAGATCAGAGATATAATAAATAAATGCACAGAGATATCGTAGGTATTCAATAATATAACATAAATGTATCATAGATGCAACCATAGACACATATATACAATAATACACGATTTCTATTAATGAAATAAATGTATAGAGACTATAAAAATACAGAGTGAAAGACTCGCTAGAATGGTGGAAGCTTATCTCTGAGAAGAGATGTGACGGCTACTCGCATTCGCAAGAAGATGATTACAATGAGGCTATGAAGGAATATTTACAATAAATAGGAATTCAAAAATTCCTAAACATCCAAAAACCTAACCCTAGGAGATGAAGCGCCAAAAGTCACGTGGGCCCCGTTTGGGTAAGTTAGTACATCAACTTCCCGGGGTCATAACTTTTACATACGAACTCTGTTTTAGGCGTATGATAGCTCGTTGGAAAGGTATCTTCAAGGAGATTCATTTAGGGGGCTCATTTAATATTTTGGCTATAATCAAGAACCTCAATCTCAAAAAACCTTCATTTGGGCCCTCAAAATGGCCCCAAAAGTTAAAAACTACTAAAAATAGTAAATTGCCAAATTTGCCAGAAAAATGTTTTGAGCTAGTCGAAAAAGGTGGGTGGCCACCGATATCCACCTGGAACATCTAGTGTGTTTCCCTTTGCACTCATTTGTTTCCTGACTACAAGTCTCCTCCCAAGGTTGACCTGCATTCACCAAAAGACAAACAAGAAACTACAAGCATGCATTCTACATATGGATTAGTGGGTTATACATCATAAATAATAAACGTAAATAAATCATATAAATTTAAGACGTCATTTGGAGGGACGAAAAAAGTACTTCTTTATATTAATCTCACAAAATTCACTTACAATATGAGACTGACACTGCTCCTCGAACTCAGTCCTAGGGTCCTCTTCACAATGCACCTACTGCTTCCATGTCTCCTTCTCCTCTTCATTTCTCTCTAGGGGAATGGCATGGGCTTGCAATGGAGAAAAATGGAATTCTAGCTCAAACTCACAATGTGGTTGCCGAATATTGGGTCAAAGGGGGAATACGAAAATGGGCGGAGTTTCTATGCTCTCGTGCTTCCCTTTGACATGGGACCCCAACCCCTTCTTTTAAGGCCAAAAGAGATAGTAACAGTTGGGGTGACTGGATATGGGTAGTCAAACAGTTAAGTAACGGTCCAGAAACCAGTATCCTATGCAATTTTTATTTTTCGCCATATTTTGTGAGTGTACGTGGGATGTAGTGGTTCAACAGGCGTGTGTATGTGTGCAGTAGTGGTGCAAGGCATGTACACCTTCAAAACAATGATTTTGAGAAGAGATTGTTTAGTGATGACTTGGCAAAGATAACAAGTTAGATGGTCTGATGTCAAGTATGCATGTATGGTGCAATTTAGGGTTATAATAGATGCCCCCTAATGTGTGAGGTCAGAATAGCATTTGATGACCGAAATACATTACAAATATTCATCGATGTACGAAGCGAGTGAGCCTAGGACCTAAAGTTTAGGAGGTACCATCTGCAAAAAATAACAATTTGTCTCATCGAGGTGAGCATACGCATGATCAAGATAAAATCATGGCTGCCAATCAAATACAATGCAGATCCATGTCATATAACTATATAAAGTGTAGCCGTGAGTAGTACGCAATGGATATACATCTCAAAATCAAAAGATATACATGTATGGTATCCATCTTCAAGAAGCCAATGATGCCTGATAGCTAGAGACGAGGTATTCAGAGCTCGAGCAAGAACTTCTAAATATTCAAAACTCAGGTAGGAGTGTAATATTAGTGTATAACTTCACTACCCAGAGGTCTTCGATGACTCATCAGGAACAGACAAGAGGATCTTGGTGATCAGTGCAAAGAATTTCATTGATTTTGAACAAGGACTTGATTGGTATTTTGTGGTGGTCGGGCATGAGGACAAGAGACAAACTGTAGAAGGGCCAACTCAAGTTTAGTAAGACTTCCCTTGGATGAAAGCACGAAAAAAGATGAGACTCAGGCGGCATGGCATTGATATAAGTTCACAATGTAGGAGGCAATGCCAACTCTCCATATGTTTGGAAGGGTAACCAAACGAAGGAGGGCACATATCTATGTAGCAATAACAACTTCCTAAGTTCATATTGAATCCTAGGGCTTGACGAACAAACGAAAGGATGTGCTTAGTCCAAGGGTGACGCATTGCGCTGTCAACAAAAAGAAAATACTTTTCCCTTCCTCTTTTTGGGGTATATTTGATTTTTTTGTCTTTTTCAATAATTGTGGAAAGTTTTGAAAAATAATAAGAGAATTCTACATTACAAAGGAGGAACGAGTGTCACAGACATACTAATTCCAAGTGCAAGGAACACACTGATGCTCAGAGAAAGGGGACATATGTAGGACAAGGACACTCGGGAAAAATCCTCCATGGGTCAAGGTATGATTCAAAGTGCTACAAAGGCTTGCCTATAAGGCATGATTCGGATGGCTCAGTTGAGAGCAACATGGAGCTAACATTAGGCCAAAGACCCGAGAATGAAAATGTGATTAATAAGACACAATGATAACGTCCTTTGATGTAATTTTAACGAGCCTAGAGAAGGTAAGCTTGGTGGTTTTTCATTTTTAGACAGTCTGAAAAAATGTAAAAGGAGACTCCATTGGGGTACATTTTTTGAAGGTAGTCTAGTCGGTTCGAAAAAGGGGTAAACTAACATCAAACAAACGTCGATTCAAAATCATTTTAATGAGTGTGACAAAGACAAGATCACTCGACAATATTTTCATATATAAGGAGTTTGAAAAGATATTAACTATGGACTCCGTAAGGGATGTTATTCTGGACCAATTTAACGAGTGTGAAGAAATAAGGTCACTCGCCCATCTTTTCAATTTTAGGGATTTTGAAAAGAGCTTAACTATGGACTCCATGGGGGTTCCTTTTTCGTAAATTTAGTCCCTTAGGCCCGAAAAAGGGTTAAATCTATACCTGATAATACTCTTCTAGAGAACCAAGGATCGTAGAGTATATCTTTGTTCGTTCAAATGACCGTTCGGACCAAAAAAGGGGTAAACTACCACTAGATAGACGTGCCTTCAAATTTCAGTTTATCGAGCGTGAAGGGCAACAAGATCGCTCGACAATATTTTCATGTTTAGAGGGCCTGAAAAGGGCTTAAAAGAAGACCCATTTTTTTTGGGGAGTCCCGAGGGTGAGGTCAAGAGTGATAATGAATCATGCAAATGAGGCTCAAACTCGTAATCAGGAAAAACTACTAAGGACTCTCGAGCCTATAGTCATTAGTGACGACATGGATACCAAAATGCAACCAGGATCTACCTAGGGAATCCATGTGAAGGTAGGATCTACCACTAAATTATGACACTTCTAAGGCAGGAGTGAGGGTTTCATGTCACAATTCAGTGGGATCGATCCTATGGAAAAGAGAAAAAGACAACGAGGTGCAACAAGTGGAGGTGAAATCCTATCTTATATGCACAATGTTGGAAAAACAACTTTTTACCAAGAGACCTTTAAAACTGACCCAACTCTCGAAAAAATTCCTAAATACCCAACGTAATACTTATCATAACATCCCCTGAGAAACTCAAGAACCATAGTAAACAATTTTCAAGCTAGAAAAAATGACAAAAAGGGTCCAAAAAAGTGACAAAAAAGGGCCAAAAAGTCTATAAATAGAAAGCTAGCAGCTAATTATCACCATTGTAATTTGAGAATTGACCAAAAGTCAAAAAAAACCCCTTTTTCGAAATAGTTGATTTCGAGAGCTCCAGTGGACGAAACGAACTTCCGTTTGGACCAAGTAAGTACACACTAACCTCTCTTGCATTTCCTTCTTCCTTTTTTGCATTTATTTTTGTGTTTTGAGGGGGTGTTGACCTTTAAAGAGGTCGACCCTACGTGTACGCAGGTTGTCCAAGAACAACCTGCATGTACACGTGGGCAGAAGACAATTTTCCCACATTCACATGCGACTGTCCTCAAGACAGCCCACGTACACCCTCAAACAAGTGAAAAAAAAAATAAAAAAAAACAAGAGTTAACTCTCCATCCACTTGTCATTTTGCAGGATGTATGTGCATTGGAGAGAGAGGGAGCATGAGGACATTGATTTTTTGGTCTCCGAAGCCCCTACTGCTATCACTTTTTTATCACAATGCTGGTTGTTAAAGTTCTTCTAGTGTCTGTTTATGAGGGCACAACCCAGGTTGCTAAATGAATTGATAGATTACTGACATCCTAACACAGAGGCATTCATGCTAGAGGGGCAGTCGTTGACTCCAATGACTGAAGATATTTACTTCCTGACTATTCTCTCAAGGATGGGGGACCCAGTCAACTTGCGTACTTTCCCCCCCAGGCCTCACAACATCGAGGATTTGATTGGACTCCATTGCGAGGCTGGTACTGAGAAAGTAGGTTCTAAGGTGCCTATTCATAAGATCAACAACCTATCACTAAAAGTGATAGTTCTACTTATTGGGCGGATCACTAGATCCATGGATTTGCATTAGGCTTCTCGGGTGCACATGCATTGTGCATTACAGTGCTTAAATGCACATATTTTTGACTGAAGTACCACCATGGTGGATTGCACAAGAGACAACTAATAGAGTTTCGGATACAGGAGCACCAAAACTTCGGGTTTGGGATCGTTTTGTGCTCAATTTTCGTCGAGAGGGTACCCATCCTTAGTCCTCGAGAGACTATACGAGGGCACGAGGTCTCTCTCCCAGCGCTATGCATATGGGTGGTGTTGTTTCCACAACAGGGGGGAGGGAGGACCATTGAGGCCTTTGATGACAAATTTTTTGACTGGTTGTCATGGAATATTCCAGAAATAGAGGACTACCCCTATGTTGGGATCAATTTTTCTAGAGATCCTGACATGCCATTACCTCCTGGAGCAGAGCGAGGAGAGATGGTAGGTTTTCTTTTCAAAGTTATTTATTTTTTATGTCTTTTTATATATATCATTTTTTTTGGTATACCAGAGTATCTGACACTTACGTATCTGTTATGTACATATGTGGGACCGGTGCATCCAACAGACTTCTCAAGGACTAGGTGACATCCTCGACTAGAGGCAGGACCAACTGGAGCCGCCGGACCAACAATAGCAGTAGAGGGGCCTCTAGCCGGAGAGGGTGAGAGAATATTGAGACGAGTAGAGAGGAACCTTACCACACTCACTCATACAGTCCCTATGTTGGAGATCGAGGATCTCCCACTGTCGATGCAACCTCATGTAGTTGGGGTTCCACGGACTTGGGTCTAGCTCTTCCGGCATTTGGCAAATGTTGTTGTTCACTATGGCAGGGCCAACATGCCCCGCCCTTAGCTAGGATAGACTACTTACGTGCCTAGAGAAATTTTGTATATTTTTGAGGGCATACGTCCCATGACTCTTACTGGACATATTTTTGAGGCGCTGGCACCCACCCATGTACTTTGATATTTTTATATATATATATGGATATTTTACATATTTTTACATCTTATGGATTACATCTCTTTTACAAATGTATTTACATGTGTGTGTGTGTGATTTTTCTTACATGTGTGCAATATTCCAATCTAATACATGATTAGCTAGAGTATCTGTGATTTGATTCAATCTCCTAGGAACATGGATATACGTAATGTAATCAAAGATTCGTTCTAATAGATGTACCCTAAGGAACCGTCGGTGTAGTGTAGGATCGTAAACGTGGTAAACCCCATTTAACTGAGACACAACCAGCTGAGCATCTAAGTAGACCCAGAGGTGAGAGATACCATGCGACAAAGTGTCACGAAGCAACTCTAAGTCTGCATTGTATTCAACAACATCGTTTGTGGCATCACCTAAACAGATACCTTCTGAAGATAGCAACTGGCCCTGAGGTGTGAAAATCACCCAAGCTGCGGAATCAAGCCTCCGAGTGTGCCATCTAGCGTCGTCCGCAAACCCAACGAACACCTATGATTCACTTGACATATACCATAGTGAAAAATATGACATCAAAAATGACACCTCCATAAAACCAAAAAGAAAAAAACTAAAAATAAAATGTATAAGACAATACATATGTTACAATAAGTCACCCAAGGTGACCCACCTATGAGTAATACTTCTTGAGGTAGAGCCCATTTCTAGGATCCGCCAAAGCATTTCCCTCAAAGTCCACTAGACGATAAGCGCCCTTCTTTAGAACCTCCTTCACGATGAAAGGTCTGAACCACATGGGTTTGAACTTGCCTTCCCCCAAGGGGTCCTTATCTTGGTCATAGATTAGGACAAGGTTGCCTTCAGATAAAATCCGAGGAGAGACTAAGAGATCATATTGACACTTGAATTTTTGTTTGTGAGCCTTTTTATCCAAGGCTACATCCCGACGCTACTCATCGAGATGTTCAAGATATAATAAATGCTCTTCAAGTGGTGAAGTGTTTGGCAATAACTATATTTCCAACTTTAGAGAGGGGATCTGAAACTCTATAGGCAAGACTGCTTCCATCCCGTAAATGAGTTGAAAATGTGAGAAACTGGTTGCAGTATTAAAAGATGTTCGATAGGCCCATAATTCCGAGTACAACATCAAATGCCAATTTGACCTAGCTAAATTGATCGTTCGTTGTAAAATAGTCTTAAGGGATTTATTCACAGCTTCCACCTAACCATTCACTTGTGGGTAGTAGGGTGATGAATGTTCTTGCCTCAACTCAAGATTTGATGTTAACTAAGACATCATTTTTTTCTGAAAGTGACTACCATGGTTAGTGACAATCTCTCTCAGGACGCCAAACCTTTCTATTATCTGGTTAAACAAAAAGAGAGTTGCGGTCTCTCCATCATCTTTAAACGTTGGCATAGATTCGACCCACTTCGTGAGGTAGTCTACTGCTACGATGTTGTAATGGTGCCCCCTTGCGGAAGGAGGGTTGCATGTAGCATAATCAATCCCCCACTTGGTGAAGGGACCAACTGTGATAACGTGAAACATGGGAGTGGGGTTTTCCCCCATCTTCCAAGAGAAGATCTTACACGGGTGGCATTTCTTGACCGATTCAACACAATATTTGATTAACGTCGGCCAAAAGTAACCAACTCGTAGAATATTTTGGGCTGTTGTCAACCCAGACAAGTGACCGCCAGATGCTCTAGTGTGGCAATCGTTAAGCATGATTTTTTATTTCTTCATGAGTGAGACATCAATGAAGGATGCAATCTACACCTTGACGATACAAAGTGTCCTTGAGTATGAGATATTTCTTGGCCTGATGGCATATACGATGACGCTCATCATGAGAAGCAGAGGTAGGTCACTTCAAAGTCTGGAGATAGACTAGTATATCTCCGTACCAGGGGTCTGAAGACGCAATCATAAACATGTCTCATTTGATAGGAAACTCTTCAGGTATAACATCACCTGATTTGACTGGAAGTTTCGAAATGAGTTCCGCAAAGACCAACAAATTTTTGGATTTCGCCGAAACAAAATCCAAGTTGAATTTCTGGAGGATAACTATCCATGTACTGATATTTTCGCTGATCAAACGTCATGTCAACATGTATTGAAACAGATTCACAACGATAATGATGGTGGTCTTCGAAACAATATGTAATGACAGAACCTTTGGACATCATGAACTGTTGCCAACACAATTTTTTCAATGTCGGAATAATTGAGTTCCGGTTGAACCAGACCTCAGCTCAGGTAATAAATCACATATTCTAAGAGAAAATCATCCACCTGAACCAAGACCATACCAATGGTCAACTCCACAGTGATGAAGTATAATAAGAAATCTTTATTATAATTGGGTGGCCGCAGCAGAGGGGTAGACGTGAGGGCACATTTCAACACTACGAAGGAGCGCTGAGTGACTTTGTCCCAATGAAAAGGAATGTCCTTCTTCAGTAAATGCATGAAACCCTTTGTGATCTCAACATAGTTCACGATGAAACGCTGTAAAAAGTTCTCTTTTCCCTATAGACTCTGAAGCTGAGGGATTGTGCACAGGGGAGGAAACTGAACTATTGCCTCAAAATTTAGAGGATCGACCATGATCCCTATTGTTGAAACTATGAAACCTAACATATGACCCGATGTTATGAAAAAGTTTCATTTGTTTGGATTCAAGCGGATCCAGTAGTAGTGACATCTCTCAAAGATAAGTCAGAGGTGTGCGGGATGATCATATCTCTTGTGAGATTGTGACGCTAAATCATCGAGATAAGCCTCGACTATGTGTTTGATATCGTGAAAAGAAAAAGACATGGCCTGCTGAAACGTAGCTCCAACATTTTTCAGACAAAAAGGCATCTTCGGATAAGAGAATTTACCCCATGAATAGATGAAAGCGGTTTTGTGTTGGTCTTCAGGCTTGATCTGTATCTGATTGTATCCTGAAAAACCATCCATGAAAGAAAAGACTTCGCAACCTGCGCATTCATCGACTATATGGTCAATAAACGGTGTGGGGAAATTATCCTTTGGACAGGCCTTGTTCAAATCACAGAAGTCCATACATATGTGAATCGTACCCTATTTTTTGTTGACTAGAATGATATTTGACACCCATTGAATCAATTGGACGGGGTATATGAAACCAACTTGGAGTAGTTTCTCTACTTTAGCCTTAATAACTGTTTCTTTCCTAGGATTGACTGGACAAATCTTCTGCCAGACCAACTTAGCATCAATATATGTCATGATTTCATGTTCGATGATTCTTGGATCTATGCCTAGCATTTCCTTGCAAGACCGAGAAAACATGTCGCAAAATTCTTTAAATAAATTTGTGTAGATTCGAATCTCCTCGAGGGAGCAGTCCGCTTCGACGAAGATATGCTCCACGACACCAGGGATTCTGGAGATATCGATAGGTATCATTTGAGAAATGGTTTCCATATTTCCTTTAATGTAAATAGCATGCATAGCCAAAGGGTTGATAGGAAAAGCCTTATCTCCAGTCATAGTTAGAGTGAATTCACCTGCTTCAATTCTTCTTAACTCTGGGAGGAAGTAAGATCTGTGATGAAGATCATCCCAGGATATGTCTAGACTAGTAATTTTCTCAATAATCTCCTTGTCTAAGGGAAAGAATAAGTCTAAAGAATTAGTATCGATGAGGAAACCTTGAACCCAAGTAAGCTCGAGAACCAGATCTAACGCTTGTGCGAGAGTCAGATCAGGGATGGTGGAAGCTTGCTGAACTATAGAGCACACAACTTTTGCTATGGACAAAGTGTTGGCATAGGGGGAGACCCAAGGTTCAATTCTACAACATTTGACCAACAAAACCCTAACTACTGACCCTTTCGGCAACACCTGCGAAGCAGATGAAGTCTCACCTGAGGTAGAGGAAGGGGTGGTTGTAGGACTCAGATGTATGCAACCTTAGCTGGGACACAGATTTGTGATTCTATTATTTAATAGAGCATTTAACAGTAAACCTTCATCAATATCTAACCAATACCTACTCCGCAGATAAAATAGAGCCTCACAACATTCAACCAGATTTGATGTATCTAAGCACTTAACATAAGGAATTATATCAGATCTAGCAGATTCAAGCACTGAGAAAGTTCACAAAGGTCATATCTAGCATCTAGATTCATCATAAGCACAAGCTATAGACAAATCTATCTATCTATCTATGTCAAGCACTTAGCAGATAACACATAAGTACACCAACACATCGCACAAAGATGAGAAACACAACATATACGTGGTTCACCCCCACCCTGAGGCTATGTCAACCAACTCTTCTTCTTTATTAGCTTCTCTAATCAGATACATTCACAAAGCCGCAAAAACCTTACTCCACATAGGACAGGAGATCTGCGCACCTCGCTAGATCCTCCTTCCTTGCATTACACAACAAATCCCTTCACGGTCTTTTAGAACCACTTGCACTTAGCTCTGAAATGTCTCTCACAGTATGCACAAACAATTTACAAGCCACACCTACACTTCGCACAACATCACATAGATGCCTCTTCCCAATTTTTCCTTACATCGCCTAGACATCTATTTATATATTACAAAATAGGCCTAAGCATGGGTAAACCCATGTGTCAACATTCCCATACCCATTACATATTCCTAAATCCCAAAAAGGACCCAAAAAGGGGCCAAGATCCCATGATCTCTGCTTCATCTTGCGCTCCACCTTCGACAGGCTTTCAAAGTCCAAAATGCTCAAACTTGACCAAGGATCTCTCAAAACCTGGTCTAGGGATAACCGACCCCCAATACTCACCTGTGACTCGTCCCAAGTCACTCTGATGTAGGAATTTTTCATTTGAAAGCCTCGAGCTTGGCTTGAGCTTCTTTGACTTGTTGTTTTGCTACGACCTCTTGTTCAACAAACTCTTGGATGAATGCATCGTTCACAGGTCCTTCCAGGTGTTGTTCAACTGCATTAACAACCTGCTCTAGTTGTAACATCCCCCAACCACCAACAGGCTAGGGAATGCCACTCTAGAGAAATATCTCATGCTCTAATACCAATTTGTAACATCCCCAACCTTCAACAGGTCGGGCCATGCTACTCGAGGGAATACTTTCGTTCTCTTACTGCATAACATACGGTAACATACCCAGTATTCAACTGAGCTATGCCACATAAATTTTCTCTTCAACTACATGCAACTTAAACATATACATACAATACTCTTGCAGAAGCTTTACATATAAACGTAAACAAAAAATTGCATTCTTTAATATACGATTTCATATTGAAATAACAGTAAACACATATATGCAACATAAATAGGGAAATACCCATAAACATACAAACAATTATCATCACATATATGATAAACCATAACATAAGCACGTAAATAAAAATGCAACATATAATTTTATCATACGATTGGTACTTATCTTGGAAATATTGTCACCAACTACGTACAGGCTGTCCACAAACCTCCCATCCTTAGACTAAACTATTCATCACTCTCAACAGTGAGTCACCCCAAAGATGGGACTAAACTCCACCCGGGTAAAGGGGTTCCTAACCAGGCTAAGGTTCATATACAATAGGAAATACTCTGTCTCAGGTGCTCACTCAACCAACAACCTACATCCTCTCATTCCCCACATGTCTATCCCACCCAAGGAAGTGTGCCCTTTCTCTGCTCAACAGTCCCTCAGATACCCCACTTCCCTTCTAGGGCTTCAGCAACAGGTCGGACAGGAACTCTCAGAGCAATGTAGCTATAGTTTAGCACCTTCGAGAATCAATCCCTAACAATTATCTCGCTCGAAGAATTTCTCACAGGCCTGACAACCTGCCTCTTCAATTTCCCATGGACTTGACAACCTGCTTCTTCAATCCTACTCCAAGATAACCAGGTACACCAACCGGAAAAGGTTATGGAAACAAGATCAGATACGGTGAAATGAATGTCTAAAGGATAACGGACTGCATGAGTGAAATGGTCATGGAATCATTGACTGGATAAATGAGTGATGGAAGGAATCATTGTGAAGTTGATCGTGAAAGTGATAATGAGAATGATGGTGAAGCTTTCGGCAAGAATCCTCGTGAAAAAGTGACCAAATGAGCTAAGTCCCCACGATATGAATGCATGTCCCCAACTTGACACTTGTCATGTTGGAAGCTACTTTGGTTTAGGAAATATTAATTATCCATAATTTATGCTTTAGGAAATATTAATATAATATTCCTTTTTGGTTTAAGCTCTCTAGCTTATCCCTTTCCTTAAATTTTGGCCCTCCCTTTCCCTAACTGGTGAAGTTCAGTCCCCTATCTCTTTTATCGTGGTTGGTCTATGCGCAATGATGTATTTTATATTAATCATGAGACATATACAAAATAGGCGCACTGGCCTTTAACATCTAGGCACTCTGGCCTAATTCCAAAACATAAGCATATCAACTTATAATAACTGGCTCACCAGCCTATAACACATAACATATACATAAGGCACACTGACCTCCATACTACGTGCACTTTAGTTACTGTGCACGGTATCCATAAATGTGCACACTATATCATTTTACTACGCAGTTCATGCGTGCACTATGCCATCGAAGGTGCATTACAAAATGATGTCAAAACAACTCACCATCTTAAGTACACTTATATTACAATTACAATTGGGTTCGGTCGAGGGATATTACAATCCCCTCCCCTTATTTATGCACTATGCTCAGTACATGATATACCCATATACAACAAAATTTTCAAAAATCTTCAAAAAGATGTGGGTATTATATCCGCATTGCATCCTCATGCTCCCAAGTAGCATCCTCAGGACCATACTAGGTCCATTGGACCTTTACAAGACCTATGGCTCGATTCTGGAGCTACTTGATTTTCTGGTCCAAAATGCGTACTGGATGCACTTGAAAAGCACCTTCTTGCTCCACTTGAATCACATTCCAATCAATAACATGATTAACATCAAGTATATATTTCTGTAGCATTGATACATGGAAGACATTATGAACAAACATAGATGCAAGAAATGCAATCATATAAGCAACTGGACCAATCCTCTCTAGGATTTCAAATAGCCCAAAAAATCTGGCTGCCAAGTTGGCATAGCTTCCCAACTTTAGGGAAATCTTGTTAGCTTTCACCTTTAGGAAAACATGATCACCCACTTTGAATTCTCTATGGGTTCTATTCTTATCGGCATAACTTTTCTGTCTTTCTTGGGAAGCTTTTAAATTTTGCTTAATTTTTATCATTTGGTCCTCCATCTCCTTGAATGACTTTGGCCCAACTACTGTCCTATCAACTTTATTATCCCAGCTTACTAGAGTATTTCACTTTCTGTCATAAAGTGCTTCAAATGGGCTCATATTCAACGATGCCTGATACCCATTGTTGTAAGCGAATTCTACCAAGTGTAGGTAGTATTCCCATTTCAATGGTTTGTCCATCACATACATTCTCAGTATGTCTTCTATCACTCTTTTCACCCTGTTTGTCTTTCCATTAGACTCAGGATGATAAGCTAAAATAAAGTTTAGATTCGTTCCGAATTCTTTGAACAATCCTTTCCATAAAGTCGAGGTGAATTTTGGGTCTCTGTCGGACATAATTTTTTTATGAATTCCATGCAATTGTGCCACTTCCTTCATGAAAATATCAACAACATCTGTTGCCTTGTGAGTAGTTTTCAGTGGAATAAAATGGGCATCTTTCATAAGATTTTCCACCACCACCATGATTGAATCATGCAGCTTGCCTGTTCTGGGAAATCTCATAATAAAATCCATTGTCACCACTTCCCACTTCCATTCAGGAATGGGTAAAGGTTGCAACAACCCTACTGGGTGCCTATGCTCAGCTTTAACTTGCTGGCATTCCATACATCTAGTGATGTATTCAACGATATCCAGGGTGCCCTACATAAGGAACATTATGAATTTCATGCAAAATCATACGTTTCAAGTCCTGAACATTTGGAACAAAATTTTTGTTCTTGTACAACAATATTCCATCTATTCCCAAATTATAATTATCCACCTTTTTTGGCATCTTACCCTGCTGTAGCATTGCTACCAATTCTCTGTATTGCAGATCTGCATTTCCAACCTCCAGAATTTTTCTTTTAATACCAGTCTGATACATGCTAATGGTTGTAGCATGTATTTCATGCACCCTTTTGTTGAGTGCATCAACCACTTTATTCTCTTTCCCCTTGATATGCTTTATATCAAATTCATATTCGCTTAGAAATTCTAACCATATTCCTTTCCTAAGATTTAAATTTGGCTGATCAAATAAATATTTCAGACCATTGTGGTATGTTCTTAGCTCAAACCTCTTTCCCAAGAGGTAGTGTCTCCATTTCCTCAAGGCATGCACTATGGTTGCCAACTCCAAATCATGAGTGGCATAGTTTCTTTCATGCTCGTTCAACTTCCTTGATTCGTAACATATAACAAACAAATTTTGACTGAGGACTCCACCAATTCCTTCATTACATGCATCTGTGCATACAATGAAGTCTTCATCTGGGTCTTCAATCCTTAATATCAGAGAACTTGTCAATAATTGTTTCAAGTGTTGGAAACTCGTTTCACAATCTAGTGTCCACTGAAACTTCACCCCCTTTCTTTGCAAGGAAGTGATTGGTTGTGCAATATTTGAGAATCATTCAATAAATCTTATGTAGTAGCCTGCAAGACCCATGAATGATCTCACCTCTGTGACATTCTTTGGCACTGACCATTCTCTAATGGCCTCTATATTATCAGGATCCATTTCTATCCCATCCTTTGAAATGATATGCCCCAAATAATGAATTTGTTTTTGATAAAATGAGCACTTGCTCAATTTGGCATACAATTGATGCTCCCTTAATACTTGCAACACCATCCTCAAATGATGTTCATGATCTTCCTTTGACTTAGAATGTATAATAATGTCATCCAAAAAGACAATGAAAAACTTGTCCATATATTCTCGGAAAACACCATTTATTAAGCACATAAAAACAACTGGTGCATTTGACAACCCAAATGGCACCACTGTGAACTCATAATGACCATACCTTGTCCTGAAGGCGGTCTTGCTGATATATTATTCTTTAATCCTTACCTGATGGTATCCTGATCTGAGATCTATCTTTGAAAATATCTTTGCATCCTTCAATTGATCAAAGAGATCATCAATCCTTGGCAGATGATACTTGTTCTTAATAGTCACTTTATTCAACTGTCTGAAGTCAATGCACAATCTTAATGTTCCATCTTTCTTTTTCACAAACAATACTAGGGCACCCCAAGGTGATACACTTGGGCGTATATACCCGTTCTTTAGAAGTTCTTCAAGCTGCATTTGCAACTCCTTCAACTCTGGTGTACTCATTCTGTAAGAAGTCTTTGACACTGGTGCTGCTCCAGGCATTAGATTTATAGAGAAATCAATGTCTCTCCTTGGGGGTAGTCCTGGTACCTCCTTGAACACATATTCAAAATCTTCCAGGACTACATAATCCTCCAAATTTGGCACCTTATCTCTAGGTGTCTCTGCCAAATGAGCTATAAATATTTGACATCCTTTTCTGTAACATTTCTTCAGTTGCAATGCTGAAATTTCTCTAATGGTTACTGCCCTGGGAATTCCCTGCACTTTCCTTAGTTTCCCTTCCTCATCCAGGCAAGTAAACGATTTGTTGTGGAAGTCTAGGAGAGTATGATGTTGGTCCAACCAATCCATCCCAATTAGACAAACATAGGAACCTAAAGGCAATATGTCCAAATCTGCCTTGGTGTTCAGTCCATTCATGTCAATAAGACATGAATTAATCATCTCATTAACTTTTCTTTTGGCTCCTATAGCCAACTGCACCAACCAGGATTTCACATTCTTTATTCTTGGCAATTGCAAAATTTCCACCATCTTAGGGCCTATATAACTATGAATAGATCTTGAATCAATTAAAATAACAATGGTTTGGTTGTTGATCATACCTTCCACTTCAATCATGTGGGACTGATACTCTGCTTGCTTGTTGTCCAGGGCTGCATAAATCCTTGGCACATATCTGCTTTTGTCCTCCACTGTTTCAGCTTGTTGTACATTGTGAACAACCCTACCTTTTTCACCTCTATGAGGACAATATCTGAACCTATGATCTCCTTTACAACCCCAACATTGAATAGGTGGTTGCCTTGTCCTTTGACTCCCTCTGTCAATCATTATGGTTTCTTTAGGCATTTTCTGTCCCTTTGGATTATTTCTGAAGAATGGTGGCTTAGCTCCCTTCTTCCTCTAATCCATCTTGAATTTATTTTTGTCTTCCCAAGAATTTTGGAAAGATGGCCTAGATTTATAATGATCATATAGGCATTTATCTCACCTTATGGTCTCTTCTAATGTCTTGGGATCATCAT
The DNA here is from genome assembly GCA_009831015.1 of Picea engelmannii. Lineage (NCBI taxonomy): Eukaryota > Viridiplantae > Streptophyta > Pinopsida > Pinales > Pinaceae > Picea > Picea engelmannii. The sequence continues at coordinate 607,210 of ML776746.1, read as the reverse complement.
ACTATATTTTGTCACTAATGAATGATGGTAATCCACTCAAATACCTTTGAATTTTGACTGTCTCATCCTTGATGAAAGAGACATACTTCAACAGTTCTAGAAAACTTCTCTAGTATTCATCTATGGTCATACTTCCCAGCTTGAGTTCAAAGAACTCTTTCATTTTCTTGTCATAGTATCTCTTAGTCAAGTATTTCTTCCCAAAATACTTCTTGAATTCCCTCCAAGTAACACTTTTCTCTTTAATGTGCTACACCTGCATAAGATGATCCCACCACATGGAGGCCTTTCCTTTGAGTTGATAGATAACAATTCTACCTTCTCTCGGCCATCAACCCCACGGTCGATCCAATGCTACTATGAGGAAAATCACTTATGTAACACATTATGCATTCTAATGAAATACAATTGCTTAATTATGGTTAAACACAACATAAGCACACATAATTAAGGAATACAACGAAATACACGAAAAATTTGCAATAATCACAGACATGCATATTTAATTGGATTACAAAATTACAAGAACATAGTGATAGTTATCTTTGAAACTGTCACACACCACCAACTGCGTGTAGACCTTCCATGAACCTCCCAGCCTTAGACCACGTTGCTCATCACTCTCAGCAGTAGGTCACCCCTGAGATGGGACTAAGCTCCACCGGGTAAGGAATCCTAGGCTAGGTATGGTTTACAAGAAGCACACACAGTCACAGAGGAAGGATTCTCTCCTAGGAACCACTTATGCCCATTTCCCACATACTCTCCTTCCCCACATGCCTGTCCCACCCCAGGAGTATACACCTTCTCTGTCACCTAGAAAGTCCTTCAGCTGCTAACCTCCCTTGCCTTGGGCTTCAACAACAGACCGAACCGAAAATATCCGAGCTCTGTGGCAGCTACAAGGTTCCTTCCAGGATCACTATGCTTCCTCTGTGCACTCTCTCACCTGGAGAGAGTCGCTCACAGGCTTAGTAAAACCCACCTCTTCAATAACAATCACCTCCCTCACCTGGAGGGAGGTTACACATAGGTCATACAGCCAGTTTCCTTCAACTCAGTTTCCAACACCATTGGGAAACCACGAGGCTCAACACGAACATACACTGGCAACCAACCACACCCAGCCAAGCACTGCGCGACCACAATAGTCAACTGCGAACATAGACACGTGTTTCGGCTCTGGTTCAGAAATGTAGACAGGTTTCGGGTTTCAAAGATGCGTGAGGGTATGTTCACAGAGGTCAGACATAATTCAAGGTTTAGATAGTCGATGGTAGCATGCAGGAGGAACCAACTCATACGCAACAATCCACGGGACAATGGAAGTGAACCCCCATCATGGCTCAACTCAACATTTTTAACTACATGCACTTGGGTTGACACTTGTCACCCATGAAGCTCATTCCTTCCCATTTGGAAGTCACTCGTCCTTCCCCAAGAACTTAGGATAAAATATTACATTAACATAGCTTTTGGAATAATATTAAAATATTATTCCCAAGGACTTAATCCCCTAGGCTTAGCCCCTAGGCTCAACACTTAGCCCCTCTTTCCAACCTTCCAACCCCTAATCCCTTACCCAGGCTTTGTGGATGCTTATTCCCCCATCACTCATTCATCATGGTCGGTCCACATGCAAAGATGTTTATCCTTATTAATAATGTGTATAGTTACATGTACAAAATCAGGCTCTTGGCCTTCAACACTTAGGCTCTCTGGCCTAATGATCACATAAGACCACCAACTTATATAAACTTGGCTCACCAGCCCACAAAACATAATTACAATTTTATAATGCAATATTTATACTTCATAGACATGATTTACAACATATCTCGACCTTGGGGACATTATAATCCCCCTCCCCTTATTTTTGCACTGTCCTTAGTGAAACTTTACACTGCATCTGGAAGATTTTCAAAATCTTCAAAAAGATACAGGTACTCTGCCTGCATAACATTTTCATGCTCCCATGTCACGTCCTTAGGACCGTACCAGGTCCACTAGACCTTTACAAATCCCACAGATCAATTTCAGAGCTGTTTGTTTTTCCTGTCCAATATGCGCACAAAACACACTTACAGGACACCTTGTTGCTCCACCTAAATCACATTCCAATCGATTACATGATTAGCATCAGGTATATATATTTCTTAAGTAATGAAATATGAGACACATTATGTACATTCATGGATGCGGTAATGCAAGCATATATGTAATGTATATATATGTATATATAGACAATTTTAATAACATTATAACTGTTTACAACATACACAACATATAATAAATAGAGAATTGTACTTATCTTTTGATTGAGAAGACCTTCCACCCCTGAGCAGGGCTATGAATCCATTGGGGCAATGGATTTCAAAGATAGCCATGGTCCACAATCCTTATCCACATGGTCTAGGCCAAGGTACCAAACCTCAACAACACTTCAACCAACAATCTCTCATTCCCCACATGCTTGTTCCACCTGGGAGTATACACCTTCACAAGAACAGTCCATCGGTGCTACACCTCCCTTTCCTTAGGTTTCAGCAACAGGACGGACCGAAATTCTTAGAGCACCGTGGTTCGAGGAGTTCCAACTTCCCTCAAAGGTTTCCAGGTAGCATCTTCCTGAGCTACTCTTTGTAGCAAGCATTTTAAATTTTATCAACATCATCTCATCTGCATCAACCACATGAAGTTATCATGAGAGATCATAAAAGAATTCATTTAGGAATTCCAATTAGTTCTAAAGGAAATTAAACTTTTATTCCCAAACATGACATTCTATTTCATGATTCATCTTGGCTGTTGCCATATTATGAATGCAACCATCCTTGTGATTTTCCATAGGCACCAAACTGCATACAATTTTCCTGCAAGACTTCATCTTGCATACTGCCAACAAATTGTCAGTATTTTCTGTACATCATAATTCAACATGTACAACATCTTATGCAATGATCTTAGAATCATAAGTTTCAAACCCTGGACATTGGGTATATACACTCTTTTTTTGTATAGAAGTATTCCATCAGCTTCCAAGGTGTAATTTTCCTCTTTCTGTGGTCTCTCACTTTATTGTAGCTTTCTTACCAAGTCTCTGTACTACAAATCTGCATTTGCATCTTCCAAAATTCTATCCTTAATATCAGTCCTGTACATGCTAATGGCTGAAGCATGTAAGTTTTGCACCTTTCTGCTGAGTGCATCGACCACCTTGTTTTCCTTCCCTTTGATATGCTTGATATCAAAGTCGTATTCACACTGAAATTCCAGCCACCTGCTTTGTCTAGCGTTTAAAGTTGGTTGATCAAAAAAATATTTCAGACCATTGTGGTTTGTTCTCAATTCAAATATCCTTCCCATGAGGTAATGTCTCCATTTCCTCAAAGCGTGAATGATTGTTGCCAACTCCAAATCGTGAGTGGCATAATTCTTTTCGTGCTCTTTCAGCTTCCTGGACTCATAACAGATTACAAGTCCATTATGACTGAGAAATCATCCCAACCCTTCTTTACACGCATCTGTGCACACCAATAAATCCACATTTGGATCTGCAATCCTCAAGATTGGAGCGCTGGTTAACAACTGCTTCAATCGCTAGAAACTCTTCTCACACTCTTCACTCCACTGAAACTTTTTCTCCTTCCTTTGCAAGGAAGTGATAGGGTGAGCTATATTTGAGAACCCTGCGATAAACCTCCTGTAATATCCCGCTAGACCCATAAAGGATCTAACTTCATCCACATTCCTTGGCGCTAACCATTCTCTGATGGCCTCAACCTTCTTAGGATCCACGACGATCCCTTCTTCTGAAATAATGTACCCCAAGTAATGGATCTGCCTTTGATAAAACGAGCATTTTCTCAACTTGGCATATAGCTAGTGTTCTCTCAACACTTGCAACACCATCCTTAGGTGTTGTTCATGCTCATCCTCTGACTTGGAATACACCAAAATTTCATCCAGGAATACTATGACAAACTTGTCTAGATAGTCCTTGAATACACCATTCATCAAGCACATAAAAACAACAGGTGGGTTTAACATCCAAACAGTACCACTATGAACTTGTAATGACCATACCTTGTTCTAAAGGTGGTCTTGCTGATGTATTCATCCTTTATTCTTACTTGGTGATATCCCAATCTGAGATCTATCTTTGAAAATATTTTCACACCTTTCAACTGATCGAAAAGATCGTCGATCCTCGGCAGAGGATACTTGATCTTGACAGTTACTTTGTTCAACTGTTTGAAATCAATGCACAACCTCAACATCCCATCCTTTTTCTTCACGAACAGGACTGGGGCACCCCAAGGTGACATGCTTGGGTGAATGTACCCCTTCTTTAGAAGCTCTTCAAGCTACAATTGCAACTCTTTCAGCTCTGGCGTACTCATTGTATAAGGAAATTTCAACACTGGAGCTGCTCCAGGCATCAAATTTATAGAGAAATCGATGTCTCTCTTTGGAGGTAGTCCAAGTACTTCCTAGAATACATCCTTGAACTCTTTAAGTACCTCATGATCCTCAATACTCGACACCTTATCCTTAGGAATTTCCTCCACATGGGTTGCAAATAATTGACAACCTTTTCTGTAGCACTTCTTCAGCTGCATTGCTGAGATTTCTCTAACATCCACAACTCTGGGAATTTCTTGGACTATTTTCCGATTCCCCTCCTCATCTAGGCATGCAAATTACTTGTTACGATAGTCCATGAGGGCATGGTGCTGGTCCAACTAGTCCATCCCAATTAAACATTCATAAGAGCCTAAAGGTAGAATATTCAATTCAACCTTCGTGCTCAATCCCTTCATGTCCACAGGACATGACTTAACCAACTCAATGACTTTCCTCTTGGTTCCTGTAGCCAACTGCACTAACCAAAACTTTTCATGTTTGCTTCTTGATAAATGAAAACTTTCCACCACCCTAGGATCTACATAACTATGGCTAGCCCTTGAATCAATTAAAATATCAAATGGTTGGTTGTTAATCATACCTTCCACCTTAATCATGTGTGAATGAAATTTAGCTTTCTTATTGTCCAGGGCCGCATAGATCCTTGGCATTCTACTTCCCATATCCTCCACTGTTTGATCTTGCTGAACATTGTGGATGGATCTCTCTTTATCATTTATGTGGGGGAAATCTTTGTACCTATGGTTTCCTTTACAACCCCAACACTCCATAGGTGGTGGTCTTGCAATTTTCCCACCCACTTCAACCTTCCCGGGCTCTCTAAAAGATGGCTGTCCCCCATGACTGTTTCTGAAAAAGGGAGGCTTGTTTCCCTTCCACCTCTTCTCTTTCCTGAACTTCTTCTGATCATCCCAAGCCTTCCGAAAAGTAGGTTTTTCTCTTTGTTTATCATACAATCATTTATCCCTTCTTATTGTTTCGTCCATAGTCTTAGGATCATCATACTAAATCTTGTCACCAGTGGTAGGTGGCAGTCCACTCAGATACCTATGAATCTTGACAACCTCATCTTTGATGAATGGAACATACTTCAGTAATTCCAAAAACCTTCGTTCGTATTCATCAATGGTCATGTTGCCCAGCTTGAGTTCGAATAATTCCTTCATATTTCTGTCATAGTATCTTTTAGTCAGGTATTTCCTCTCGAAATACCTCTTGAACTCCTTCCAAGTGATATCTTTCTCACTAATGTGCTGCACTTGCACAAGATGATCCCACCACATGGATGATTTTCCTTTTTAGTTGATACATCACAATTCTTCCCTCTGCATGAGAGGAATAATTCTGCAGTTGGAAATATTTCCTCATGCCAAGCAACCATGTTTCGACATCTTCCTCCTTATGTTCTCCATCAAACGTAGGAGGCTTAATCTTATTCATCTCCCCTTTCAATTCATCCAGTCCAGATCTTCGGTGTTTTCTGGTAGGGGATGGGCTTGAACTATTGTGTGCTTCCCTACTAGAATTCCTTGGAGAGCGATGACGATGTCTGCTACCACTCCTTGATCTTATTTTCCTCTTGAGGGTCTTGCGACTCCCTATTTTTCTTATGTCACTCTCATTTTCCAATTTCCTTTCCATTCTTTCCAGGCTCTTCAACATCTTTAAGTTGAATTCACCCTGCTGATCTCTGACCCTCATGAGCTTTCGCCTATCAACTCAGCAAGCCTGGGCATCTTTCTACAATCTTTCAATGAGTTTCATCATATGTCCTTCCTTATCCAATTCTCTTTCGTGCCCATTGGAGTTCGATCCTTCGAATCCCAAGTTGGCATCCCTTCCTTCTCTTCTCTCTCTGAAATGGAGGCAATCCACACCTCTTCCATTTCTATACTCGGTGTCGATTCTCGGTTGTCCTGACACTCGTTGAACTTTGCACACACAACGTGTAGTCAACTAAAGATTTTCATGCCTTAAACCTTTAATAAAACTACAACATTCATATACCAACGTGAATAAGAAAACGTTTCGATTCCACAAATTTTCTGATCTCTGTTTGGCTCTGCAATTTCCGGTGATAGCCCCCATTTTCTTAGTCCCCAACCCATGCATCCATGGGCTGTGATCAAAAGCTAAACTGCTAGGTGCTACAAGGTTCTTCAAACGAAACTTTGAGTTTCAAGATTTCGGGTCTTCAAGGTTTCGGGTTTCGGGGTTTTGGTCCACGAGAATCCAACAATTAAGATCCTCTATGGTTCTTCCGTCTTCGAAAATTTCTGGACTTCAGAACTTCGAGTTTTCGGGTTTTCAGTACTGAGGAGTTCACGATGCCACTACTCCAAATGTCTTGTCATTTCAATCCCTAAATTCCGAAAATTCTATTTCCTTACCCTCCGGGCCCACAACACAGTTGTTGCCCACCAAGGTAGTGATTTTGGGACTTCAACACTTTGGGTTTTGGGTCTTCGGTACCCGGGAGTTCACGATGCAGTGATCCCAACCTCTTGTCACTCCAATCCCCGAATTCCAAAAATTATGTTTCCTTACCCTTCGGGTCCACAGAGCACAACTGTCTCCCACCTCCACAGTGGTAAGTGGCACACTCAGGAGGGTCCACATCACCTTTGGTGACGACATCAGGTCCCACCACTCTCGCTTTTATTCTTGACACTTGGGCATGGGGTACATGCCCATGTGTCCACATCCATTCCAAGTGAAATCCAAGGGTCCCACACAAATTTTCCCATTTCGGACCCCCCCCACCCCTTGTTGAAGGTAGAAAGGAAAAGGGGGTCCAAAATCCAATCTTGTTTGTAGATCCGAGTGCCCCAATCTAAACCGTCAAAACATGCATGCTCAATTCTGGACCCCCTCCCCCTTGTTAAAGGTAGAATGACGATGGGGGTCCGGACTGGAACCCTGGCCGTAGATCTGGGCACGCAGATTTTGGCCACCCAGATTTTCCCGTCGCTTAATGAAACACATAAATCACCACACTCCTATGCAACTCCAAAGGTTTTAAACCTTGTGCACGTTCTCCAGATATGACGGTTGTGAGGGTTCTCCTTTCCTCCCGAATAGATCCTATGGCTCCAACACTTCTGGTGTGGAATTCTCTCTCTCCCTGTGGTCATATACCACACCAGTTGCAGTTCTTCCAAACATGATTCCCACATGAACTTTGGGTCCAATGACCATTTATCCAGCCCATCCAGGCTCAACATTGTAAACCACGCTGTGATGACAAACTGTAACACTCCCGGCCATCAACCCCATGGTCGAGCCAACACTACTATGCGGAGAAACACTTCTGTAACACATTATGCATTCTAATGAAATACAATTGCTTAATTATGGTTAAACACAAAATAAGCACACATAATTAAGGAATATAGTGGAATACATGAAAATGTTGCAATAATCACAGACATGCATATTTAATTGGATTACAGAATTACAAGAACATAGTGACACTTATCTTTGAAACTATCACACACCACCAACTGCATGTAGAACTTCCATGAACCTCCCAGCCTTAGGCCACTCTACTCATCACTCTCAACAGTAGGTCACCCCCGAGCTGGGACTAAGCTCCACCGGGTAAGGAATCCTAGGCTAGGTATGGTTTACAGGAAGCACACACAATCACAGAGGAAGGATTCTCTCCCAGGAACCACTTATGCCCACTGCCCAGAGACTCTCCTTCCCCACATGCATGTCCCACCCCAGGAGTATACACCTTCTCTATCACCTAGACAGTTCTTTGACTGCTAACCTCCCTTGCCATGGGCTTCAGCAACAGATCGGACCAAAAATCTCCACGCACTCTCTCACCTAGAGAGAGTCTCTCATAGGTTTAGTAAAACATGCCTCTTCAACAATAATCTCCTCCCTCACCTGGAGAGAGGTTACACACAAGTCATACAACCGGTTTCCTTCAACTCGGTTTCCAACACCATTGGGAAACCACGAGGCTCAACACTAACATACATTAGCAACCAACCACACCCAACCAAGCACTGCACGACCACAAAAGTCAACTGGGAACACAGACACGGGTTTCGTCTTGTTGGCAGCCAATAAGCATTTTCATATTGTCCTTATAAGCTGCCTACACTAGTGTTTCGCAAACTTTGAGTTTCATCGCAATCCTTGATAAAAAAAAACGACACTACTATTTCACACTTACGTTTGTTTTCGTTTTCACGACTATAAGCGTGAAAAATTGGTTTTCAAAGTCACATTAAAATCATCACTAAACTGTCATCATCGTTCTTGTCTATAGACCTATTGCATTTCCAATTTACTTATCGTTATACAGTTGGCAAGACCCCTTGATCTGTACTCATTTGGCAGTCTTTGATTAATTATATAGTTTTGTTTTATTAGCGATGGAGTTTGTGATGCATTGGTGATTGGATTTACATGCTATTTGATCAATTCACTTGGCACATTGGTTACATAAAAATCATTGGTGTTATGGTCAAAACCTTGTTATGAATCGTTCTATACAACACATGTCATATTAAAACCCTTGGTATCGGTATTGATTTATTGCTATGGTTTTGAAACTATGACTATTTCTCACGCAAACGATGGTCCACATACCATATATCCATTTGTTAATTGAAATGGCTTAGTTTTTGACACATATGCGTTGTGATATGCATAGCTAAAAGTGCTGACGGTTGTACTGTGGGTAATAACTATTCTACATGGGCCAAAATACCTCCACAACCTTCGCACGATGTCATTAATGATTTCTCCCCTATCCCTGTTTCACCTCTGCTAGTTTTGGGTAAGCCTGTGAGCACCCTACCCCTGCGTTTACTATGTTCAAACCCTAACGCCTGCATATTTCTCACCGTGTGCTTATGTCCATGGCACCGGTGGTGCGAATTGAGCCGAACGATACTCAAGCTCTGTTACTCTTTGATAACGCCCGTAAGGATTTACAAGATAATGGTTGGCTCACATTTATACATAGGTTCAAAGGCTTCAATCTGTTGCTTGCACAATAATTCTCCCTTACCTTTGATGGGTGTAGGGCTAAAGTAGGTGACATTCAGCTTGAGCTGAATGAAGATTTCATAAGCTCTGCCACAGGATTGGCATCCACGGGCCAGCGATGGTTTAAAAATTCTAAAGTCGACAAGGTGCCATGGCCTTTTTTGTTCGTATCATGAAAGGTTACATCCTATGACAAAGGTATGCCTATTTCCACGCTTAAATCCAGGTGGCATGATCTTTTGACAATGGTTAAACAATTTGTGACCTGTGAGGGTCGGTATGGATTGGTTTTTCTTTATCACCTTCGACTGTTAATGAATTTTATGGGTTACCCATTGAACATGCGATTTTACTTCCAGCGTAGTCTTTATAAAATGGCTAAGAGGTTGAAACGCGAGAAGTCTGACAACAGCTTGTTCCACCATGGTTTGATTAGACTTATCGTCATTCACCATTTGAACCTCCACGGTGATAATTGGCAAGCCTTTCTTTCTCGAAATGGCTTTGTTGATTCAGAGTTTGTCCAAATTGATAAAGTCGTGGTTAGTGAGACTAAGGTCGGGCCACCCGTGCCTTTCCATGCCCTTCTGCCCTCTCCCAAACCCTCGGTCTGCCCAGATATCGACCTACCCGACATTATAACAGACAAGGTTGAGGCTGTAAAAAAGCCTGTGAGCAAGAAATTCAAGGGTAACCCTACTGTCGATAACAAATGTAAAAAGAATGCTCGAATGATATCGATACTTGCCCGGAATAAACCTAAACCAAACGTTGATCAAAAGCCCATAGTCCTCAGCGAAGACTCAACCTCTGATATCGAGCGCTTCCTAGCTAGTGAGTACCCTTTTTCCCATGGTATGTGCTCCGAGCCACCCTATGAATTTGTTTCTAATTTACCCCCTTGCCTAAAGAAAAATCCTAGCTACTCAGGAATCAAACTACATAATGAAACCCTCGGTGATCTGAACAAACCCTCGCCTACAATTTCGAAGTCCGAGCAGACATCGTGCATCCAATGCAATGTGTGGCTTGAGCGCTACTATGCTGACGTTCCCTTATTACTATCGAAGATCAAGTCTTTGGAAAACCAAGTCACAGTGCTGTCGAGAGAAAGGGACAAAATTCAAGCTAATGACAAGAAGCAGAAAACCACTGGTTCGATTGTTTTTAGGAATGTCGAATCGGCGACAGCCTTCGTCAATTCAAAACTATCATGATCACGTTGTCTGCTAACTATCCAGGTATGAATTTCAATATCAATTTCGTTTTATGAATTGCTTGTATTAATATAATGAATCGAGTTTTGGTTTTCGATTAGCTCTGTCCATTATTCGAAATGACTCTGTCATAGTTTGATTATAAAAAACGGTTATGTTGTGGATCCTGTACAGTAGGTTCATTTTACTAAAATTAAATGTACATATGATTTGGTTATGCGATTTGTTGTGCCCAGTTTAGTACAAGCTATTCATTGATTTTGATTCGGTTTGACAGTTGATTTGGAATGATTTTAATTAGTTCGGTTGCTCCTAATAAACTCAAAATGACTCTGTTCTGTATTGAATTAGTATTCTTGATTGGATTTTAATTATATTTGACCTATGCTAAAGATCTACTTGTTATAATCATGGACTTGTGTTGATTCATAACGGCTGTAACAAACACAAGTTGTTTCGATTCATTTTGGTTTGATTGATGCATGTCTTGAGTTAGCACGATTGCCTATTTTGAGTTATATTGATATCGAAAGTGGATTTGATACTGCGCTATTGGTTTTGATTTTCAAAAAAAATGATTTTTTCTCTGTTGAATTCGTATGATAAAAATCGGCTAATAGTTCGTTTTTGAAATTGATTCAAGAAATGATTTCGTTGAACATCAATCGATTCTATCTGCCCCCGATTGGCAATGACAAATGTTGGACGAGTCCCACAGATCCTGTTATCAACCGATTCATTCCATTATGATTTCATTTGTGATAATTTACATACCAATTTTGATTTGATTCGCTAATAGCATGGATCGTTTGTTTATGTTTAATATAGAGCTATCGATTTGAGAAAATGATCCTGTTGATTTCATTTGGATTCTAAAATGATTTTGTTGATAGTTGTAGCAACAAAAACTGCTGGTGTTGATTTCAATCGGTTATGAAACGATTTCATTGCTGTTGAGTTATCCTATACGATTTTGTTAACCCGAATTGGTGATAACGAATTAAATAGAGTGTATCCATCTCTGTTATCACTTGATTGACTACGATTTAATTTGTTCAAGTTGCATACAAGTGTCGATTTGAATGATGCTTTTAGTAATCAAATATTTTTAAATAGTTTGAATATGTTTTTTAAGATTCGAATTGATTCTTAATACGATTCTATGTTTTCTTTAGACCAGCTACAGAATCGCAAGATTCTATAGCTAGTCTTTAGAATTAGATTTTTATCGATTTTATCAACAAAATATCCTCTTAACTTGTCCATTTTTGTCCTCTTCCAGGTACATTCGAATTGCAAATAATCAATTGAGCATGATGTGGCAGTCTAGGAGATATTTGTCTGATATAGTTTTTATTTTAGGTTGTTAGTTTAGTCAGACTTGGGATATTTGCCCAGATTTGTGTAAACAGTTTTGATAACTTCCACAGGGATGTTTTACCCTATGGGAGGTCTTTAAATACTTGGTATTTTTGTAATAAACAATCATCATCCTCATGGTGGGAGAACCAAACTATGGATTTATGATTCAGACTGAGACGAAAGTTGGTGTCTTGTAACAACTTTCGCTTTCAAAATATCAAACTTTTGTTTCAGGTTTTGCGTATCAGTTTGCAATTTATTATAGACTACTTTAGCTATCGTAATTCATTGCATGTTGATATGATTTTACTTATATGATTATCCATATCTGTTATCTCCTATTTGAAAATACAACAGTCACTTTAATTCATGTAATGAATACAAATTTACCTTTTTCATCAATTGAATTGTTTCGTATAAATTGTCGCATACAGATTTATCTTATTGTGATGGTTTATAAATCATAAGATTGTTGTTATTTTTATGTCTTGTTTGTCCTGTTATTAGCATAAGAAAATCACAACAGTTTCTTGTTTACGAGAATCTCGTGGATAATCCGGTGTGGTTTTACTCCCTCCGAACCGCTGAAACAACCATCATACACAGGACAAACCTGAAGCATACTTTAGGTCAGTTCGTTATTTTTGTTTAGTAGTTAATTAGTTAATATAGTATAAGTAGTTTAGATAGATATATGTATAGTTTAGATTTGTAGTTAGAGTTAGTGTTTTAGTTGCTTAGCTTAGATAGTTAGTATTTTTCTATTTCTTTATCATAAAACTATAAAATCAAAAAATAGTTTCGCTGTCTTAGGACAGATTACAAATGAGTTTTGTAGGTTTTAGTTTAAATCTGTAATTTGTAAATAATTGTACATTTGTAATTAAAACTGATTCTGTTTAAACATTTAGATTTGTAGAATTATAGTTGTATGATTTAAGTTAATAGATTGTATATATTAGTAGTTTAGATTTGTTTATTAGTTTGTTTTAATAGTTATTTTTAGTTAGATTAATTAGTTTAGAGTAGTTTTATTTTGTTTTCTTAGGACTTAGATCGGCTAACGGAGCCGTTAAACCCGTCAGGGTGGGTTATCCCAAACGGCTTGGGTTATTTAGACAACCCCAGACCAGATCCACTCTTCCAGTTGACGGACGGTCAATTTCGCCTGTCAACAAATGGTGCTAGAAGGAGGGCCTAAAATTAATTAATTGCATGAGGCGGTCGTAAGACTCCTCCACCACCCAATCGCTCACCTATAGTGACACGAATTCATTCGAATGATAACATTCCCCCTCAAACAACAACCACATCAAACAACTATCCACTGATCACAGTTGAACCAACAACCCCAAATCCTACAGGTGGTGATGTACAAGAGATTGTCCGCCAATCTCTCTTAAGAACCCATAGTGCCTTCGCCCATTTGAGGAAACCAAATCGGCCTTTGGACCAACCTTTAGACTTTTCTGATATCAGAGAACAACTTGGAGGCACTAACCTCACCTTGAACCCTATAGATCCAATTGTCACTCCTACCGCGGGAGGGTCTGGTATACCTCCCTCACCACCTCCATCATCTCCTTCTTCTTTGGGAGAAGACTCATCTGACAAAGGTAGTTCCCCTTCACAGCCTTCCACACCCACTAAACCAATGGAAAATTAGAACAAACCTTCTAGACCTTGGCTCGACCAAGATGCAGTAGTTGTACCTGGAGCACAACACCCCTTACCCAAACATCCGGAGAAGTGGCTTCCCAAGTTCAACCCTGACTCTAAATAGGTCTCCGAAGATCACATTAAAAAGTTTATGTTAGCCATAAGACTCCACAATGTCGAGCATGAAGACGTAGTCTATAGTTTGTTCCCTTACACTTTCGAGGGTAATGCATCTACATGGTACTTTGCCCAGCAACCCCATACTATCGTGTCTTGGGAAAAGTTTGAATCCTACTTTTTGGAAAAGTTCGGAGACGATAAAACTCTAGAAGTTCTAGTTATGGAGATTTCTAGCTTAAAAATGAACCCAAAAGAAAAAATTAAAGACTTTAATCAAATATTCTTAACACTTAAAAATCGAATCCCCACGGATTCCATGCCTGCCGAGAATCTTGTTATAGCATACTATACTAAAGCTTTGCATCAAAGTATAGCCATTTGGGTTAAACGATCCAAGAAATCCATGTTGTTAGAGGCCTTCGAAGAGGCCAGCCAGATTGAAAAAGACATACTTAGTTTGAAAGACACTACTAGAAACGAAACAGAAACTAGCTCTTCTTCCAAAAAGAAGATCGAGATCCTCCCTAGACCTACTCAAAGTAAAACACAACCTAGAAGCTCTGATTTAGAAAACTTAACTAAAGTCGTTCAAAAACTATCGAATCAAGTCATAGACTTGAAGAGGACGACCAAAGAAGCTTCTTCGAGAAAAGGGCCTTACAAACCCCCCATTCAGGAAGCCTTTTCCAACCACCCAACCTAATCCTACTACTGAGGGCCTTAATCTAGAAAGTCTGCAATATGCGTTACAAACAATTCTAGAAGCCCAGGATAACTTGATGCCTCCTGAGATTCCTGAAGAGGTTGTTGAGCAAGAGACAGTTCAAGAAGAGGAGTCTTCTCCAAACATTTTTGGACACTTCTCGGATAGCATCTTTCAAGCTAACTTCGAGATGGTCCACCCCTACAATACTAGGAGTAAGACAATGAACAAACCTTCTTCCGAAAACACTACGACTTTGCTGCCAAAGCAATCTAAACCAGATGAGCCTAAACAGAACCAGGTGAACCCCAACTTAGATTATGATTTAGTTGAAGATCTTAAAAATTTAAGGGCTAACATTTCTGTTTATGAGTTATTAAAATTTCCGTTTCTGCTGCAAAAAATGTTACAGAACATCTTAGAGAATAGCAAAAACAGTAATTCAAATGGTAACAAGGTTGTTCAGAACAAATTTCCTCAGAAGAGCTCCACTAAAAATAACCATGATCCTCAAGATAAAGGAAGCCTTCTTGTAAATACTGTAAATAATGTAAATAATGTAGATAAAGTAGCTTTAGAAACTGCGAGTAAAAAACCACAAGCTACTACCCTTAGTACTTGAAAAAATGTACCTCCGTTTTTGTTAACTTTCGAAATCTTAATAGAAACGTGCACAATTGTATGGTAGACTCAAGAGCGACATCCAATATAATGCCATGGTCTGTATGTCAAAATATTAATGCTGAGGATGAACCATGTACGTTAAAAATCATCCAACTTGATCGAACCAATGCCAAAGTTATAGGCGAATTAAGAAACGTCCTTATAAGATTATCGTCTAACCCCAAGGTTCATCAAGTAATTGATATTATCGTTGTGGATATTCCAGAAGTGTATGGTATGTTTTTAAGTAGGGACTGGTCAGAGCAGTTACATGGCTATTTCGCGACAGATTGGTCTCACCTGTGGCTTCCAGAGAACGACAAGCCCAACGAGATCAAGGTAAACCATGAACACTACCTTAAGTTCACAGTCACAGATTTGAATGAACCCAACAAACCATTTACACCTTCTTCCGATTCACTCGAAGTACAAGGGATGGATACCTTTTTCGGCAATTTCATGGCCGAGACTTCAGCTATCACCAAACCAGAACAGCAGTCCGAGATTGTAGCATATGTACAGCCAACAACTTCTACACAACGGTCTCATACACCCGATAAAAATCAAATTTGGTCTCTGTATTTTGACGGGTCAAAGTCCAAAGAAGGAGCCGGCGCAGGCTGCGTTATTATCGATCCGGCAGGTAACAAAACTTTGATTGCATGCAGGCTAGAATTTGAATGTACTAATAACACTGCAGAATATGAGGCTTTACTGCAAGGTCTCAGAAAAGAGTTAGACATGAACATTCAAAACTTAACTGTCTTTGGCGATTCCAAAATCATGGTTAGACAGGTAAGAGATTCCATCCATTGTCTGTCCCCGCATCTTAAAAGCTACCAATCCGAGGTATGGAATTTAATGAATAAATTTTCTGCTTTCAATATAAATTCTATTCCTAGGTTGAATAACTCTGAAGCAGATCTATTAGCTAACGTAGCTTCTAAACTCTTTCCTGCAGAAGGCTTGTCCCCAGACGCATTATCCATCGAGCTGTTGTTCAGGCCATCCGTTCCCGACAATATCACGAACTGGAGGGTCTTCGACGACGATCAACAAATTATTAGCTTCCTGCATATGGAAGAAAATTTTCAAGGCGCGATGATCGACGAATGCACTCATGAAGACAATTTGCGCAATTTCACAGTAATACCAGATCCGAGAACTCCTGAATCTTCATCGGACATGGTAAACTCGATCCCTAAATCTGTAGTCAGATTAGAGAATTTTTATGATCTTCAAGATAAATTCAAAAAATCGGTCAATTGTAAAACCAATAGTTCCTCGTTATTATTTGAAAAAGTGAACTTAGGAACTAATGACAATCCGCAGTGCATTAATTTAGGGGTAGGATGTTCTGAACACGAAAAAGTTGCATTCATTAAATTGTTCAAAGAATTTAAATATGTGTTTGCATGGACGTATGATGACCTTAAAACTTTCGACCCTAACATCATACAACATGTCATTCCTATGAAACCACAAACCTCTCCTTTTCAACATAAGTTAAGAAAAATGCACCCTAAGCTTGAACCGACCGTCAAAAAAGAACTGAATAAACTCCTAAATGCTAAGATAATATTTCCTGTTAGGAACACCCAATGGGTTTCTAACCTTGTCCCTGTCCGGAAGAAGAGTGGAGAAATCCGACTTTGCGTCGATTTCCGGAACCTGGATAGAGCGTCTCATAAAGACAACTATCTTGTCCCACCCATGGAACAAATCCTTCAACAGGTATCTGGTTCTGAGAGGCTATCTTTATTGGATGGTTTCTCGGGGTACAACCAAGTCCTGATGTCTCCCCCAGACCAACTTAAAACTACCTTCCGCACCCCATGGGGAACCTATGCTTATAGAAAAATGCCCTTTGGATTGATTAATGTCGGTGCCACTTTCTAGAGAGCAATGACCATTGCTTTTCGTGGCTTAATCAATTAGTCCATCGTAGTTTACTTAGATGATGTCACTATGTTCTCTAAGAACAAAACCGATCATCTAGCTCATTTACGATCCGTTCTACAGCGATGTCGTAAATACGACATTTACTTGAATCCTAAAAAATCCATCTTTGCAGTAGAACAGGGTAAACTCTTAGGATTTATTGTGTCAAACGAGGGGATGATTATTGACCCTGAAAGGACTCAAGACATCGCGAAACTCCCCCCTCCTACATCCAAAAATTCTATGCAGTCTTTCTTAGTCTAGATTAACTTCGTGAGGAGATTCGTCCCCAGTTTCTCCGAAATGGTCAGACCTTTGCAGAACCTAATTAAAAAAGATGTACAATATCATTGGGGACCCTCCGAAAATCAAGCTTTTAATGAAATAAAAAAGTCTATAATAGATGCTCCTTCTCTCATGAGCCCCGACTTTTCCAAATACTTCACGCTCTACACTTTTGCTTCCAACCGCTCCTATGCTGCAGTCCTAACTCAAAAGAACGTCAAAAACAACGAAGTACCCATTGCCTTTATGAGCTCTTCTTTCAAAGGCGCGAAACTAAATTACCCAACAGTATATCAGCGAGCCTACGCTATTTTCAAAGCAGTCAAACACTTCCGATCGTATCTTTTGAAATCCAGGATGAGATTTTTGTCCCTTACCTAGACGTTAGGAACCTGTTAGTGCAGAAAGAGTTAGGAGAAAAGAGGGCTAACTAGGTTACTTCTCTATAGGAGTACGACATAGAAATTACCCCAGCTGAGATAGTGAGAGGCCAAGGGTTATGAAAGTTAGTTGTTGATTCAGCTGAAGGATAGCAAGAAGAAAACGATCTGTCAAACCTAGGACAGAACGATCAGAATACAATCTGCTGTGCACAAAACTCTGTCAATCCCTAGTACAACGATATAAAATTCTTCCTTGAACATGGGTCAGCACCTCATCACCTGGATCCCACTAAGAGAAGAGCGTTGAGATTAAAGTCTTCCTCCTTTCATTTGGTTAATGGTATTCTGTTTCGTCAAAATTTTGATGGCGTACTGATGCGCTGTCTTGAGAAAGACGAAGCAGATAAAGTCTTGCTAGAGTTGCATGCCGGAGAAGCTGGCGGTCACTTTGGTGGTGACACCACTGCCCATAAGGTTTTGAGAGCCGGTTATTACTGGCCCACACTTTTTAGAGACGCCCATGCCTTGTGTTGCAAGTGTATTATTTGTCAAAAAGCGTCGGGGTGTTTACAGAAACCAACCTTTCCTTTGCAGCCCGTATTAGTAGACTCTTCTTTTCAGCAGTGGGGCCTTGATATCATAGGTCCAATCAACCCCCCATCATCACAACAACATAAGTTTATCATAACAACCACAGATTATTTCACCAGATGGTCTGAAGCTGCTGTGTTAAGAACTGTCAATACCAGTCAGGTAATTGCCTTTCTCATTTCGAATATTATCACTCGTTTTGGTATCCCTGACTATTTAGTATTCGATAATGATTCTTAATTTTTGTCTCTTGAGATGAGAGAGTTCTCTTTAGAAAAAGGAATTAAATTGAAGTATTCTGCTAGCTATTACCCCCAGGGCAACGGATTGGCAGAATCAACAAACAAGAACTTGATTAAAATCATCAAGAGAACGATGGCTAAAAATCACAAAAACTGGCACAATGCGTTGTTAAACACACAGTGGGATGATAGGGTAACACCGAAAGCTGCTGTAGGTAACTCTCCTTTCTTTCTCGTTTATGGCAGAGAAGCAATTCTGACACCACACATTCTTCTTCCTTCACTTCAGTTATCGCAGGAAATACGAGAAGAAGATTGTCCCCCTTTGGAAAACTGAATTAACGCTTTGATGAAGCTAGAAGAGGTAAGAGACCAAGATAAACGTAAGTTAGATCAACATCAACAGATAGTCAAAAGCTGGTTCGATTCTAACTCTGCCTCTGATAGGAACTTCGAAGTAGGTGACCTTGTCTTGAAATGGGATAAACCACATGAGGGAAAGGGAGAGCACACGAAATTTCAAAACTTATGGCTTGGACCGTTTTTTATTTCTGAGAAGTTAGGTCCTAGTTCTTTCCAATTGTAGAATCTAGAAGGGTAGCCTGACACCTATCTGGTGAATGGCCAAGCCTTGAAAAGATACTTTGCTTGATAACAACCCTTGTATATTATGTACATATTTTTCTATTGTTTTCTTTTCTTTTACTGTTTTGGTTTTGATTTTTCTTTTCCCTTATTAGTTTTGTTTTTGGAGATACACATACCTGTTGATTGAACCATTCGGACAAAGAAAACAGAAAATTCCTTCACTGAAATGATCGCTAATAAAATTGTATAAACATCAACGGTATACTTCTGAAATCTGTGTTGGCAAAAACTGTGTTTGAAATAAGTTAACTGATTTCGATCTCTGAAATAAGCTTGTTGCGATCATATATTATCTTTTTACGCTGCCCCTATTCCTTAAGGGAATGACTCAGAAGATGTATCCATGCCTTAGAAAGTTGGTTCTGTAAATAAACCATCTCTAGATCTTAATGAAGGACTGTTCTAGAAAAATTCTGCTGAGGTCTGTAAAAATATGTTAAAATATCATGATTTTCAGCGCCACCCCGCTCAACTATATACCTTTAAAAAAACAAAATAAATTTTTAAAAGAGCTGTGGGAAGTGCTTGTAAACCCGTCGGGATGTTGAACAGGTCTACTGGCAGCGGGTAAATGCATGCATGGCGCCAAGACAACTTTTTCGGGGTACTGAACAGGCCCGCTGGTAGGGAAGCAATGTTGGGTATATGAAAATTTTCAAATATGAAACCTCTTGATCTTAACTTGTCCTTTATTCTGATCCGGAACTTCTTGGCAGTATACGGATATCAGAGTGGGTTAAATGGAAACCCTGTTGAGGCTATGGATGCCTACTGACAGCAGTGGTTCTGTCAACAGTATTGAGGATTTTATCTTTAATATCGTGGCTCGCTTTTCTTAGGACTGTTAGCAGTTTCCATCCTTTTAAACACTGCTGGAATATTTGATTAATGATGATGTTCATACGATTTTCTGGTTGTTATTTTTGAGTTAGAATTTTTCTCGTTATCCTAATCTGAATTTGTTCTTTTTGGCAGAGATAACTGCTTCTACCAATGTGTCGCCATTGTTGCCAGCCAATAAGCATTTTCATATTGTCCTTATAAGCTACCTACACCAGTGTTTCACAAACTTTGAGTTTCGTCGCAATCCTTGATAAAACAATGACACTACTATTTCACACTTACGTTTGTTTTCATTTTCACGACTGTAAGCGTGAAAACTTGGTTTTCAAAGTCGCATTAAAATCGTCACTAAACTGTCATGATCACTCTTGTCTATAGACCCATTGCATTTCCAATTTACTTATCGTTATACAGCTGGCAAGACCCCTTGATCTATACTCATTTGGCAGTCTTTGATTGATTATATAGTTTCATTTTATTAGTGATGGAGTTTGTGATGCATTGGTGATTGGATTTACATGCTATTTGATCAATTCACTTGGCACATTGGTTACATAAAAAGCATTGGTGTTATGGTCAAAATCTTGTTATGAATCGTTCTATACAACACATGTCATATTAAAACCCTTAGTATCGGTATTGATTTATTGCTATGGTTTTGAAACTATGACTATTGCTCACGCAAACGATGGTCCACATACCATATATCCATTTGTTAATTGACATGGCTTAGTTTTTGACACATATGCGTTGTGATATGCATAGCTAAAAGCGTCGGCGGTTGTACTGCGGGTAATAACTATTCTGCATGGGCCGAAATACCTCCACCACCTTCGCACGATGTCATTAATGATTTCTCCCCTATCCCTGTTTCACCTCTGCTAGTTTCGGGTAAGCCTGTGAGCACCCTACCCCTGCATTTATTATGTTCAAACCCTAACCCCTGCATCTTTCTCACCGTGTGCTTCTGTCCATGGCACCGGTGGTGCGAATTGAGCCGAACGGTACTCAAGCTCTGTTACTCTTTGATAATGCTCATAAGGCTTTACAAGAAAATGGTTGGCTCATGTTTATACAGAGGTTCGAAGGCTTCAATCTGTTGGTTGCACAACAATTCGCCCTTACCTTTGATGGGTGTAGGGATAAAGTAGGTGACATTCAACTTGAGCTGAATGAAGAGTTCATAAGCTCTGCCACAAGATTGGCATCCACGGGCCAACGATGGTTTAAAAATTCTAAAGTCGACGAGGTTCCATGGCCTTTGCTGTTCGTATCACGAAAGGTTACATCCTGTGACAAAGGTATGCCTATTTCCACGCTTAAACCCAGGTGGCATGATATTTTGACAATGGTTAAACAATTTGTGACCTGTGAGGGTCGGTATGGATTGGTTTTTCTTTATCACCTTCGAATGTTAATGAATTTTATGGGTTACCCATTGAACATGCCATTTTACTTCCAGCGTAGTATTTATAAAATGGCTAAGAGGTTTAAACGCGAGAAGTCTGACAGCAACTTGTTTCACCATGGCTTGATTAGACTTATCGTCATTCACCATTTGAACCTCCACGGTGATAATTGGCAAACCTTTATTTCTCGAAATGGATTTGTTGATTCAGAGTCTGTCCAAATTGATAAAGCCGTGGTTATTGAGACTAAGGTCAGGCCACCCGTGCCTTTCCATGCCCTTCTGCCCTCTTCCAAACCCTCGATCTGCCCAGATATCGACCTACCCGACATTATAACAGACAAGGTTGAGGCTGTAAAAAAGCCTGTGAGCAAGAAAGTCAAGGGTAACCCTACTATCGATAACAAAGGTAAAAAGAATGATTGAATGATATCGAGACTTGCCTGGAATAAACCTAAACCAAACGTTGATCAAAAGCCCATAGTCCTGAGCGAAGACTCGGACTCTGATATCAAGCGATTCCTAGCCAGTGAGTACCCTTTTTCCCATGGTCTGTGCTCCGAGCCACCCTATGAATTTGTTTCTAATTTACCCCCTTGCCTAAAGAACAATCCTAGCTACACAGGAATCAAACTACATAATGAAACCCTCGGTGATCTGAACAAACCCTCGCCTGCAATTTCGAAGACCGAGTAGACATCGTGCGTCCAATGCAATGTGTGGCTTGAGCGCTACTATGCCGACGTTCCCTTATTACAATCGAAGATCAAGTCTTTGGAAAACCAAGTCACAGTGCTGTCGAGAGAAAGGGACAAACTTCAAGCTAATGACAAGAAGCAGAAAACCACTGGTTCGATCATTTTTAGGAATGTCGAATCGGCGACAGCCTTCGTCCATTCCAAACTATCATGATCAAGTTGTATGCTGACTATCCAGGTATGAATTTCAATATCAATTTCATTTTATGAATTGCTTGAATTAATATAATGAATCGAGTTTTGGTTTTCGATTAGCTCTGTCCATTATTCGAAATGAATCTATCATAGTTTGATTATCAAAAACGGTTATGTTGTGGATCCTGTACAGTAGGTTCATTTTACTAAAATTAAATGTACATATGATTTGGTTATGCGATTTGTTGTGCCCAATTTAGTACAAGCTATTCATTGATTTTGATTCGGTTTGATAGTTGATTTGGAATGATTTTAATTAGTTCGGCTTCTCCTAATAAAATCAAAACGACTCTGTTCTGTATTGAATTAGTATTCTCGATTGGATTTTAATTCTCTTTGACCTATGCTAAATATCTACTTGCTATAATCGTGGACTTGTGTTGATTCATAACGACTGTAACAAACACAAGCTGTTTCGATTCATTTTGGTTTGATTGATGCATGTATTGAGTTAGCACGATTGCCTGTTTTGAGTTAGATTCATATCGAAAGTGGATTTGATATTGCGCTATTGGTTTTGATTTTCAAAAAAAATGATTTTGTCTCTGTTGAATTCATATGAGAAAACTCGGCTAATAGTTCATTTTTGAAATTGATTCAAGAAATGATTTCGTTGAACATCAATCGATTCTGTCTGCCCCCGATTGGCAATGAAAAACGTTGGATGAGTCCCACAGATCCTGTTATCAACTGATTCATTCCATTATGATTTCATTTGTGATAATTTACATACCAGTTTTGATTTGATTCGCTAATAGCATGGATCGTTTGTTTATGTTTAATATAGAGCTATCGATTTGAGAAAATGATCCTGTTGATTTCGTTTGGATTCTAAAATGATTTTGTTGATAGCTGTAGCAACAAAAACTGTTGGTGTTGATTTCGATCGGTTATGAAACGATTTCATTGCTTTTGAGTTACCCTATACGATTCTGTTAACCCAAATTGGTGATAACGAATTAAACAGAGTGTATCCATCTCTGTTATCACTTGATTGACTACGATTTAATTTGTTCAAGTTGCATACAAGTGTCGATTTGAATGATGCTTTTAGTAATCAAATAATTTTAAATAGTTTGAATATGTTTTTTAAGATTCGAATTGATTTTTAATACGATTCTATGTTTGCTTTAGACTAGCTACAGAATCCCAAGATTCTATAGCTAGTCTTTAGAATTAGATTTTTATCGATTTTATCAACAAAATATCCTCTTAACTTGTCCATTTTTGTCCTCTTCCAGGTACATTCGAATTGCAAATAATCAATTGAGCATGTTGTGGCAGTCTAGGAGATATTTGTGTGATATAGTTTTTATTTTAGGTTGTTAGTTTAGTCAAACTTGGGATATTTGCCCAGATTTGTGTAAACAGTTTTGATAACTTCCACAGGGATGTTTTACCCTATGGGAGGTCTTTAAATACTTGGTATTTTTGTAATAAACAATCATCATCCTCACGGTGGGAGAACAAGACTATGGATTTATGATTCAGACTGAGACGAAAGTTGGTGTCTTGTAACAGCTTTCGCTTTCAAAATATCAAACTTTTGTTTCAGGTTTTGCGTATCAGTTTGCAATTTATTATAGACTACTTTAGCTATCCTAATTCATTGCATGTTGATATGATTTGACTTATATGATTATCCATATCTGTTATCTCCTATTTGAAAATACAACAGTCACTTTAATTCATTTAATGAATACAGATTTACCTTTTTCATCAATTGAATTGTTTTGTATAAATTGTCGCATACAGATTTATCTTATTGTGATGGTTTATAAATCATAAGATTGTTGTTATTTTTTTGTCTTGTTTGTCCTGTTATTAGCATAAGAAAAGCGCAACAGTTTCTTGTTTACGAGAATCTCGTGGATAATCCGGTGCGGTTTTACTCCCTCCGAACAGCTGAAACAACCATCATACACAGGACAAACCTGAAGCATACTTCAGGTCAGTTCGTTATTTTTGTTTAGTAGTTAATTAGTTAGTATAGTATAAGTAGTTTAGATAGATATATGTATAGTTTAGATTTGTAGTTAGAGTTAGTGTTTTAGTTGCTTAGCTTAGATAGTTAGTATTTTTCTATTTCTTTATCATAAAACTATAAAATCAAAAAACAGTTTCGCTGTCTTAGAACAGATTACAAATGAGTTTTGCAGGTTTTAGTTTAAATCTGTAATTTGTAAATAATTGTACATTTGTAATTAAAACTGATTCTGTTTAAACATTTAGATTTGTAGAATTATAGTTGTATGATTTAAGTTAATAGATTGTATATATTAGTAGTTTAGATTTGTTTATTAGTTTGTTTTAATAGTTATTTTTAGTTAGATTAATTAGTTTAGAGTAGTTTTGTTTTGTTTTCTTAGGACTTAGATCGGCTAACGGATCCGCTAAACCCGTCAGGGTGGGTTATCCCAAACGGCTTGGGTTATTTAGACAACCCCAGACCGGATCCACTCTTCCAGTTGACGGACGGTCAATTTCGCCCGTCAACACGGCTCTAGTTCAGAAATTTACACGGGTTTCAGGTTTCAGAGCTGCGTGAGGGTATGTTCACAGAGATCAGATAGAATTCAAGGTTTAGACAGTCGATGGTAGCATGCATAAGGAACCAAATCAGACACAACAGTCCATGGGACAATGGAAGCAAACCCCCATGACGGCTCAACTCAACAGTTTTAACTGCATACACTTGGGTTGAAACTTGTCACCCATGAAGCTCATTCTTTCCCATTTGGAAGTCACTCGTCCTTCCCCAAGAACTTAGGATAAAACATTACATTAACATAGCATTTTGAATAATATTAAAATATTATTCCCAAGGACTTAAGCCCCTAGGCTCAGCCCCTGGGCTCAACACTTAGCCCTTCTTTCCAGCCTTCCAGCCCCCAATCCCTTACCCAGGCTTTGTGGATGCTTAGTCCCCCATCACTCATTCATCATGGTCGTTCCACATGCAGAGATGTTTATCTTTATTAAAAACGTGCATAGTTACATGTACAAAATCAGGCTCTTGGCCTTCAACACTTAGTCTCTTTGGCCTAATGATCACATAAGCCCACCAGCTTATATAAACTTGGCTCACCAACCTATAAAACATAATTACAATTTTATAATGCAATATTTATACTTCATAGACATGATACACTTAGTCTCTTTGGCCTAATGATCACATAAGCCCACCAGCTTATATAAACTTGGCTCACCAACCTATAAAACATAATTACAATTTTATAATGCAATATTTATACTTCATAGACATGATTTACAATAGGGCTCGGCCTTGGGGACATTACATTCTACATGAGAAGAATAATTATGCAATTGAAAATACTTTCTCATGCCCAAAAACCATGTTTCTGCATCTTCATCCTTTTTGTGCTCTCCATAAAATGTAGGAGGTTTGATTTTGTTCATTTCTCCTCGTAGTTCATCTACCCCAGACCTCTTATACCTTCTGACAGGGGATGGACTTGAGCTACAGACTGCTCTCTTATTGGAATGCCTTGGGGAGTGATGGTGATGTCTGCTAACACTTCTTTCTCTTCTTTCCTCATTCGAAGGCTTGTGAATTCCCGATTTTCTCAAGCCACTCTCCTTAACCAATTTCTTTTATATTTTGTTCAAGCCCTCCAATAAATTCATGTTGAATTCATCCTGCTAATCCCTGGCTCTCATAAGCCTCTCATTATCAAATTTATGGCTTTGGACATCCTTCTGCAAATTTTTAATGGTCTCATCCATATTCATGTTTTCATTCCTTTCTTCTTCATGTCCATTGGAGTTTTTTCCTTCAATTCCCAAATGGACATCCATCCCTCTGGTCTCATCTTGATGACTGTAATTCCCCTGTGCTTCTTCCATTCCTAGGGACTCTGCACTGATCTGATATGATCTAGTTGTTGTTAATTCTGCAAAATGTGCAGCCATCGAAATTTATCAGGCTAGCAATTTAACAATTCATGAAAAAATATGAACCTTCTTGGTTCCATATATACATAAGAATTATCTCTCTTGATTTCCTGGTGTTATCACCATGAAAATTCTAGATAAGACCCAAGTCTCGAGAATCATAGCCGCACGATGCTTTCAGAGATACATTTGGGCTTAAGGTGGTTTACCGAAACCATTTTCGCCAAGACACGGTATCTCGTATTTCAATATGTCAAATCTACCACTCGTGGAATGGGCGACGGCTAGTTGGATCACCCCATTTCACTCGTTCAGTACTTCGCATCCATGTGCCTTCAGCTGAATGCCGCCATGTAATGAACTCAAAATATAATCATTTGAAATGGATTAGCCGAGCATGGCAACCCAACACACTTGTACGTAGTCTGTCTGCGCTTCATAATTGGGATTCTATAACTGGAATAATCCTCAAGTATGAAGCCATCATCTTATCCATAAATGGAGTAATCTCCCAATTTCTCGACTTTTTTCTCTCTGTAAAAGAATTTCGGTATCCACAAATTGAGATACATGGACAAGGCTAAATCCAGTGAGACTGGTTATTCGAGCAACATGCTAGACTTTCCTTTGAATAAGGAGGAAAGGGTACTTGTGCACATTATAGTGACTAAATTACACACAAAGCCGACTATAGACTCGTATTTGGAAGTTAGGATGAATCCCACTATGAAGGATTTATTCATCAACAGGCCAGTTGCTAATAAGAAAAGGAGCAAGCGAAAGAAGGAGGAATCCACAGTTGAAATGGTCGAAAGTGTTGGAGAGAATCAATGGGCCTGGTTAGATTCTTTAAAGGAGGAGATCACTAAACTGAAATGAGTTCTCAACTAAAATTAAGTATATTTCAATGAATTTTCAGTTAGATGGTAGAAGAGGTAAGGGGCCCAGAGATGGTATACCTATTCTTAAACGGTCCCTTTACAATAGGATAACTGCTATCATCCCCTTTTTGTAATTTTGGGATTAATACGATTATATAAATACAGAAGTGGATTTTGGACTATTTATTACAAAATTCTAACTGGTTGTGTTATGATTCTTGTTTTCTTTTATAGTATTCTTTTCTTGTAAGCTTATATTTCACTTCCATCTGTCTGAATCGGAGGAATATAAAACTCAGAATTCATTTCAAATAATACTATGATGCGGTGTGTTTCTTTTTCTTTTAATATCATGAAAATTAAACTCAGACTCATCGCCTTCCAAACGAATTAGCACACACTAAAATTCAACCTGTACATCCATGTTTATCGTGCATAACATCATCACAAGGTAAAACGTGTTTCCGTGCACCTATATCCCCTATGCATTTATTTTCCGTCGTGACGACAACTTGCGTGCACTACTTTTGTGCTGTGCACCAATATCCACTATGCACAGTTTTTGTATCGCGCATTGATACTCCACATGAATTTCACCCTATGCATTTCACCATGTCAAAGTTCAATATGTTCCATCGTGCACAATAATCAACATGCACCATTGAATACATTGTCGTGAGACAACTTATACTCATACTATGTGCATACCAACAAAAATCCTCTGTGTTATGCAATACTTGCACACCCCATGTGCACATTAATATGTGCGTGCTCATCGTGCAAGGCTAAATTTAGCACGTGCATCCACACACAATATTATTCTGCGCGGTGCCACAATTTACCGTGCACACTTGCACGCCAAATTTTTCCACGCGGTGCCAAAATTTTACCGCGTGTGCCTGCACGCCAATATTTTCCATGGATGCTCCATGACTTGAAATTTGGTCACTTCGAAATTAATATCTTAAACTGAACCTCTCTAGCCCATCCAAGCTCAGTGTTGAAACTGAAGCTCTGATACCAATTTTTAATGTCCCTCGGCCACCCACAGGCCAGGGAATGCCACTACAGAGCAATCTCTCATGCTCTAATACCAGTTCTTAACATCCCCAGCCTTCAACAGGTCTGGCCATGCTACTCGAGGGAACACTTTCGTTCTCTTACTGCGGAACATACGATAACATACCTAGTATTCAACTGAGCTATGCCACATAAATTTTCTCTTCAACTGCATGCAACTTAAACATATACATACAATACTCTTGCGGGAGCTTTACATATAAACGTAAACAAACAATTACATTATGTAATATACGATTTGATATTGAAATAATAGTAAACACATATATGCAACATATACAGGGAAATACCCATAAACATACAGACATTTATCGTCACATATATGATAAATTGTAACATAAGCACGTAAATAACAATGAAGCATATAATTTTATCATACGATTGGTACTTATCTTGGAAATATTGTCACCAATTGCATACAAACCGTCCACGAACCTCCTATCCTTATACTACACTATTCATCACTCTCAACATTGAGTCACCCTCGAGCTGGGACTGAACTCCACCCGGGTAAAGGGGTTCCTAACCAGGCTAAGGTTCATAGACAATAGGAAAGACTCCATATCAAGTGCTCACTCAACTAACAGCCTATAACCTCTCATTCCCCACATGCCTGTCCCACCTAAGGAAGTGTGCCCCGTCTCTGCTCAATAGTCCCTCGACTACCCCACTTCCCTTCCAGGACTTTAGCAACATGCCAGACATGAAGTCTCAGAGCACTGTAGCTACAGTTTAGCACCTTCGAGAATCAATCCCCAACAATTATCTCGCTCAGAGAATTGATCACGGGCTTGACAACCTGCCTCTTCAATTTCCCATGGGCATGACAACCTGCTTATTTAATCCCACTCCAAGCTAACCAGGTACACCAACCGGAAAAGGTTATGGAAACAGGCTCAGATACAGTGAAATGAATGTCTGAAGGATAATGAACTGCGTGGGTGAAATGGTCATGGAATCATTGACTGGATAACTGAGTGATGGAAGGAATCATCATGAAGCTAATCGTGAAAGTGATGGTGAGAATGATGGTGAAGCTGCCGGCAAGAATCCCCATGAAAAAGTGACCAAATGAGCTAAGTCCCCACGATATGAATGCATGTCCCCAACTTGACACTTGTCATGTTGGGAACAACTTTGGTC
Source organism: Picea engelmannii (assembly GCA_009831015.1). Classification (NCBI taxonomy): domain Eukaryota; kingdom Viridiplantae; phylum Streptophyta; class Pinopsida; order Pinales; family Pinaceae; genus Picea; species Picea engelmannii. The sequence continues at coordinate 577,735 of ML776746.1, read as the reverse complement.
CACTTGTCCCCAACTTTAGAACTCAGGATAAAATAATTATCCATACTTTATTCTTTAGGAAATATTAATATAATATTCCTTTTTGGTTTAATCTCTCTATCTTAGCCCTTTCCTTAAATTTTGGCCCTCTCTTTCCTTAAATAGTGAAGTTCAGTCCCCCATCTCTTTTATCGTGGTCAGTTTGCATGCAACGATGTATTTTATATTAATCATGAGACATATACAAAATAGGCGCACTGGCCTTTAACATCTAGGCACTCTGGCCTAATTCCAAAACATAAGCATCTCAACTTATAATAACTGGCTCACCAGCCTATAACACATAGCATATACACAAGGCTCACTGACCTCCATACTGTGTGCATTTTAGTTACTGCGCGCAGTATCCAAAAATGTGCACACTACATCATTTTACTGCCCAGTTCATGCATGCACTATGCCATGGAAAGTGCATTACAAAATGATGTCAAAACAACTCACCAGCTTAAGTACACTTATATTACAATTACAATTGGGTTCGACCGAGGGATATTACACTAGTCCTACTCCTCCGCCTTCAACTTCTGTGAACAATTGGTAGGCCTTGTCTTGCATGGGTTGGATTCTCTGAGGTCCTTCCATAAATCTACTCTGAATAGCATGAATCTGCTGCTAGGCAGTGCGTTGCTCTTGAGATATCTTCATTCCTTCCATAGATGACAGGAGTTTGAACTGTGCCTGTATCATTTCATCTTGATACTTCGCCTCTTGGAGCTGCGACTCCAGTGCTCTTAATTATGGAATCTCAACGAGTCACTCATATGTCAAGGAACTACGATCACTCAACTGCTTGTATTCCATAGCAAGGGCCTTTAGTCTCTCAACTGCGTTCCTGGAAGTTGCTTCTCTTTGGTCCTTCACATCCTGTGTGGTCTCAGGAACTGCGCGTAGTTCTAATTATGTTATGCATTATTGTAGTTGTTGGATCACTTCTTCAAGCTACTCTACTTGTTGTGTAACTTGATCTTCTGCCTTTATTTCTATGACTATCACAGAGCGAAGTGCTCTATTGACCACTTCTTTTACTTCGAGTTGCTCGATGAACAACTATTATTTTCCTTGTTGTATCTATGTTTTTTCTTTGTCGAACTTTTCTTGGAGGGAAATATTTTCCTGTTCTGCAGCTCGACGCTGTTCTACAAGTACTCCTTATACTTGCATCAAAGCTTGGGTGGATTGTTCGGTTTCCTCTTGTGCTTGTTGAAGGGGAGATTCGATTGTATTAGCTAATCGATGGAGTTGGGTTGGCTTGTGTCCCAACTCTGGTGTTCAATACTTTCTTCAGCTAAGGAATTCCCTTCAGCTGATTCAATACTTTCTTCTTTGTAATTGTGGTATGCAACCTGATTACTTTCATTATACTGCTGAAAAGGAACATTTTCTGATAGAGAACATGTGGTTGATTGTTCCAGGGGGTCAACATCGTAATCATCATATTCATCATATATAGGAAAATCATTAACATATGCCATGTCATATAACAAGAACAAACTTAGAACATCAACCTGTTCTTCAACAAGATGCTTTTCACACTCATATTCTTGACTATCTACAAATGAATACATAAAATGATCAACCCTCTGCTCATCATGGGATGTGTTAAGACCTAATATTGGCTCATTACCCCTTAATTGGGGCATATTATGCTAGTAACATTATTTTATTTATGTCGTCTTTAGGCCATTAGTTCTAATTATAGCTCCTAGTCTCCTATATATACCAAGGAGACATTTTAATTTTGAATCATCTTGTACTTGAACATTTAAGTGGGGTAAAAGGAGGTTGACCCCTCGAAGAGACTTATTATCTGAAATTATCTCTTTTTCAAGGACTTGAGTACCTTTTCTGAGGTTTTTCTATGCTATATTGATATTTGGTTCTTAACATATGGTATCAGAGCTCAAGGTCTTGGGGTTTCGCTGCTACATCTGAGACACCTTGGAATTTTCGCTATAAATATTTTTCTACAATTTTTCAGAAATAACGGCCTGGAGAATATTTAGTAGATGGATCAAGGTACGTTTGTTTCAAAATTCATCTCCTGAGGTCGTATACTTTCAGAGATACAACCTATACAAGATAGGGTTATGGAATCATCCTGAACTGAGTCATTGTGGAATGTTCGCTATAAAAATGTTTATGTAACGTTTCAGACCCTAAAATCTAGAGGATATTTACATAAATTAGTAAGGTATATGTGGTAAAAATATCAGCTTCTGGGTGATCTTAAATTTGTATATAAACCTTGTGTAAGATAGAGTATCTGACTAGTCTCAAGAAGGTGTTCCAGGAAAAAAAATCATAACTTCTTCCTAGATTATCCAAATTGAGTGGGACTGGTTTCATTGGATCGTGGACAGTCTGTAGTATTTCGAGTGTGAGTTTCATAATTTTATATCAATTATTTTGTGCGCAGAACACTATACAAGTGAGATCACTTGGAAAGGCCAAAAATCGACAAGTTGTGGGGAAGTTACCATAAATTCCACTTGGCACATCCAATTTTGATCCGACCTATGGAATTGCAGAGAATAAACCTTAGAGAACTACATAAAAGAAATTTTCATACCTAGAAGGGCCGAAACTTGGGAGATACAACAAAATAAATATTGTCTAGCAGAACCACCTCAAAATCAAGGTTCAAAAGTGATATTTGGCCAACATGCCACCCAAAAAGGGAACTTCTACACCAAATAAGCCTCTAGAAAATCCTACTTGGACTCTTGATGAAGGTGAAGAAATGCATAGGGACATAAATTATTTACAAAAGAAGATAGTAACAAAAGATGAACTACAAGAGATGATGGAGGGTTTAAAAGGGGAGATCATGGAAGTATTGAAAATTTTCGTAACAAAGACGACACCTGAAAGTGAAAATGCATCCCATGAAATTCATGATGGGGACACAAGGAAGGTGAATCAAGAATGGAGAAGCTCCAACTTTGGTTTGAAGACCAACCACGTTCCTAAGATTGATATGAGGAAGTTTGATGGCAAGGACCCAATCACATGGATACTTTAGATGGAGCAAGTCTTTGATCTCCATAATGTGCCACATACACAAAAGGTACAAATTGCTTCTTTATATTTAGAACCTAATCAATTTGTATGGTATCGATGGCTTTGTTCTCACAAATAACTCGTCACTTGGACAATTTTCACGGAAGAAATGATAGCACACTATGAGGATACAAGGAGCAATACCTTCTTTAGCCAATTGATAAATCTCAAGCAAAAGGG